>JBBBDQ010000191.1:14755000-14922500 GCA_037127315.1 Ascarosepion bandense
TCATCCGTGAAAATCTTGTCGAGAAATTTATACCTGTTCTTGGGTTGTTCAACTCAATCTCGATTTCGGATTAACTGGAACTTCTGTTATGATTTTAGTCGCCTCCGCCCCCGCATTGAACTATTCCGTAAACATCACGGTTCATATGCGTTCAAGCCTGTTGTGAAGAGGATTTTTTGTCATCAGTCATATTTTCTTAAAGACAGATTTGTAAAAACTTTCATAGACATTTCTACCAGTATATAAATTCTTTTATATGTGCCGTGTCCCTTCGGAATGTTGATAATCATAACTCTCCACAAATTCTTGCCTTTTGATTCATTATCATTTTTCTCTGTCCTTCTTCTTCTATCCGTTTACATAAACACTGCTTCACCTCACTTTGATTACGCTCAATATGTAGTTAGTATTGGATTGTCTTTCTTCATTATATGTCCCAGAAATTTCAACTCTCTTGTTTTTAGTCCCTATTTGACTTAAAACTTCTGAGTTACTTTTGTAATATGCGGTTGTTTTGTGTGTCAATGTCATAAATTCCTTTTTTTTATGAACATTCAACAAGTATCAGTTAATACAACCATGCTTACATGTCGGACCAGAAAGTTTTTCTTGTCAGAATCCATCTTGCACATTTATAAATCTACCATCTTTCTGTGCATTCAATACTGTTGTCAGGGGCGCCTGCTATTCATCTCGAGGTCCTCAACAAAATTCAAAGAAGAATCTGCAATGTGATCTCTCCTAGCTTGGCATCTCGATTCCAATCATTTTCTCACCAACGTGATGTGTCTTCCCTCTGTCTTTTCTACAAATATTTTCTGACGAGCTTTTTACCTTGGTGTCCTGACCAAATGAATTCAAGCTTGCTACTAGATTGGCATTTAAGTCCCATCTTTGTACGGTTAAAATAGTTAAATGTAACCACTTTTTTTACTCTAACATATTTTGTCTCACTGAGGGACTCCCTTCAAATTACTTGCTTCTCTGATTGCTGCAATCTCAAAAAAAAAAAAAAAAATTAAATGCAATGTCAATTGCTCTCTTATTTTCTTGAACCCCGTATATCTTTTACCCTTTCTTCAATACGCCCATGTCCAGTTTTTTCACTGTGTCTCCTTGCGCACTACTGGAGGTTCCGCCTTGCTTGGGGTGAAATGATTAAGAAAATCAGTTTCTGACAAATATCTCCTCACCAAGTGCTTAGTAACTGCACAGGGATTTGTTTGCTTCTTCTTTTTATTTTTTGCAAACGAAAGACGTAGCAAAATGACTATAAAAATTATCTCATTTACATTTAGCAGCAAGGTATATTAAAAAGAGCGGTTGCAATCATTTTTTTGTTCTGGTACAAGTCATATTCTTCAGTCTTATCAGAATTAATAAACATGTAATTGTTCTACTTCGATATTGTAAGTATATCTTTATGCCATATCCCATTAGGGTGTAGTTGATCATGGCCCTTCACAGAGTCCTTCTCTTTAATATTTCGACATTCAGATAAAGTACACTGATTTCCTGTTGCCTCTTAACGGTTTTTAAATTCAGTTTTTTCCATTTTCTCCAACTGGCTACCACCCAAGTCTGGAGAGTTCAACCTATTCTGCTATTTATCCCATAACTGGGAAGTGGAGAATTGTATTCATGTCTTTGCTTAGAGCATTACTGCGAGGAAAACACAACATACATGGATGGAAAAATGAATTTTAAGGATATACATTATACTTTCGACAGGACCTATTAATGATAGTTTAAAGCCATCTCGTCCGATCCCCGAAATTTTGCAACGCCGATCTTGGTTAGTACCTAGATGGGTGACCGCTTGGGAATATCAGATGCTGTAAGTTTAGATATGCAGGTGGTTCAATAAATATTGATTTTGGAATGAGAAATCATACCTCCAGGTTCGAATTGAAAGTCGGGTTCGTTATATTTATTTGTACTTGAAAATCAGCATTATCTTCAAAACTTAATATAATATTCAATTGTCCCCACCCCACCAAACTTATTCTTACAATCTAAAATTATACCGACTTTAAATAACCTACAAATGATTGATATACCGTAAAAATAAATCACACAATCAACTTATTAATGTTTTTTATTATAATTAAAGAAAAACCAGGTAAGTCTACTTAGCGCTGAAGTAGTTGAATATTTCCTTCCCGTACCACTGATTAGTGTTTTAGCTGCTAACAATTCAAAAGCAAACAAGCTCTTCCTCCATCGCTAGCCAATGCAACACACTTCTACTTTCGACGATACATAGTCTTACGCTTGTCTAAGCTAATATTAGTAACATGAGTAAATATCTGAAATAAATATGTAATCTATATCATAAAAATAACTGGTATATCTATTCCCAGAACTGCTTTTAACAATCGCATTATTATTTAAGCGAGCAAACCTAAAGTCCTGACAATCGTTTCTTTTACTGTAAGTTTCATCCTTTACAAGGCCCGGAAGTCATGCGAGGTAGGTTACGTTGGGAGGTAGTTTGTACGGATAGAAAGGAAAGATAACTTTTAAACCTAGACTTGAACAGGTGAAGGTTTTAGGAGTCTATTCACGAAAATAAGCTCAATGATGAAATACGGAAGAAATTTAGTTGCTTTGCTTCAATGTAAGTGGCATGGTGGATCCTTGCCGTGATGGTTAGAACTGGTTGAATCAAGGAATGCAATCCGTCCCAGCACTTTTTTTGAAAGTAGCGATAGAACATCGAGAGGCTTGCCAAATCCAGCCCACGAGAAAAGGGTTAGCAATAATTCTTCAGCCGCAAGGAATCAGAAACGCTTTTTAACTCTACTTAAGCTGGAGAGGGCGGTCTAGACAACTCCTGCCCAAATATCACAACAGTACTCCATTCTTGGCCTGATCTGGCTCTTGTAAATGTAGAGGATAGTATGTAGATTCAAGTACTTACTCAAGTAGTACAGGAAGCCAACAACTTTATCTGGATCTTTACACAAAGAAAAACAAAAACAATCACTCTGTATTAAACTTCTTTTTATTGTACATCTTTGGTAAGGAAACATGGAGGTAATTTTAATTTAATACAATAAACCATGGAAATACCTTCAACAAAATACACTTGCATGCATACATGTTTATGTTATATATATATATATATATATATATATATTAGTGTTTGTAACAATTCCAAGGCTTTTTTTAAAACCGGTTTTTAACTATGTATTCACTCCCTACTTTTCGCAGAAGAGACCCTATGAAACTTTTCCACTCCCGTCAACTTTCCGTGAATATGCTTTGATACAGCTTCTTACGAACAACCAGGCATTTTAGCAGTGATATCATTGAGCGTATTCTGGACTAACGATAGTTGTGCATACTGAACCAAACTGAGTGGTTCATTCTACTTATAGTGGATAAATAATGATTTACCCAAACACGAAATAGAATATTCTAATGTTTCAGACACATTTTATTTTTGATAATTTTTAGCCGCAATAATTGAAATTTAGCAGATTTTTTGAAACAGTTTACACGTAATGAGTTATATATATATAATTTTCAATTTCTGAAATAACTGAGAAAATATAGCAATTTTTCAGATACACTTGTGCCTGAAGTTTCCAAACGTTGTATCAATTGTGTGTCCGTTTCTTAAGGATTAAACTCTTTAATAGTTCTAGGAATGAAATACAAAATACAATGTTTAGAATAACTCATCATTAAACATAATGGACATTTATGGTACTTACGTATTATCGGGAGGACCTTTAAAAAACGACTCAAAAATTAAAGTAAATTATTTATTGAAACGGTTAAACGTCGCAATTGCTTCCAAAAGTGACTCAAAGACATCAGTACAGGCAACATGCTTCCGCCACATGAATTCGGCCAAATACGACTCCAAATGGTGACGTGCAGTGCCACAGTGCTTCTTGTTTCGCCACTTTGTCGATCCCCATAGGCGTTCCACTGTCTGCGTATGAGCCCCGGTGTTCGAATCCACAAAGTTGTACTTGTGGTTGACGTTGAGGTGATGAAAGCCTGATTTTTCCAGTTCCTTGGTGTTATAAGCGGGGAAAAAAAAGAAAAAGTAAAAATCAAAGGTCCTCCCGATAATACGTAAGGACCACATTTATTGTCTGTTATATTTAACAATATATTTTTAGAAAATTATCTGCTGCCTCGATACAATATATATATATATATATATATATATATATATATATATGGTTGAATAAAATAAAGACAAGAGGAAAACTGTATTTTAAATCGCCTACGCGTTTCGTCCTGTGATGGACTTTATCAAGGCAAAAAGACGAAATGAGCTTTATTCTAAATTACGTATCTATAAACAAAACGGTGTTGGCAACCACAAAGACGCTCATAAATCATTTCAAAAGATTAACAGAATATTTTAGTTTTTAGAATTTTTTCATGTGGATTGCAAAGTCATGAGATATTAAAATGAAGGGAATTCGAACGTGTTCTTTGAAAAAAAAATTTTTTCCCTTCATTTTAATATCTCATGACTTTGCAATCCACATGAAAAGATTCTAAAAACTAAAATATTCTGTTAATCTTTTGAAATGATTTGTGAGCGTCTTTGTGGTTACCAACATTGTTTGTTTATAGATACGTAATTTAGAATAAAGCTCATTTCGTCTTTTTGCCGTCATAAAGTCCATCACAGGACGAAACGCGTAGGGGATTTAAAATACAGTTTTTCTCTTGTCTTTATTTTATTTAACCATTTTGTCCTTAATCTCAGATCATAACTGAGTGCATATATATATATATATATATATATATATATATATATATATATATATATATAGCCGTGTCCAAATGTTTTCAGCATCCCAATTTTTGGAAATTAGATATTGAATATACGGTTAAAAACCGGTTTTTCATGTGCTAGATTCAGAGTTCATTTATTCTGCATTGAGAGAAAAAATATAAATGACAACAGACAAAATACACGTGCGAAACTGCATATTATTCGTTTTCAAATTAAGCAAAAGAGTAGCAGAAGCAAAGAAAATGTTTGAAGTCGATGGAAGTGATTCGATTGAAAGCAGTGCGTAAATGGCTTGCAGTGTTCAAGAACTGTACATTTTTACTCAAGGACAAACCAGTCACTGGTAGTCCACAAGAATTTGAAGATGATGGTATACAATTTTGGGGATTGGGGTGATACCCCTGCTTACACACACAACAACGTTGGGAGGGGCTGAAAAAATTGTATATAATTTGACAATAATACCATGTTTGCAAATTCTAAACTTAAAAAAAACTGTCAAAATTAATTTAATATGATTTGTCAGTGTAAAGCATTGGCCAGCATCTCACTACTTGCATTTTACGTATTTCCAGGCATGAAAAAAGATCTTTTCTTTAAAAGATTGTCATTGAAGATTAAAAGATTACGATAATCCGAAGTGTCGAGAATCAAGATTAAATCCAAGTGTGTGAGTAGCGTCAGCAGCAAAACTTAAAAATTTTGATGGAGGGAAGTTATTACCCTATATTTAACGCGATATGAAATGTGTGCTGTATTATGAACTTCTGAAGCTTTGTGAAACTGTTCTTGCGGGTTGTTACAGATATCACCTTTGAAATCTGTGTGGTCTGTAATTGATTTAAAGAGAGAAAAACTAAGTACGAGCCAGGGAAGTTGGAAAATCAAACATTTGTATGACATTGTTTGTCCACTCATTGCTTTATCGAACCTCCCAAAAAACCATGGTGGAGTTACAGAATATATATAATGATATATTCACCAGATTTTCTGCGTTTGGACTATCATTTGTTTCATTCAATGAAGCATGAATTATATGACTTCCTTACCTCGGCGTGCAATTAGCATTTGGGCAATGAATTTCCTTGTAGCACAGTAGAGCTAATTAACCATTTTCAGAAAATGTACATCTGTCGTTCGGGGCTTAACGGTGTTTGTATGTGTTCACTTATTTTCGTATTAAAAACGTAAACAATGTAATCTGAACAATTAATGTATCTTTTTAATCAAACAATAGATAAAAAAATTATTAACATCTGTTTTATTGAATGTTTCGGGATTTCTATTCCCTTTGTTAAACAAATATATACTTTGATCTAAGTTATAAGTTCAAACAACAAAATACAATACAGACAGTCATTTAACAATTTGAGAAAGAGGTGATAATTTGATGATTTATAAATCCGTGTAGAAAGAAGAAAAGGGGGAAAAGAAGGGTCAGTGCAACGAACAGTTGTTATAATTCAACACAATTTATTTTACATCCTTAAAATTGGCATAAAAGATTTATATAACCATCATAAACGTATTTTGTGCTAACACCTCATTCTTTTCCTTCTCTTCTCTGTCAAAAATTATTAACTTAAAAATGTGTCTTCTCTTTCGGAGAATTTTCAATGTCCGTTACAGTTTATTGCCTCTATTATTTTAACGGTTTTGTGTATATCTATATCGTATTGATCATACGGTTCAGTAATTATTGGCTCCACATATATTTCTAATAATTTTGTCAGAGTAAAAAAATACATTAACTACTATATATATATATATATATATATATATATTGATGGTTTAATTACTTAGATTCTGGCCATAATAAGATTAAACCAGTGCACATTTGTATTAAAAAGTGTTCAATACAATTATATTGTAAAACTTTTGAATATTTTCCATTTTTAAACGAGTTATTACGCGACCTACGTTTCTACCATGAGTTGTGTCGTCAGATGATTTTCAATAACTTGAAAAATTATTGAAAATCGCCTTAAATCTCATGTTAGAAACCTAGGTCGCATATATCTCGTTTACAAATGGAATATATATATATATATATATATATATATATATATATATATAACGGAAATTAACGAAGATTAAAGAAATTGCTTACAAACAATTGACAATTTGAAAATATTTGTTTGAACAATATTTTTTTTATCTATACTCGTATTTAAGTAGATATTCTGTTTATAATCAAACAGTATTATATACTTATTTCTGCCAAATGACACATTTTTATAACAAAAATTTATCGTAAATAATCAGGCCGGTAGAAATAAATATATAATTTTTCCCCGGAAGATGGATTAGGCGTGCCAGTGATAATGAAAACAGACTGTTGAAATAGCCACCACGTTCCCCTGACTTGATAACTTGTGATTTTTTTTTTCCAGTGGGACTATGTTAAAGGACAGGTTTATATCCCTCATTTTTTATAATCTTATAGTAATTTAAGCAGATATTCCTTGTAAAAAGTTACGCAAGACATGCTACACCGTGTTTTGCAGAGGTTGGACTACCGCTTTGATGTGTGTCGTGTCAGAAGGCGTGCGCATATTGAACATTTGCGAAGATTTTTTTTAAATTGGTTATAAAATCTACATACTTTTGAATAACTTGCTTGAATTTTTATAAATAAATCTTTTATTTTTAACACGAAGCTTATATAATTTCGCTTGTCTGGGAGATGTAGTTACTCAGATATTAACATTTTAAATGATGTCAGTTCTTTTGAGAGAGAGAGAGAGAGAGAGAGAGAGAGAAAGAAAGAAAGAAATAACGTTTTAAAATATGCTATAAGTTAAAAATATTTAATATCCGAGATAGAGCGTGGACACAGGTTTCAACACTTAAAGACGACAGTCTATTTCATACTTGAGCGTAAATTTCAGAGGCTATACATACATACATATATATATATATATATATATATATATATATATATATATATATATATATATTAAATGGATTAAATCCGACATATTTTTAATTTATTTGTTGAAACGTTATTTTTAATGATTTTTACTATATTAAAGTCGATGGTCTGTTTTTTTTTTTTATTGTTAAACGGTATATCTATTTATTTACATCTACCGACGTAAAATTTCGCGAAATCTTCTTAGAAAGGTATGCGTCAGGATGCATATGTAAATAAATAAATATACTGTTTAATAATAATTTAAAAGAAAACAAAAAACAGAACATTTACCTAAATATAAAATATCCATTAAAAATACCGTATAAACAAAAAATTAAATATATATATATATATATATATATATATATATATATATATATATATATATGTGTGTGTGTGTGAGTGTATTTGAATAAAGACAAAAGGAAACTTATCAAATGCGACGCATTTTCGTCGTCTTATAGACTTTATCAAAGGCAAATATAAGGATTTTATTTTGCAATAAGGATTTATAAATTACAGTAAAAATGTTAGTTTTTCAAAATGCTTAAATTTATTAGATGCTCATAAATATTCATCAGGTTAACTGAAACGTCGAGGTAAATTATGGAGGATCCTAATTGACATAATTACATGGTAAATTATGGAAGATAAGTGACTTAATTTAATATCTGAAATCTTACACATACACGCATATGTGTGTGTGAATTATATATATATATATATATATATATATATATATATATATATATATATATATGTGTGTGTGTGTGTGTGCGTGTATATTATATATGCGTATACAGATGTGTGGATATTATATATATTTGTGTATAATATATGTATATACAGATGTTTTTGTAAGTATTATATATATATATTATACATATGTGTGTATTATACATATGTATGTGGGTGTTTGTGTGAATTATATATATATGTGGGTTTTTACATGAGTTATATATATATATTCTACATGTGTGTATGTTTTTGTGAATTTATATATACACACACACACACAAACCCACACGCATATATATATATATGAACTGTACACACACACACACACACACACACACACACACACACACACATATATATATATATAGCTTTCGCCAGCAATTATTATATCTAATATATATTATGTATAATATATATTATATATCATCCAGCACACACACGCATTAGTAACACGATATTTATTAGCTTTAATTTTAAGATGTTTTATTAAATTAATTTTGAAGCCTAGTGTGTACGTCCTATGATTGCATATAGAGACATACGTGTGTGTCTGTTTGTGTTACAGCTAGATATGTAAGCTTGTCCTGAATTCATTCAGAAGACTGTCTCTCTATATTTTCGTTATGTTCTTTAGCTTTCATGCGTAGGGCGACAATACTGTAATGGCGGTTATCGTGCTCGGGCAAACGATTCAGTGCTGACAAATTAGTGCCTTCCGCTCTGGTGGAAAAACTCGGACGTGCAGCGGGCGTCACAAACGACGAAGCAGGAAGAAACGCCGGAAGTGACGATTGCGTTTGAGCAACTATCAACGATGAAGGGAATGACGTCATGAAACGAGATGATTCCGCCGTTCTGAGCGGAAGTGAAAGCCATGGTTCGATGGGGAGAAAGCCCGCTGCCCGGTAGGGGTTGCTGGTTGACAGCGATGTATTTGGTGAAACGTTGGCGGCTGCTGCAGCGGCGGCGGCGACAGCAACCGCAGTATGACCGAGCAGATGCATGCCCATGGTGTTGCCACATTCGGTCAATTTCAAAGCGCTGTTCTCGAGTTTTTCTTGACGTCTCCATTTGGCCCTTCGGTTCTGGAACCAAACCTAAAGAACAAAAGACAAGCAAAGAATGAGATAGGTATAAAAAATATATAGGTTGAGTCATAAATAATTTCCTTTTTTTGTTTATCTACTGTAGTCTTATAAAAATAAAGAACAATTACATTTTATTTCATTATCTGTGATGATGACCTTCTAAGCGTTGCTTAGATGTGGTACAACGCAAAGTATGGGCACTCGTGAGGGTTGAACTCGCTACTCAGTCGTAACTCTTCTAATGGGACAAGCTTGTTAACCATTACATCACGTCGAAATATAAGCCACTGAGACATCAGGAGTTACTGAATATGGAAGAGTTAGAAACAGAAACATTGGTAAGGAGTGAGAACAAAAGTAGAGTAATCAAGTGCGTTGTGGTGCAGTGGTTATCGGCTCGGAACGAGAAATCGGGGAGCCGAGTTCGAATTTCAGTTGAATTCCTTACATTCACTTACGCACAAATACCCTTGGGAAAGGTATTAATTCGTTTCTCCCCTCCAGTTATGGGTTAAATAACAGGACATATTGGGTTCTATAGCCTTGGTTGGCAATCAGTCTACCGTAGAAAGTAATGGCAACCTTCTGCAGGATAACCTTCTGTCCAGTTAATCGTGTCTCTTTCCAGACATGATTGCCCAAAGCGTGTATCACGTATGGCACTTAACTGACTGAATCAAGAGGAACAATAGATAGCGATTGACATTACATTTAAATTTTTGAAGATTAAAGTTGACTGGCAAACCTTGTTCCACAAGCGAGAAGTGCGAGAAAAGGAGCATAGAATTTAAGGTTGTATCTAGCCAGATGTATATAATTCTATAGAGAATTATATATGTGTGTGTGTGTATTGAACTGGATTTATATATATGTGTGTGTGCTGAATTGGATTTACGTACATATACGTGTGTATGTACGTATATTTATATGTATGCCTATATATATAGGTTTACTGTAAACAATTTGCCACTTTCACTGAGCAGGTTTATACTGACTTCAAAAGATTCGTGAGGACACCGTTATGATGTCGTCACTCATCAGGGCTGGATTTTTTTTAACCTGTTCAGTTAATGTGACAAATTCTTTGCATTAAATCTATCAACGCTCTATCTCTACTCCGATATTGAACACTTTACGTTGAAAAACCTACTTGCCAAAATAACTTTTATTAATAAAACTACTGAAAAAAAAATACAATTTTGGCGCTAAGTGCATTGTGGCGCTGTGGATATCGACTCGGAACGTGAGATCGGAGTGCCGAGTTCGAATTCCAGTTGAATTCCTTGCGTTCACTTACACAAAAATACCCTTGGGAAAGGTATTAATCCATCTCTTCTCTCCAGTTATGGGTTAAATAACAGGACAGATTGTATTCTATAGTCTTGGCTGGCAACCAGTCAACCGCAGAAAGCAATGGCAATCTACTACGGGATAATCAGTCAGTCATGTCTCTTTCGAGACATGATCGCTCAAGCGTGTATCGCGTATGACACTTAACTGACTGACAAACATTATCACAACTCAAAACTATATACGTATGTGTGTGTGATCAGACTCACCCTGAAGATATCTCTCGTATTTTATCGACTGGATAAATCACCCTGCGTTGTACTTCGATGCCAATTTGCATCGGAGTGTACAAAACCTGCTCACAAACGACAGAAATCGATAGAAACCGAACCGTGTTTTTAATACATTTCGTCATTTATTCAAGTACAGTTTCGATGTAGGTAGGTGACACTAGGGGTAACTTCACTGCTACGACAAACTGTTGAACCCGATCATTCCTTCAGTTAGTGAGAACTCCGACCCTTTCCCAACACCTTACTACCCATCTCTGCTTCACGACGGACCCCTTCCAATGCTGCCCATTAGTTTCCATCGATGTCCCGTCAACCAACGAATGGCTCGAAAACTACTGACAGTTATAACTATGATTCTGCTTATATAAGCCTGTGATTGAATCTTCCTAACTTCTGGCTAAGTAACACATGATCCCAAAAGATTTTATTGATTAATTTATTTTCAGTCAACGGGTAGACGCTTTGAAGAGATCATTGCTAGAGTTTACTCTCTACGGCAGTAATAAAACTCGGTCCAGATAAAATCAATTAGGGTCCACTTGATTTCGTGTGCATTTTCAGCATAGCAAGATTCCATTGTGCCATATGCGTCTATGTGTGTCCCCTACTTACCCTGTGTTTCTAGTTTAGGCATAGTATATGTCAGTTTGCCAGGATTTAAACTGAGCACATTCTTTAAACGAGGGCGTTATAAATTTAGCAACGCCATACCATTGTTCATCCATGTTTTCCCATCATGCATCAGTTATAATTCCCCATCTTTTCCCTTATCCCCAAGTTTCTTGTTTCTACATAATCACATCAACTGGCAATATGTTAACAAACAACAGAAGTTTTTCTTAGTCACACATTATAGAATTTGACTCGGTATCACAATAAGCTAGTGTGCTTATTAATACTTTCAGATTGTTTCGTTGCTTCCCTTCGACTATTTTTCCCTATTTTTGTTTCTGTTTATGTTTTCCATTGCTTTCATACGGACCCTTAGCCTTACCCCGCTTTCTTGCCAGAAAAGATCACTATTATCAGTCAATTAGTTCCGTTTATCTCCCTTGTTAGCGCTCTTTTGTGTCCTAAGGGGCGAACGCTATGAAAGACATCGAGGCGAATGCTGGAAGCGAGCTGTGACGTGTGCTTCGTTAATCGATGTGACTCTGAGATTTCACTGGTCGATTGGCGGGACAGAAAAAAATTACCCATAAATCCATTCGGCCTATTCTTCCTCGGTATTCTTTTTCCATTAACTACGCATTAGCGGCCGATATTGGAAAAGGCTCGTCGCTGACGGCCTTCTATTTGATTCCCTTATTTCCCCCGCTTCCAACCCATCAAGCGTTGACCATTGTATTAATATGAAGAGATAAGCGGAGTGGATAATGGAATGGCAAAACCAAATCTCGGATAATGATTTGATTTTTGCTGCTAATAACGTCAACGCAGCGTAACAGATGAATGCGTTAATGACAATTTTAACGCTGTTGATATAGTCCATTACGGCTAGTTGTCTATTTACTGCGCTACCGCCCAAACCCTGAATACACCCATTCTTCGTCATGACCGGGTCGTCAACATACGTCTAACATCTTAGATTTCCTCAGCACTGTTTTGTTTGAGTTTAGATCTCTTTTTCACGTTTCGTTTCTTCACTTCTCGTATTGCGGATTTTTTTTTTTTTTTTTTTTTACTTTTTTTTATGCATCTTTACTGTTTAAAGTCTCTGTTTTGTTGAATTGTTTTTTAAAGCATGATTTGCAAGTTTCTGTATTTAACAACGTGTTTTTTCCTTTCTAAAATGTTTTTTATTGTTTTCTCTCTCTTTATTATTCTTTTTTATGCTTATCATTTTATTTTCCCCCTCCTTTTGTTATTCTTTATCTTCATGTTTTAACTTTCTTCTCTTTTTAATTCTATCTTTCTTGTTTGCTTTCTGTGTTTCTTATTTCATTATATTTCTCTATTGTTAGTTTTTTTTCCAGCGCCTAATGCTGTTTTTGTCCTTTGCTTTCTCAGTTAATTTTCACTCTATCTATTACATCCATTCATTTATGGATTTATTTTCAATTTTCATATCATTATTAATGACTTATTTGCACTGCCCAGCCGTTTTTCCTTCTAAATTCTCTATTCTTTATTCTTGCTTATACCACTTGTCTCTCTATTTTTTTTATCTTTCTCTAATATCGTTTTCCCCTTTTCTTTCTCTTTTCTTCATTTTCTCTCTTTTCTAAACTCGTGTTTCCTATTGTCTCCAATTCTACATCATTTTCTCTTTCTTTTTTTTTAACATCTCTCGATTTCTTTCTCCTGCTTTTGTTTGTCCTTTACTTTTTCTAGTCAACTTCAGTTAAGTGCCATACGTGATACTTCTCTATTCTGACGATTTCTTTCATTCTGTCTATTTTCCTGTGACTCTTTTTTTCTTTTCTTTGTTTTAGATGCTCCACTCTCTCCTACTTCTTAACTTTCTTCCACTATTTTCTCCTCTTTTTCTATCTTTTTTCTTCTTTTATTTCCTTCTTTTTTGTTCACTCCTTAATTCTTTCTGTCTTTCTACCTCTTATACGCCCTTTGACTTCTTTCTTTTTCTTTTACAGTATATTTTTCTTTTAATCTGTTCTTCTAGCTACCTCACTTCATTAAAAATTTTTTGTTCCTATCTTTATCTTAATCATTTTGTTCCAACCAGTTCACTTTTAATTTTTCTACCTTCTTTTATCTGCACTTTCTCTTTCTTTATTTATTTCTTTCATTTCTCATAATACAGTACATAGTAACCCTTTCCCTTGCCGCCCATCCTTTCTTTAACTCACCTTGTGCATTACACTCGTAAAACCATTGATTCGTTTGCCTATTTTCGTTCGCACATACATAATTCAATATTAGCCATTCGCGCAACTTTATAGGCTCTAACAAAATCAGTTTGATTTTCTCAGATATTAATTTCCCTTGTATCCGCCTAATCGTGAACAGGTATAAGCGCCTATGTATCTACAAGCCACGGAGTTTTCGTGTATTTTTCTCAGTACGTTTGTTCATGCATGTATCTGCCCAACAACAAATGTATGTAAGTTACTGAAATGTGCATACCGATGAATTAGCATGTTATGTACTCCTACAATATATTTTTAATGCAAACTTGGGTTTGGGATGTCACTGTAGGTAGTATTAAGTGTTAGTTCCTTTGATATTAAATTAGGTGTATTTGTCTTGTCTTTGTATCAGTTACAGAAAAAGTACTCAGTGTAAGCATATGCCAGACGCACATTGGACATAGGAGAAAGTGTGAAATTATGAATAGAACATTGTTGATTTTATCTCTGTTTCAAGTGATATCTGTGAAGTGAGGCTACCAGTTGAGTAAAAAAGAATAAAATAATACGTAAATAATTTAATACCTTTGGATTCAAGTGACAACAAACCGAATGTTGAGGATTTCCGGTCGTGGGTCAATATTAACGAGCAGAAGTGGACTGAGCAAAATTCTGAACAACGTTTGACGGAAACCAACTATCCCTCAAGGTAATACTGGTGTCGTCCGTTAGAGTTGCCAGTCAAGTGTCGGAATTGCCGGAGGGTGTGTGTGTGTGTGTGTGTGAGAGAGAGACAGAGAGAGAGAGAGACAGAGCGCTTCCGTTGGTTGAAGAGAACAGCAGCTGATCTCTCACTCTGAATCATCAAAGTGGAAAAAGTTGTCTCTTGTGTCACCTACCTACATACCGAGACCGTGCAAGAGAATCTTTAAAATAAGCAAATATATTGGAAACAGTGTTCTAGTTTTCAGTTGGTACCGTGATTTTTATTTTCATCTTTCGATTTCATATGAGCTTGCAGTGGACCTTTCCCAGTTTTTGTGCACATTAACGCAAGCCATAAAAATAGACATGTAACGTTGGCTAGTCATTGTCCGGTCGGTGAAAAACCGAGAGAGGGTCTCGTTTTATACTTAGAAAAACAAATATACATCAAATGAATCTGATGTCTTCTTTGATGTATACCTCTGTTTATTTACACACACATACACACATATATGCATTGAGTGTGTTAAGACATCATTGTTTTTTATAATAAATATTTGACTAAAGTCCTAGAACTTTGTTTAAAACTTTTTGTTTAACTTTTCTATGTTATCGGATCCTTTTTTTTAATTTGAAAGGTGTCTGCGTACTTTAGGCTTTGACAAGTCCTTATCAAAAAGTCTTTTTTTTTATGTGTCAGTTGCATCTTTTATCAAATATCACATCTTCACGAGTCATGTCGGTTTTTATTTACCGGATCTTCACAGTTCATTTTGTCACGATGGTTTTATATATATATATATATACATACACTACCGGCCATAATTATTAGGCCACCCCAGTATTTTAAAAATGATGAATTTCATACTATTTTTTAGTATTTATTGCCAACTGAATAATTGTAAATGAAAATAGAATAGTTCTTTTGTTAATACTGCACAATAACATGTGCATCAAATGAATTTGTAAATATTTAATAATTACCTCTATTGCAGTTTCATCAATGAAAGAATGAAGAAAATTTAGGGTGATTCAGACGAGTTCATCTTTGCTTCTTTGCCTTGTAAAATTTTGCAAAGTAATAATAAAAGAACCATTCTATTTTCATTTGGAAATAAATACTAACAATAGTATGAAATACATCATTTCTTTTAAAAAACTAGGGTGGCCTAATAATTGTGGCCGGTAGTGTGTGTGCATATATATATATATATATATATATAGTGAGAGTTTTTATGATCACTATACGGCTATTTTTATGAAGTGGTTAAAGCCATGCATTATTGTTTGCTGGATATTTTTACATTGGCTTGTTAAATTTTTCTGTTTTGAGATTTATTCACTTTTCATTGGCCAGAAAATGTTTCACACTCACTCGCAAAATTTGCTTTCGTATTTTTTCATTAAAATTGTTTCAAGTGGTTTTGATCCAATTTTTCATGTGTGCAATTTTACTTTTTATTAATAAGAAATATAACACGGGTCATAAAGTTTCGTTTGTTTTCTGTTCAGTCGGAATCCAGAATTACTATTTTTCGCAATGGCTCACGAATTTTGTTTTTAGTATTTTTTTTTTCTCAAAATATTTTCAGCGATTTGGTCTGTAATCTTACTGGCGCTTGTTATTTGATACATTCAACTATATTCAAACAAAACATACCGCGATAGAGACAAAAATGGTACCAACATATGGAACACTCACAATAGCATATCTCGAGAAAAAAACGTCTACAACCAAATAGAACACGAATATGAGGATAACACAAACACAGAATTCACTAAATCATTGAAAATATATCTAGATTATATTATCTTTTGGAGATCAGCATGGGGAGATATAAATAAACTACACAATCTACTTCAAAACTTATACATAAAAATTAAGTTCACACTAGTATATAGCTATAATAAATTGGCATTCATAGACATGCTCATAAAAAAATCAATTACATCACAGACATTTACTATAAACCCACAGATAACCCACAATACTTCATTTCAAGAAACACGACCCTAAATGTTATCTAAAATCTATCACATGCTCCCTTGAACGACAAATTTGCACAATAGTAACAGACAAACCCCTTCGTAAAATAAGCCTAGAGGAACTACAAAAAACACTACAAATAAGAAATTACTCCACTTCCCTGATAAACAATTGTTTCGAACTGGCAGAAGAAATACTATTAGAATCACTACGGAATAAAAAAAAATCATAAAAAGAAAGCATTCTTGCATAGACCTCTACAGAAAAAAAAAGCAACCCAGAATTATTTTCAAAGATAAAAAGGCACCTAGAATTACTCGACAAAAATGATAAAATAAAATAAATTCTAAAGACAACTAAAATAATTAAAAGCAAACACCAACCCCAAAATTTAAGAAACATACTAACCTCATCAAAATTCGAGCAACATTCAAAACAGGGGGTTACAAAATGCAACAAGAAAAAGTGTGGGAGTCTGCAACATAATAATAGAAGGAAATCACTTAAGATTTAAAAACACATTTGCATTCGAAATAAAAAATGAATCTGAGCTGCAACTCTAAAAACGTAATTTATGTTCCGAAATGCGATGAATGTGCAAAAATATAAGTGGGGCGACACAAGGCCTGAATAAAAGTGTATCCTCGAACATTAAACTAGCCAATGACAGGAAATTGTACGTTTCCCAACATTTACGCTAATGTAGTGGAGGTAAATTTAGAATAATGTCTATCTACCAAAATGCAGATTATGACACGCTCGTGATGCAGGAAAAATATTTATAAAAATATACACGCCTTTCTTTAACAAACCAATATGAAAAACTGACACACATACACACTAAATTAAAAGAGAATATATATATATATATGTGGGGCGACACAAGGACTGAATCCGAACAGATATAACATTAAACTAGCCAATAACAGGAAATTGTACGTTTCCCAACATTTACGCTAATGTAGCGGAGGCAAATTTAGAGTAATGCCTATCTACCAAAATGCAGATTATGACACGCTCGTGATGCAGGAAGAAATATTTATAAAAAAAATACACGCCTTTCTTTAACAAACCAATATGAAAAACTGACACACATACACACTAAATTAAAAGAGAATATATATATATATATATATATATATATATATATATATATATATATCCGACTGAGTATAGAATGAGGAGAGAAAAAAGAAAAAAACATTTTTTCCGTCCAAAACATTAATTTAAAACAGTGCTCGATATATGATGTATAGAGCAGTGAATACTTATTATAAATTATGTTTTAGAACATGTACATAATTTCTTCTATATATGTCCTCTTCCCTACAATCATATGTTTGTTTCAGTCCAAACACTGAAACAACCATATGATTGTAGGGAAGAGGACATATATAGAAGAAATTATGTACATGTTCTAAAACATATAATAATAATATATATATATATATATATATATATATATATATATATATATATATATATATAGTCATCCGCAGACAGATCTGTTTCGCGTTATCACAGCTAATCAGTACGGTTAGACTCCGATTGCTATATATATATATATATATATATATATATATATATGAAAAACTACTAAAAAGTTGTAAGTTTAAAATTTTTTTTCTGGCAGTATTTACTTATTTCTATTATTATATTTGATATTTCAGACAGTCCTCGGCCTTTCATTAGAAACAAATGATTTTAAAATTTAAATTAGAAACCTATTTCGCGAGAGCGTTCGTGGAGAGATTGTTTACATCACATGACGCAGAAAGCGACAGATTTTTTAAATATTTGTAAACGTAAGCCGATCTTTAATAATACTTATAAATTTTGTTTTAGAGAAAAACATTTTAAGTGTATCTAAAAACTGTTTAGCTATTGAAACATTTATAAAGATTCAAAACACCTAAGTCCCTATTTAACCCTAGCCTGTGTGCATTTAATTTTAAAATCCAGTATTTTTCTTTCTTTCTGTGTGTGTGTGTGTAATTTATCGCTATACTCGTTTCGAAAAACCATCCGAGTACATGGTAATAAAAAAAAGAACGAACTAAGCACTTGAACATCAGTCAAAGTACGTAGCCCAAAGAAAAAAACTGTTGACGAGTAACCTAAAGCAAAAAGCGCTCAATACGCAAGTAGAGCAAACAAAGTAAATGATTAACCCAGAGAGCCAACGAACCTACCAAGGTTTCACCTAATTGGATCTTCTTGGATTCTGAAGAGTCTGCTTGTTGTTGATCATTTCTTTTTGATTTTTGACACGTACAATTTTGTATGTTGATTTTGGTATCAGGTCTATAGATTTCTTTACCCTGGTTGAGTTGTGGCAGGGATGTTGCAAGGTTCCCATAGCCCCCACCTTCTGAAAATAAATTTCTTAACATTTTCTAGAAAATAACACTCCAAGATTTATTGTGAATTTTTGTTCTTTGGTAAAACCATCATTTCAATGATTAGGAAAAATCAGGTACGACTTAAGTAGAATGTAAAAAAGATGGCATTAATATTTTCCAGATTAAATTCAATAATGATAACTTATGTTTTTAACATGACAAAATAAAATGGTTATGGAAAAAAATGACACACTCGCCGAGTATTGGAAATAACTGGGGGAATTATTATTGTGGAAACATGAGTACAGCGAACAGTTGTAGATGTTGAACCACCGTATGTTTATCGAGAGCGGGGTAAATCTCAGCCTGCCATGTTTGCCTAGTAATGATAAGTCATGAGCCAAGTTCAAATTCCAGTCAAGTTTTTTTTCAGTTGGAGTAGATAGACTAAACTACCACCCGGTTAACACTCCACCCACGTCTATTGAACAGGTTAAGAGGCTCATCCCTTGTTCCCTATTTAGGATGTGGTTTCCGGCTTTCTCTATTTTAATCTTTTCACTCTTACGTAGCCCTCTGCACACCAGTGGCGTTACCGCCTTGCTCGGGGTGATATGATTAAAAAAAGGTTCGTTGGCTCTCTAGGTTAGTTATTTACTATATATATATATATATATATATATATATATATATATATCAGTCAGTTAAATGGCATACGTGATATACGCTTGAGCGATCATATCTTGAAAGAGACATAACTGACTAGGCAGTTTTCCCGCAGTAGGTTGCCATTACTTTCTGTCATATAGTAGTTGTCATCCAAGGCTATAGAACCCAATCTGTTCTGCTATTTAACCCATAGCTAGAGGTAGAAACGACGGATTCATGCCTTTCTCAAGAATATTTGCATATATGTGAATGCAACGAATTCAACTGGAATTCGAACTCAGCTCTGAACACGCTTTCTCCTGTTACACCATGCACCCCCCGTTCTGTCTCCACCTGCTCAGGCTCTTCAAATAGGTTATCAGCTGCTTTCCCATGTCTCTTTTTTCCCCTCTATCTGGCCTGTTAGTATCAGGTTCTCCAAACCCTCCTTCCTCATTGCATGTCCCAGGAACTTTAGCTGTCTCTTTCCGATGCCCAGTATTAATTTCTTTTTCGTTTCCATCCTTTCCATCCTTTCCAAAGCCTTATCATTCTCAATCTATGATATCCGCACCATCCTTCCGTAGACCCACATTTCAATTGCTTTGAGTTTTTTCTTCATCTTCATTGAGATTGTTCAGCATCCACTGCCATATTGAAGAACTGACATCACATAGAAATCTAGTACTCTTTTCTTAGTTTTTAGTAAAATTTTCCTGTCTCTTAATACTATACTCAACTTCTGGAATGCGTCCTTCGCCATACCAATTCGCCTTCGGATCTCTGTGTCGCACTTTTCGTTTTCTGTTAGAACACTTTCCAGGTATTTAAATTTTTGACCCTGCTTGATTTTAGAATCACTCATTTGTATTTGGCATTTTGGGCTACTTTTTTTGATGATGATCATGAATTCGTTTTTTTTTTTTGCAGCTTATTTTTTTATATTTTATTTTATTCTTTCTTCTCCAAACCCTCCTTCCTCAGCTACCTTCTGTATGAGGTCTTGTAGTTTCTTTTCCGTGTCTGCTATCAGCACTGCATCATCTGCGTACCTTATGTTGTTCAAATTGTGACCTCCGATGACAAATCCTGGCATAACATCTAGTGTCCTCAGAATAGTCTCGCTGTACAAGTCGGATAGATCCGGTGAAAAGACACATACTTGTCTTACGCCTCTTTCTATCTTCGTATATCAAACGAGCGCGAACTCTAGCGAACAATCACTTTAATGAGCCACATTATAAAGCTGATCGTCCGAATCCTGATGAATAGAGTGAGAAGCAGAATTAGGCCAGAGATAGGACAAGAACAGTGTGGGTTCGTCAAAGACACTGGAACAAGGAACGCCATATTTATAATTAGGATGCTCTCTGAAAGGGCAATACAAATGAAGAAGGACTTGTACCTAAGTTTTATTGATTATGCGAAGGCGTTCGACAAAATACGCCACAAAGAAGTGATGGAGATACTCAGCAGCTTCGACATATTTGGAAAAGACATAAGAGTATTCAAAAATCTCTACTGGCACCAAACTAACTGCATACGGTCAGGTAACGAATTCAGTAGATATACAAATATAAAAAAGGGCGTAAGACAAGAGCTTTAATAACTGGTAACAAAGAATGAACACGCTGCTTCGTATCGAGGCAGCAAATAATTTTCTAAACATATACTGTTAAATATAAGAGACAATGAATGTCTATTATGTTTAATCATGAGCCGTTCTAAACGTCGTATTTTGGCTTTAATTTCAGTTGAAAATAAAGACAAAAATTATCCAAATTTTGGATAATTTTATAATGTGGCTCATTAAAGTGATTGTTTGCTAGAATTCGCACTCGTTTGATATACGAAGATAGAAAGAGGCGTAAGACAAGTATGTGTCTTTTCACCGGATCTATCCAAAACAAAAAGACAAAAATTCACCCAACATTTGGATAATTTTTTATTAAGTTGGTTCTAAGATTTCGGCTCACATGAGCCATCTTCAGAGAGGTTTCACAAAAATATCCGCCATCAGCGACGATTTTATCTTGTGTTGACATAAAACTCCGCTAAGCAACGGCAAGAGTTACCAAAAATAAGAAACGCTGTTCACAAATTTGCGATGCAGTTCTATGACGTCACACCGCGTGATAGCTCGAAATAACAACAGAATGACACATTATATTGCATTTGAATATATGCGCAACTGTGTTCAGGTTTTTCATTCAGAGTTTTCCTTCTCGTGGATTGGTTTCTAAAAAATGTAAGAAGCTCACTATGTACTATTTAACCCATAGCTAGGGGAACGAAGTGATGAATTCATGTCTTTTCGTGAGGGTATTGTAAATGTAATGAACTAGACTGAAATAATTTTATCATTGCAAAGAGCAATTCATTAAAAACTAACTAAAGGAAACTAACTGATGTCTGACGTTAATATTTTTTATGATTAAAAATCAAAATAACATTTTCACCTGGGGCAAGATATTCATTAAATCAAATTCGTTCATCGTCCAAAATTGAACTCATGGGAATTCTTTAAATTCCAGCCGAATCTTACACATTCGCGTAAAAATTGATTGTTTTTATATGACCTCATTTAGGACAGTAACAACATTTGTCTCCTCCAATTGATGGGATCGCTTTTAAGCCATGGGCAACATTTTATTGAAGAGCTAAGGGTGATAATTCAGCAATCGACAAATCAGTTAATGATGTCTCCTTTCTCGGTATTTTAAATATGTAAACGAATTATTAACAAGGGAGAGTAAATTGCCCACTACACCATTCTTATATATGTGAACGGTTGTAAAAGCTCCTTATTTAACAGAAGACTAAGGCAACAACTCTGATTGCGTCATGCCTTATCAGCAAGTCACACGTTTCACCTGATTTTCTCTCTGGTCTTCTGCTACTACATTTGCTTTCCATTGAAAATCATTCGACCAACCTTTTGCCCCATCTGTTCTTCTTCCTTTGTCTATGCGGTCTTTCCACCTACATTTCTGCTACTTAATCGCTTGTATATATTTTTTACTGTTATTTCACACATTACAGGGCCCAATGGCCACTCGCTGTAAAGAGTTATTAGACTGTGTTGATTTAAAGAAGTCGCAAGAAGGTGGTAACAAATACACATTACAATGACGTACAGGATAGATATCGGTTGATTCTGGACTTGAATATACCAAGGATAAAGAAATTGAAAATAGAATAGGATGCACTAGAGGTTGTTTTAACTGTGAAATGTGAGGCTTTGTCTTGGTGTATGTGTCAGTTATAACAAATGTAGTATAGTAGATAAGGAAATTCTAAACAAAACAGGTTTCGCTAGAAGTAGTTTCAAACAATACCACACATTGCTACAAAAATCAAAGATAAACCTAAAAACACAATTCATGTTCTTAAATAGCTTCGTCAGATCAAAACTTTCATATATCACTAAATCATTATCTCAAAAAACATATTCTTACTATCTAAAATATTTTCTTCTGACCAAAAAAGCCAATAAAAACACAGACATAATGTGAAACAAACATCAGTGAGCGGATTTAAGTATTTTAATATTGTTTCTGACTATTGCAACCACTTTCCAAGATTATGCACTGCGTATTGAAAGCAGATATATGAAAAGATAGGCACTGGTCATTTTAGCAGTTCATACCACCTCCCAGACGAATAGAAGACAACAAACTTGCTTTCCCTCTCGATACCATTGTTTTGATTAAGAGGCTATGCCGGTTATATGAGCATTAATATTTAGGTTACGAATGATCTTGAATGAAAAAAATTAGCACAATTTATCTAGTGTTTCAAGAAATAAAACTCTAAATAAGCATTTCCAAAACAGAAACTATGATCTCAAACTGAAATGAAAGCAATGATGGCACCTTACCTGAATTCATCATAAAACTTAAATACTAAGAATTACAAATACCCCCATACGGTATATGAATTTGTTATATAAAAAAAAGTATTGGACATAAGGAAATTGAACATAAAATTAGCTGCGCTATAGTTTCGCAACACCACAAATTGCTACAAAACTAAAAGATAAACCTGAACACACTAGTTATGTTCTTAAATTGGTTCACCAGATCAGGACTTTTATATGGATGTCATGCATGGCACCAAACCCGTTCAGAAATATCTAAACTCTCAGCTCTACACGGCTGTTTTTCAATGTCAATAGTTAAAATAGCTTCGAACGAGTAAAACCTATGAGTTTTGGTGAAGACCAGACTTCTTCGAACTTTGTGAACTGGCGCTACATCATCACAGTGAAAGCTATAAAATAACAGAAACCACATCATTTGAAAACTTGCAACGACTAAAACGAATAGAATATATAACTCGAAGAGAAAATACTGACATAAGCAAGATGTTGACGTTCCACACTACTTGAAATAAAATATTAGCAAGGAAACTCCATCAATACTAGAAAGAACGATAACAGCTGCTGAACTTGAGAAGAGAAAACAATGACATAATCAAGATGTTGACATTCTACACTATTCCAAATAAAAGATTAGGAAGGAAACTCCATCAATACTAGAAAGAACAATAATAGCTACTAGGCTTGAGAAGAGAAAACAATGACATAATCAAGATGTTCACATTCCACACAACTCCAAATAAAAGATTAGGAAGGAAACTCCATCAATACTAGAAAGAACGATAACAGCTGCTGAACTTGAGAAGAGAAAACAATGACATAATCAAGATGTTGACATTACACACTATTTCCAAATAAAAGATTAGAAAGGAACCCTCGTCAATGCTGGAAAGAATGGTAACAGCTACTGGACTTGAGAAACTTATTTTCCTTAAAAATTTGTTTTAAGAGAAAGATTTAATAATTTCAACCAAACGCAGCACTGAAATGCCAAATGTTTCTTTATACGGAATATAATAATATATATGACCATTACTTAGCCGATAGACAGGTTATCAGAGTCGATTAGTTGATACAACAAAGAGTAATTATGCATTGCTATTACTGTGTCGAGCCGCCTGGGAGGAGGTCACTGTAACCTTAAGGGCCTAACACCCGAACAACACCCGAAAAACTTTTTAATTCTTTAGAATTCAAAACAAGAAAAGCACAATCGTTAAAGTTTCAAATTTAGACGGAAAACTTGTGGGAAATACATTCTCCCAAAACAACCGCTCTCATGCAGTCCATTCTTAATTAGTGAATTAAATGATAAATATACCCGTATGAATAACGCTGAATCTACCCGTATGTTCCCTGACTCAAACATTGAATTGTTAAGGAAATGGTTGTTAACATTTTTATTAGTCATTAAATAATCATAATCTTAGTTCAGTAGAAATTGCGTAAGGAAGCAGTAGACTGATGCTGGCTACTAAAGATTTGTTGTTCTATACAAACAGTTGTTCGAAATAAATACTTTATTCTTAAATGAAAATATTATTGTCCGACTTTTGCTTTTGTTATGTTGTAAAACTTTTTCTTTTCTTTTTGAGATGCTGTATAATCGTATTTCCTGGCGTCAAAGATGCTATTTTTTTTGTTTCAAATTAAGTCTCAAAAATGTGCCTTGCTCCTTATTGGTCAAAGGTTACTTAGATTTATGTAACTAAACGCATAACGACTTAACGTCATTTTATTTTATCTATAATTATAAGATAATTTTTCAATGTTGAAATTTCATTGAATTATGCTGAAAAATGTTTAGGTTTTCATTAGAAACAAGAAAAATAGAATTTTTTATCAATATGCTCGCAATATATGGAAAAGAATTAGCCGTTTGTTTAAACTGACGTCAGAAGGATATGGATTAAAATAGAATAATTTGCAATGCTTCATAAGATGGCCTCTATGTCCATATGACACTAAGTTTTTGAGCAGGTTTGCAAGGTTATAATAATGGAATTAAAAGCAAACAATTTTAAGTATATGTTTCATTTCTTTACATAAGTTTCTTTAATGTCAAGGAACTTCTGTAAGCTATGATACTAGCCATTTATATAATGCGGAAAGAAATGATGGATCTGAGAATTTAACCCTCTAGGGCCATTCGTATCATATTTGATACAGTATGAAAACAAGCCTTGAAAGAAATATTTTCCTGAAAAATTTTTTAAGAGAAATATTTTATAAATTTCAAATGAAAGCAGTACTGACTGCTCAGTCAATGAATACCAAATGTTTCCTTATAGGGAAATACTAAATGTTTCCTTATAGGGAAATACTGTATCAAATATGATACGAATGGCCCTAGAGGGTTAATCAAAGCAAGCTTCTCTAATGTCGTTGTATTAGGAAGTCAGAAAAGATCGGGTGCTAACTTAGGTCTGACAGGTTGTTGGTTGGTTTTGTTTTATGACATATCAACCTCGGCGGGTCATTTATTGCCAACTAAATTTTATGTATTTATTGCTGGTAATACCTTTTTCTTTTCAACAATTTATTGTTGTTTTTATATAAGTTTTGGGTCTAGTAATACTTTTTTTCGAGTACCAAGATTCATTGGGATTTGTTTTTAAGGGCAGGGCCTCCAAGTCCTACGCTGTTATTTAATCCATAACTGGAGGGAAGGGATGGATTAATAGCATTCCCAAGGGTACGAGTGCCCAAGTGAATGCAGGATATTCAACTGGAATTCGAACTCGGCTAACCGATTTCTCCTTCCGAGCCGATATCCACTGCACCACAACGCACATCCGTCACTAAACGCTTACAGCATCTGGTATTCCCAAGCGGTCACCCATCTAAATACTGACAAGGCTCAACGTCGCTTAAGTTCGGTGATCGAACGAGAACCAATGTATTCAACGTGATATGGCCGGAAGCCAGGTCTGATAGGTGGACGTTTAATGATTTCACATTGACATTCTCGCAATGTTCCCGTTATTTGATCAGAACAATAGAGAGGATCTTCGTTGCGGGGGGGGGGGGAGGAAAATAACCTTTCCACGACACATTTTTTTTTATTTGTAAATTCTCAGCTAATTTTCTCAAGGTTTTTTTCCTCATAAGCAAATTTTCCCTTTTTCTGCTTCATACGGGTCAAAACACGAATGTCTAAGTTTACTTGGCTACAAACAAATATCAAAATATTTGCATTGGTTTCTCATAACATCCTTTTTTATGAATTCTTTCGAACGTCTTTTATATATCTATCTTTAAGGATTATAACAACGTCCTTCAAATTCAGTGCAACTAGCTTTTCTTACTCAAGTCAATTTGATCAGCCACAGTGTTATAAATCTGAGATTTATTTGTCTATAAAAAAATTAGCATTTAATTTTTCAGTTTTTTTCTTCACCATTTCTCTCTTGATTTATTATATATATATATATATATATATAATAAATATATATATATATATATAGAGAGAGAGAGAGAGAAAACTTTACCCTGACGAGCCGAAGGGCGAAAACTAGGTAGGTTTGTTGGCTCTTGCATAGATTTTCTTTGTTGCTCTACTTTTCTATTGAGTCGCTTTAGTGTTAGGGTTTTCGTCTTGGGGTTTTTTTTCTTTCCTACGAGTATTTGACTTTTGTTCATGTACTTCGTTTGTTTCTTTTTTTACTTTCCTTTCCTTTTCCCTCCGAATTTATTCTCGGTGGGATTTTCAAGACGGACTGAAATATAGTATAACTATTACTAGTATTAGCAGAATTCTTTTTGTTACTATTATTATAGTTATTATATATATATATATATATAAAGAACATAAGTTCGATGAATTTATAAACCCATTGGTAATATAATATTTTGCGACTCTCGTATTTAGACCGCTCCTCAGAACAAATTTATACAACAATGAATGGGTCAAAATTATCCAGAATAAAGTCAATTAAAAAAGAAGGAAGAAAAAAAGAAAGAAAAAGAGAAGAAAAGAATAGGGGAAACGAGGTTAACATAACAGTGTTAAATATTAGCATCTATATTATATCTAGACGACACGACGGCCTTGGTCTAGATTTAAAAAGCAGTAGTTAAGGAAGCCAGTAAACCTGGACTTGAATTTTTAGTTGTCTATCTTTAGATGCATGACATTAAAAATCTAAAATTAGTGGTGGAATTTTCGCTAGAAAAATGAATTTTTAGTTTTTCTTATTAATTCTAAACATAATAATAATTCTCATTGGATTTAATCTCCTGTGAAATTTACCTTACGAATTACCAAGGATTCTACTATATATATATATATATATATAGAAATGAATAAGGACGAAGAAAATAATTGCAACATGGAAAACAATAATTTTTAAAAAAAGTGCTCAATATAAAGTAGTACAATGAATATTTATTATTAATTATTACGTTAGAACATGTGCAAACTACAAACTACTACAAAATTGTATATTTTGTTTCGATATTGAATAAACAATGTCTCATTAGTTAGTTAAGAATGATAGTAATAAACGTTTTATTTAAAAAAGATTTTTCACAACACTTCTCATTTATTTGTTTTTTCCGGTAGAAAGATATTAAAAAAGAAGGAAAGAAAAAAGGAAAAAAATATCAGAAAATAAGATGATAAATCAAGAAAAGTAAAAGAAAGAGGAAAAGGAAAGCGACAGAAGAAATAGAAAGTGAAGAGGAAAATAAGGGAGGAAACGTAGATAGGGAAGATCCAATAGAAACGGCTAAGCGAGAGGACTGATATGGATATATATTATATATATATATATATAGTGCAAAGAATTTGTCACTTTAACTGAGAAGGTTCATGCCGACTTTGAAGTTTCGTGAAGACACTGTTACGATGACCTCACTCATCAGGGCTGCGTTTCTTGCTGTTGAGTCCCTTTTTTTCTTTTTTCTTTTTTATTTATAGGGAACTCAATGTGATTTGATAATTTGTTGAATTGGTCTTGTTTGGTTTCTTTTTCATTTTCTTTACTTTTATTTTTCATTGTGTAGGTGTTTGATTTCTTTTTATACTTTTTTTTATTGCACGCGTGAGTGGATATCTGCTTATTTGTTTTATACTGAATAGGCATTCTCTAAATTGGTTTTTCACTTGGTTTGTTTGTGTCATTTAGGTCGACGTATATTTTTTTTGGTCATGGTTGGGTGTTTGCGTTCTTGTGTGTATTTCTGTTTGCGAGCTTTATGCGTGGTTTTTTTCTCCGTTTGGTGGTGGTTATATTATTTTCCGTATTTTATCGTGATTCAGTTTCTGTGTAATTATATTTTTTTATTTGTATGTTCTTTTTTGTTATTGTTATTTTTGTAACAAAGTAGATACTTGTTCGCATGTCTACATTTTCTCATAATCTCGTTTCTTTTATTTAATATTTTACTTTGGTTTGTAAAGTTGATTATTACTAGTTTCTCATCTCGGCATAATGTATTTTTATAGCATTATATTTTTTGTATTTTTTTGTATTGAGTAATGTTTGTATCTTTCTTTGAAGGATGTTTCTGTTGCTTATATATATATAATTAGAATTAATATGAGTAAAACGTTGTCATTTAAATGGTTGACGTTATCATCAACATCCCCACTCTAGAGTTTCGTAGGCGCATTTTTCAGTCAACTCTTTAGGGGCTTTTTCCAAGGTAACATCAATTAGCTAAATCACAACCTTTTACTGGTATTAATTCTAATGCTATAATTATTCTACATTCAATATCGAGCACTTTATTAAAACGTCTGCTCTTGTTAAATGCTTTTCTATCAGTAAATCACTGAATCTCAGCAGTGTATGTATATGTAAATATATATATATTCGTCATCCACATACAAGCCTGTTTCGCTGTATATATATATATATATATATATATATATATATATATATATATATAAAATGTATATTTGGGCATCAATTTTTCATTTAAAGGTGTGTTAAAAACGACCAACAAGGAAGATTTTATCAAGTTATTAATTTAATTTTTCCAGTATTCTTACATGTTTCTTTTTTTGCTGGAAAAAAGAAATGTAAAAAATAATAAAATCTTCCTTGTCGGTCGTTTTTAACTAAACATATATATATATATATATATATATATATATATATATATATATATATATATAACGTGTCTCCCTTAAATTTTCTCATATTTGCTATATGTATTTATATACATATATATTTAGAGCTCTCTTAGAGAGTTATCCTACCACTGTATGTACAGGATACTCCTTTGGATTCTTCTATACCCACACTGCATGCTGATATATATATATATATATATATATATATATATATATATATATGCCGATTTTTGTTTATACATGCCTATGTGGGTATAATTACCAGAGGTGGTGATATGTGTGTTTTATGTTGTAGCGTTGTCGAAGTTATATTTTGAAATAAAATTTGATTTCCTTAAGAAATTGTATGATATCATATGAAATAATGCCATACAACCGTTCTTTTATGTTGATTGATGTATTGTTGGTAATTTTTTTTTTTTCATATAAAAGAATGTATTGCTGGTAATTTCTATACAAATGTATTTTTATACATTCGTATTGTTTTGATCTTGCTCGGGGATGTTCGATTTGCCCATAGCTGTAACCCTAACGGGTGCTATCATCTAGGTTCAGGGTGTACCTGAGAACGACAGGAATTAAGAAGTGGTTCCACGTTCCCCTAAGCTTCCAATCTCCCGATCAGAAACATTATTGTTAATTGTTGAATATAATTTATCGTCATATTCAGGACTTTTGCAAGACGGTTTAGTTTAAATGTTTTGGTAAAAGATATAGTATTCAAGCGGATGGGTCATTGATTGTGTATAGCAAAGTTATTAATCTTCTTCTTCTTCTTCTTCTTCTTCTTCTTCTATGTGTCCTGTCCTTTCATGACGTAGACGATTATGGTTTTCCACGTCTCCCTATCCATGGTGACTTTTAGTATGCTTTCTCCTGTCACACCTCGCAAACCCCGTTCCGTCATCTACCCGATCAGGCCCCTCAAATATGCTATCCGCTGCCTTCCTCTGTCTCTTTTTCCTTCTATCTGGCCTGTCAGTGTCAAGTTCTCTAAGCCTTCTTTCATTATTGCATGTCCCAGGAACTTCAGTTGTCTCTTCCTGGTGCTCAGTATTAATTTTCTTTTGGTTGCCATTCTTTCCAAGACCTCATCATTGCTCGCATACTCGGCCCATGATATCCGCAGAATCCTTCTGTAGCACCACATTTCCGCTAAGGAACAAATGCAGACAGGTTAAAGTTATTAATAGGACACTAAAAACCAGACCCACCACCCGGTTTTAGACTTATTCCACATTTGTTTGTGCAGTATCATAACGTACTAATAATAATTAATATTTTACTTGTCGGATTTAGAGATTGAAAAACCGCTTTAAACGTTTCTAACTCGTTCAGTCAGTTAAGTGCCATACATGATACACGCTTTGGGTGATCATGTCTCGAAAGAGACATGACTGACTGGGCAGAAGATTATCCGGCAGTAGGTTGCCATTGCTTTCTGCGGTTGATTGGTTCTATAGCCTTGGTTGGTAACCAATCTAACCTATTATTTAACCCATAACTGGAGGTAAGAGACGGATTAATATCTTTCTTAAGGGTATCTGTGCGTAAGTGAATGCAAGGAATTCAAATGGAATTCGGATTCGGCTCCCCGATTTGTCGTTCCGAGTCGATGTCCACTGCCTCCACACAACGCAATTTTTTTAACTAAACTTTCAATTAGTGGGTTACAAAGACTCTAAGACGATGAAACGCATTTTACTTGTTTCTATACTCTTTTGCCCTACATTTAAACGTCTCCCCGGCTACGTGGCAGACAAAACTACAGCCAGAGAACGAAGGCGGTTGGCATTGTATCGAGGTGATAACGTAAGTGATAGCTGTGCCTTGGTTAGAGTCTTAATAGTTTGCGGTAATTTCGCCTGTGCCACTCTCTTCCGCACCTAGAGTGTGTGGTATCCCAAGAAAGACGCCCTGGTCTACCGATGACGATAATTTCGTCTGAGAACCTAAAATTAATGAACAGTCTGTCGACAATTCTTCAATTGCAATAAATTTGACGCCTTCTTTAAATTGAACATTTTTAAAAACGAAACTTTGCCGAGCGTCTTTTCATTCTTCCATGTTGATATTTTCATCAAGTCCTTCTCGTCCCCTACTTCTTCTCTTGTCAGCCATTCCCCTAACATTCTTATGATTTTGGTATCAGAAGCCAATGAAATTAGTGCTTATACGATTTGAATTTTATAAGCAACCTGGTATAACCCTATTTCCACGTAAATATATATACTTTTTGGTTTAATACAACAGAGTGAAGGAAATTATTATTACTGGTATTGTTTATTTTGCAGTTTATTGTAATTCGCGATATGAGCTCTGCTTAAAAAAATATTTGATACTATGTACTTGTAAAATCCGAAAGGTGGAGAAATTGGTTGGAAATTGGGGAAATAGAAAAAAAAATTTCCCATTGTATTCAGAAGCGAATTTTTGCCCGGTAAAAGTGGAAGGCAAAAATAGTCAAAACAAGTTGTCAGAAACTTTTTGATGGGGTTAGGGTAAGGTCAGATCCTTAGTTCCCATATTTTGATGGGAAATGATTTTAAAATTTTTGAAAACATAAAATGATGTAATTAAGAAGGAAAAGACGAAGAGAAAATTACGTCATATGAGGTGTTGTTGCTTCATTGGTTGAGCCAAGGGCATGGTATAACTCCACCTTGAATTGTGTAGATGGAAGAAATCTCATTGGTTAATGTTTTGATTTGCATATATACCTGGTGTTTGTCATCCATTCTCCAAGAGAATTGGAGATAACTATAAAAATCGAGACCCCAGTGAGAAAAATCAGAGTTTTGAGTAGTTTTTGAAATTGCAGTCGAGATGTAATGACTGAGAGAAAAGTATTCCCAACTGGGGGCCACGACCCAGGGACTGGTCGCCTTCCATAGAGTTCCGGGCTGAAGATGTAAAGAAACGTAGAAAAGCCTGCCGCCGATCAACTTAAGAGTTAAAGTCGAATAATGCGCATCCGATAGAGTCCTAGCTAAAGATGTATAGAAACAGAATGAGCCGAGAAAGAGTTAGCTGAAAAGATATTTTTTATTGCCGAGCGAAGGAGACAAGACGAATCTACTATGATCACCAGAATACCCAACTTCGGCTGTTTCCGTGAAGCTTCGGCAAAGAACCAAGTTTCAGAGCTGCCGAGCGACAGAGACCAAATGACCCCACTACTGCCGTCGCTACAGTCGCTAACATTCGCTCTCTTTCGGCTATTTTCGTAAAGCTTCGGTAAAGAGCTGTGTAAAGACTTGTTTTTATTTGGAAAATTGAAAGCTCTGATTATTCTTAACGAAAACTTCACACCGTTAAGAAAAGACTTTTTTCTATTTGGAAATTTTAAATGTCTGATTACTTAAACGAATCCTTCTCTCCGTTGTAAACTTTGAAATTCTGCGATTGTACATTTTGCTTTTATTATTATTTTTATATATATATATATATATAAAGACTTTTTTGGTAACTCATCCAGGCGTCTTCGGACTTATTCATTTATTTCTTTTGGTGCCGTGTTTTTCTTTTTCTTTGTTTTTTTTTCAATACAAGTGATACACGTGTGTCCGGTCTCGTTTGAAGTGTTAGAGAAACGGCTACTGGGTTTCAACGTGTTTTTCCTATCAAAGAAGACAGCGTGGACAGGGAAGTTCACCGTTGTAATAGACGTCTTGAAGACCAGTGACGAGGCCATCATCACGATTAACGACCCGAGAGCGTCGTCATAATTAGTACCGTTTCGATAGCATCAACCCACTTACGTTCCGGTCATCATCATCACAAGAGGTTCCGGACCAGGGGCAGCGAGCCAGCTGGGGGCAGAGTGTCCACATCTGGGATTTAGACCAATATTGAGGTGAATTGATTTTTTTCGCAAGAATTTGCCTTCAAATTGTTTCAATGGATGCTTTAATTTTTTATCTTTGGGACTTCTTCTTTTTCTTCTATGTGCCGTGTCCCTTCAGAAAGTAGTCGATCATGGTTCTCCACAACTTTTTGGGGCAAGAATTAATCCCTAAGTTGTTTAGATAGAGGCTTTAAATTGTTATCCTTATGTATTATTATTATTATTATTATTATTATTATTATTATTATTGTGTTGTGTTCTATCAGAACGTAGTCGATCATGGTTCTCCACAACTTTCTTTGGGAAAGAATTAGTCCCCAAGTTGTTTCGTTGGAATCGTAAATTTTTATCCTTGGATCTTCTTGTATGTGCCTTGTCCCTTCAGTACGTAGGAGACCATTGTTCTCCACAACTTCCTATCCTTTTTAGTTTCTTAGTTTTGATTTTCCTTTCCTGCTAATCCTTGTTCTGACACCCAATAACTCAAGCTCCTTAGGTAGGTTACTGACTGTTTTGCTCTGTCCTGCCTGCCTTCAATATGTCCCTGAGTGTCAAATTGTTTCCAAGCCCTCTTTCCTCATTATGTCTCCTAGAAGTTTCAAATATCTTTTTCTGATCTGGAATATAAATGTTCTTTTTGTTTCTATTTTTCTTGAAATTTCCGCGTTACTCACATATTCAGTCTATAGTATTCTGAACATCCTTATGTAGATCCAAATTTCTATTACCACAAATCTCTTTTTCATCTCCGTTGAGTTTGTCTAAAATCACTGCAATAGAGAAGGACTGATACTATATAGTTTAGTAATATTTTCATTATTTCTAACTAAATTTTCCTTTTTTCTTGATACTTTGCTGAGCTTTCGAAAGGCATCTTTCGCTCGTAGGATTCTTGAATAAAATATAAAATACCGTATTTAGTAAAACTTTTGTTTCATTTTATGCCTTGCTTGTTTTTTTTTTTTCTTTTTTACTTGCTTAGACCACACTGACATCAGTTGTGTAGTTTTAAAAATTATATTTCACCCCAAGAAAGGCGACAAAAGCCACTAGTATTCAAGGGTTTATTAAGAGTGAGAAAATCAGAGAGGATAATAAGAGAACATGTTTCATGGAGACAGAAGATGACGATTTGATATTGCATTACAACTTTTGTAGATTATAATTAGCAGAGAAACATGATACCGGAGGAGAGTACAACAAGTGAGAAGATCGGGAGAAGAAATTATTAGCATAGAACTTACGTTTACAAGCAGTATTTTCAACTGTGAAATGATGAGACTTAGCTGCCAACGAATTCTACGCTTAATAAAGCCAAGGTATTAAAGAGCAATGCTCATCATAACAATTGCCGTGAAAATATTTATAGAAGAGACACGAGGACGCTATGCTTCGGCGTTGGGAAAGTGGCTGAAATTATAACGCCGGGTCAAGACCGATAATATTTCAAACTCTTCCTTGTCAAGTATCTATAGATATATAGCAGTAGCACAAGACGAATGATAGATTTAAATGTACAAGATGGTTTGTGGCAAGACAAATTGACTGGCATGACATAAAGACCTGACTTTTTTCGTGGAAGACCTACCAATGGATTGAACATAATCATTGTACTGCATGTCAGGGGAGAGCGTGAGAACACGAAGGTCCTTTAATTTGCTCTTTTGGAGGTTAACAATTGCCTAAGATTTGGTTAAAGTTAATTCAGTCAGTTAAAGTGCCATACGTAATACACGCTTGGGCGATCATGTCTCGAAAGAGACACGACTGACTGGGCAGAAGATTATCCCGCAGTACGTTGCCATTGCTTTCTGCGGTAGACTGGTTGCCGACCAAGGCTATAGAACCCAATCTGTCCTGCTATTTAACCCATAACTGGAAGGAAGAGACGGAGTAATACCTTTCTCAAGGGTATTTGCGCGTAAGTGAATACAATGGATTCAACTAGAATTCGAACCTCGGCTCCCCGGCTTCTCGTTCCAAACTGATATCCACTGTACCACAACAGCTTAAAAACGAACAGCCTGTCTTGTATTATTGCGTATTTATATAAAAGAACATAATAAGTAGATATTCGTCAGTCTTGGGAGACTGTGAAATCTACTAGGGTGGTTAGGTGATCCCTGTTACAGACGTTTGCTCAGACACACTTATTTCAACACCCACATAGATAAACTCTGGTTTATACTGCAACTATGATTAGGGAACTTTCAATTACTAAGAGAGACCACATAATCTGCCGTGATCAGTAGTTTACTAAGGCCAGTACGCTTAAACCCTTGGCCACAATGACATATGACCTCGCGCTTGCACAATCATCAACAGTATTGTTTACCCATTTTCACCTATTTTTAATGATTCCACCTCAAGCAAGGCGATAATGCCACTAAGATTCAAAGGCTTACTGGGAGGGTAAGAGAATGAGAAAAGTTTAGTGAAGAGAAAGGGTAGTAAAAAACAGATTTCAGGAAAGATGCAAGATCGTGATTGGCGTAGAATTTAGATTTTTCAAGATTGTAGGTGGCTGTGAAGCAAGAAATCAGGATAGGCGAGTGGGAGAAAAGAAAATCTCAGAATAGAACATACGGTTATATCTAGCTAGTTCAACGCTAAAATAGTGAAACCTAGTTGCAGTCGAGGCACCAATGAAGACTTAAAATCATTGCTATTATTTTCAGGTATTTCCCAACGGTGCCGCACCCTAAGATCATCTCCCCAGGCAAAAGATATCCAAAGCAAGTTAAGAAACAAAAAAATAGATTCAAAATGAATTGAATATTAGCAACCGACGAAACTCCTCATTTTAATAATGGTATATTCCGTTGTTATGGTAACACGAAGAATGATTCGCTTACTCGCATCGATTATCTCTTAACAAAATTTCTCATTACTTAGTGTGTACAGGCTGCGTGAAGAATAAATGTATGAAAGAGAAAGAGTGTGGGAGAGTAATTTTCTTAATGTCGCTTGATAACGGACGGAAAACAAATGAAATGTTTATGTCATTTCTAACTTCAGAATATGCAAATATCGAGTGGGAATTAAAAAGAAAACTTTGCACCATTATTTTCTTTTTTTTTGATCGGCTAACAATAGACACAGCTTTACAAAAGCTAAACAAAGTATTAAGAAACGAGAAAAATTCAATTGGAAGCAAAGAAAAGAGTATTGAACTGTTACGTAACATCAGTCTTCCTACATGGCAGTGATTGCTTGACAATCTCTTCACAGTATAGAGACTTGAATCAACAGAAATGTGGTTCTGCAGAAGGATGATGAGAATACCATGGACCAAAAATGTAAGCAACGACGAAGTTCTAGAGAAAATAGAAACAAAAAGGAAATTTATAATTAACATCAGAAAAAAGACTGTTCAAATTTCTAGGGCACTTAATGACGAAAGAGGATTTGAAAAGTTTGACACTTACATATTGAAGGCAGACGGGACTGAGGAAAATTGCACATAACGATCTTGTGTAAATTCTTGTCAGAACAGAGTTTGGGAGAGAAAAAACAAAGGACAAAATTTGCTAAGAGCTACAAAGGACAGGAATTTGTAGAAAGCCATTATCGTCAACATCCTGAAGGGACGTGGTACCTATAAGAAGAAAAGCGACAAGGGACGTAGTGGCAAGCACGTCACGCCCGTATTGGCTTTTTGACTTCTCAACAAAAGAAAAAACAACTTGTTAAAGCGTCATCATTTTACCGTTTTTTTACTAGCAAACGCAATTTTTCTGTTAAACAAAAACAAAAGTTAAACAACGAAACAACAAAACTTTCCTTGTTCACTTCTTTTACTTTGTTTTTGTCAATTTATTTCCACGTGTCCATTCGGAACAAATTCCATATAACAAGATATTTTTCGCTTCGCGTCTTTTGGCGGTCTCATTTTTTTTTCTTTTTAGAACGACCAAAAATGAAGTCACGCTTCGTTAATTTTCCTTCACGATTATTACATTTCTAACACGAAACTCAATTGACATGATAGCATCATTTTATGAAAGCAAAAGCGTGCCTTTATCCCGTTATAAGAATTCCACATCATTTATTCGAATATATGTAATTTTATTCGTTTATCCGAATCTATGTAATTTGCATTACTTCGGTGATCTCAATAAAATCCTCAGATGAATTGATTGGTGGAATAAAAATGATTGTTCAGGTCGTTAAAAGACAAAATGGCGTCAAAATAGACTTAGAGAAATATTTCATTATTATTTCTATCGATAATATAAATGTATCTGCTTTCTTTTAAAAAGATTCGTTTCGTAATTTATATTATTTGCGGAATCTATTTCACTCGCCCGTATCGCATCAGGTGAGATATGAATTAAATTAGACAAAAATGGGAAAGTAATTCGATAATTCGGAAAAATATTATCTCAGTGATTGTTGATATTGTTTTATTCTTTTTTATTATGGATAAACGTAATTCGAACATTCTCGGACAATCGACAATCATTATTATAAGACACTGACAAACATGATTTAAATATTTTTATGACTTATTGAAACAGTGACACGATATGTTTAGAATATTACTACCACATATGGTCCGGTTTCCCTACTATTTACCTTGAGTTCCTTGATTGAATCGCAAAAAGAATCAGCAATATTATCGATCCTGATCTGGCAATTCGATTTCAGTCACTCTCCCACTGCTGTAAATTTTCTATAAATACTTTCATGGTAATTGTTCGGATGAACCCTTCGCCATGGTACTTAAACTTTTTAAGTTTAAGCGCAGTACTAGACTGGTGCGGATGTGCGTTGTAGTGCAGTGGATATCGGCTCGGAACGAGAAATCGGGGAGCCGAGATCGAATTCCAGTTGAATTCATTGCATTCACTTACGCGCAAATACCCTTGGGAAAAGTATTAATCTGTCTCTTCATTCCAGTTATGGGTTAAATAACAGGACAGATTGGGTTCTATAGCCTTGGCTAGCAACCAGTCTACCGCAGAAAGCAATGGCAACCTACTGTGGGATAATCTTCTGCCCAGTCAGTCATGTCTCTTTCGAGACAAGATCGCCCAAGCGTGTATCACGTATGGCACTTAACTGACTGACTAGACTGGGGTTGAGATCTTATAGATTTACAGTTGAGCTGGCTAGATGTAGCCATAAATTTTATGTTGTTTTTTTCTCGCACTTCTTATTTAGGAAACTCTCCTCCGGCTCCATTCTTCTCAGCCAACTTTAAATTGCAAGAATTTAAATGCAGTGTCAGGTATTATCTAAATCCTTGTGCAAATTAATCAAAACAAAATGAATCATATCTTTCTAGGATCTTTCACACTCACCTTTATCACGTATACGTCGTCTCTTGGCGTTGTTTTCACTTCTGATCGTATTTTCCTTTATGTTTTGGACTGATGGGTCCAGTTTGTTTCTTCGCCTTGATGATATGACTGACAGCTGAAAGGCTGACACCAACAATATCTGCAATCTCTCTGTAAGGCTTCCCAGTGTGTTCATGCAGCGTTACAACTTTCGTACGCTTTCTTGAAGTAACGTCCATTGCAAACAATGGCCGTAGGACAACTAATCGACAGACGAGACAATAGTGTCCTGGCGTGATAAAAATCTGATGCAATCACTGATGACGCAATATTTTTCATCGCCAAACAAATTTAATCATACACCCCGAAAATAGATTAATATTACTGCAAATGACCTAATTTGATGAAAAAATAGAAATCGATTACACACGATTACATCGATTATATATATATATATATATATATATATATATATATAAACTTATTTATAAATGGAACTGTGTGTGTGTGTGTGTGTGTGTGTGTCTGTCTGTCTGTCTGTGTCCGTTACCTCTAAACTCTGAAACGGCTGAACCGATTTTCTTGAAAATTTACAGTTGTACTATAAGCGTCTGCGAGTGTTCTTAGCTAGGTTTTGTGTCGAGGTACCCCCCGATAAATATCAAAAATCGATAATCGAAACAATCAGGTTATAGAAGGAGTGGTTCGATTTTAATCAAATTTGATACACTCATAGACAATGACATAAGAAACGATATTCAGAAGTTTCAAGGTTGAAGTTCTTACAATAGTGCAGAAAATCGATAATATATATATATAAGGCAAGATGTTTGTGTGTGTGTCTGTTTATTTGCCTGTATGTTTGTATTTTTTCAGCCCTTTTATTTTAGTCTTTGCATCGGGTTTGGCTCTAAGTAGGTATAATCGTAGTTCTTACTCTCAGATATGATATCATTTACTCAGATAACTTATTTAGCCTTCAAAATTCAGTTTACGACGAAAAAAACGTATTTGATATCGATACCAGGAAATCTAAATTTGACTGACATCCATTCATTTTTCTTTCAGTCTACGGTTTCGCTTTAACTGGAAACAACTATTGCTTTTTAGTCTTTCGTGCCAATGTTCAAAGAATCTGAGCTCCAGGACCATGGATTAGTTTTAAAGCTTTCATTACACCCAAGCAATGCCGAGCTATACTGCTAGAAGATTTATAAATGTACAAGATGGTTTGTGGCAAAACAAATTGACTGGCATGACATAAAGAACTTACTTTTTTCGTAGAAGACCTAGCAATTGATTGAATATAATCATTGTACTTCATATCAGGGGAGAGCGTGAGAACACGAAGGTCCTGTAAGTTGCTCTTTTGGAAGTTAACAATTGCCTAAGATTTGGTTAAAATTAATTACAGCAGCTTAAAAACGAACAGCCTGTCTTGTATTATTGCGTATTTATATAAAAGAACATAATAAGTAGACATTCGTCAGTCTTGGGAGACTGTGAAGTCTACTAGGGTGGTTAGGTGATCCCTGTTACAGACGTTTGCTCAGACACACTTATTTCAACACCCACATAGATAAACTCTGGTTTATACTGCAACTATGCTTAGGGAACTTTCAGTTACTAAGAGAGACCACATAATCTGCCGTGATCAGTAGTTTACTAAGGCCAGTACGCTTAAACCCTTGGCCACAATGACATATGACCTCGCGCTTGCACAATCATCAACAGTATTGTTTACCCATTTTCAACAGTATAGCCCGAGCAACACCGGGCTATACTCCTATATATATATATATATATATATATATATATATTATAACTGATATGATTTTACATTCCAATTTCATTTTCAAGTTTTGGTATGAAACAAATTTAATTGTACATTATTCAATAAATGAAACGCTAGTACTATAATGAACTTACCAGTCAACTACCATTCCAGCATTCACATTAATCGTAAACTGATGCAGGCGTCTAACCTGTGTTGTACTATGGGATTCCGATCCGCCCATCTAAAAATTCCAAATCTACAAACGGTCAGTTCATAATCTGCACCTTATGATTGCGTAGAGCATTAAATTCACAGTCGTGATATATACGTAAGATAATATGTATATTTGTTAATATATATTTAAAAGCTATGTTATATTTCATTGAGTGCTGTTCTATTAACACCAGATACTTATTTATGGGCGTGTACCTGCATGTATACAAGTATTTATACTTATTTACACCCATACCTATATATGTATATATATACGCTAGGTTTTAAATGAATTCATAAGAAGTTCCTGGGCATGACAGTAAGCTGCATCTAGCAACAAGGCCTCTGATTGCGAGGTTGTGAGGAACATGGAACCACCTCTTAATTGCTGTTGTTCCCAGGTCCACCCTGAGCCGGAGTGGCAGCACCTGTTAGGGCCCTAGCTATGAGCAAATAGTTAACCCCCAAACTGGGGTCAAAACTCTATGAAAGTATAAAAAATATACTTTTATAGAAATATATACAAAAAAATGGACTTTATAGAAAAATATACATTTTTGAAGGAAAATATTACCAACAATACATTTTTGAAGAAAAAATTATTCTCAGCAAAACATTTTTAATACAAAACTAGAAAACATTTTCAGTTTTCTAAAATAAAAAAGAAGAAAAACAAACAATTTTCATTAAAATCTGACTAAATCACCTTTTTCGCTATAACCGAACATTAAAAAAAAATACCTTTAAATCCCACCTTTTTGGCATTAAACAACTCACAAAGGTTGATATGCCGTTAAACAAAACTCAAACTCCATTTATAAAGACTTCCAGCTTCCAAATGTAACAACCAGGCAATCCATCTCTCCAACATTTACTATTATTTGCTTTCAGTCCTCATTCAATGAACACCAAAGATAATTTCGAACTGTCGTAAGCAACAGCAGCACAAACCATGGCACCAGTTAGTTTCCTTTAGCTTGAGTTGTGAGATCTTCGAGAATGTTTCCTGTTGAAGTGGCGTAAACCCTATCGTTTTGGAAGTGGACCACGTCCTCTTTAGTGAAAAACCTTTCGTCTAAACAAGCGAAAACTTTGCTGAACGCTGCGTCTCCGCCATCATTTTCTCTTCGCTTTGTCAAGCTGATTTTGCTTGGAGGCACTTGAGGGCAGCTGTGATCGTTGAATCTTGGATTGTTTCAGCTCTAAATTCTGTTTCACGAATTTCTTTAGTAGACCACCAGAAATATCCATCTCTCTTGGTATCTTCCTCATGCTGGATTTCTATTCACGCTGTTCTTGACGGCTTCAATGACTCAAACTGAACGCGTTTCTGTTGGGATTGGATTTGTTGAGGTTGTTTGCTTTTCTTTAAACTTTTTCAACATATTGAAAACATTCAACTTTTTTTATCAACCCACAATTCTTCATAACTCAGTTTTAATGCGACAATTTAATCACGTTTTGTTTGAGCTGCCATACTTAAATAAACCGCACACAATGTACGAATAGGTATGTTTCATTTTATGTTAAATTAATGGGTAAATTTTAATGCTGCACCCGATATATATATATATATATATATATATATATATATAGTAATCCGCAGACAGATCAATTTCGTTGTATCACAGCTCATCAGTACGGTTAGAATCCGATTGCTTTTAACCCAGGAGTATATATATATATATATATATAATCTTTCTCTTTCTTTCTCTATCTGTACATGTCAGAAAATCGGTTTCCAGTTATTAAGTTTAACGCTACGGTGGACCGTTAAATGTACAATCCAAGATACAATCAAAAGTACTTTTAGAAACTTTAAGGGCGGATTCCTGATAAAACAAAGTACAATGTTTATATAAACATAGTGTGCAATGGGTAAATTGTTGCCATTTTATTTGATTTTAATTTTGCGCATACGCGTTGTTTTTGATTTTGTCCAGTGCTCCGTAAAGTAGAGGGTCAGTTGGGCACACTCTGTGAGAAAAATAGCACATTGACGCAATCCACTCTGCTAGAAATTTGAAAACGGCATGCTGTACTGCATTCACGCCGGAAGCACCATATTAGAGTATTTGGGTGTCCATCTGTGGACACTGAAGAGAATTCGGAAAGAGTTGGATGAGTCTAATGATGATTACGAAGGCACGGCAGTTTGGAAAACCCACTCTGATCGTTCTAATAAGAAAAGAAGTCCCAAATTTGTTGTTAAGGGCCTCAGATTCAACACAGAGATCTACATCAAATGCCTTGAAGAGTCAGTGCTGCTCTGGGTCAACAGGGTGGTTGTTGAAAGACACTATGTCTGGCAACAGGACTCTGCACTATGTCACACAAGTAGGAGGACCAAGCCATGGCTGTCCGATAATTTCTGCGATTACATCATCCCTTATACCCGGCCACCTAACACCTAAGACTGCAATCCCCCATTGATTATTATGCGTGGGGCGCAGTTAAGAGAGGCCAAGAAAACTCCCGGTAACGCCAAAGATGAATTAAAGGCAAGGATTATGTTAGCATTCACCAACTTAAAGAAGGAGACCGTTCAGAAGAGATGCAAGAGATTCTGAAGTCGTCTAGAGGCCGTGGCTGGAACTAATGGTGATTTTATTAAATAAGCTTTCTGGTATTTCAAAATAATTTTGTGTAATTTTGGTAAATATATCCATTAAAATGCGATGTCAGTGTTATTTTTATTTTTGTGTAATTTAGATAACAATTTATTCAGCGTATATTGTATCCACAAAAAGCTATCGTTGTACACAACAACTCATAAAAGTATTCAATATGTTCTCAACTTGCTTCTACATATGGATGCATCCGTCGGATCAACGACTGGCGGACTCGTTCAAATACTCCTACATGGTGTTGAATAGTTTCGCAGGTTCTCATGACGCGTTGATAAAGTATCTCTGCATTATTGTCTGCTGCATAAACCTATTATTTTAGGATTGAGTGTGGGGTAACGGGGAAGCCATGGAATCAGTCCTCCCCTAGGTATCCATTGTGCATGAACCACATGCGTCTTCCTATTATCAGGGGAACATCCTCTAGCAAGTTTGAAAGTCTGTTCAAAATAAAGTCCCTGTCACCATCTCTTGTAAGACGTGTTGGGAGGACATATGAACTTACCAGACAGTCAACTACCATTCCAGCACTCACATTAATCATAAACTGATGCAGGCGTCTAAGCTGTATTGTACCATGGGATTCCGATCCGCCCATAAATGTTGGTTGTGCAAATTAGTTATTCCCTCTCTTCCAAATGTTGCCTCATCCGTAAACAAGACTGGAGAGAAAAACAGCGGATCAGCGGTTTGTGCAATAAACTATCGGCTAAAAGTTCTCCCGTTGGTGAATGATCAGAGAGAAAGACCCTATACATATTGCAAATGATACGGATACAGGAGCTGATCTTCATGTACCCTCTATGCGGTAATATAAGATGTACCACATGCTGGGAGCACACTTGACATGTGCTGATACCTGGATCGTCCCCGACAGCCTGTAGAATGTGTTCTCCGGGGTAAAAGAGCGGATCTTGGTCTTCCTCGATGCATAGATTTTTTATGCCACGCGATGACAACGCGATGACAAACAGCAGCAAAGGTTGGATGACTCGGTTGCACTCGATCTGGAGACGCAATCTCATGCAGCCACATGTCCATTATATGCATGAAAACAGGCTAGTCACAAATGTACACGAGAGAAAAATGTAACCTAGTCTACATGACAACACGGCGACATTTACCGTAAACTTTCTTCAAACTTAATAACTCAAAAACGGAGGATTTGCAGACATATGTTTATATGAACCTTTGTTCTTGTTTTGGTGTGAGGAACCCGCCAAAGTTTGTAAAAGTATTTTTGATACACCCGTATACAAGTCTTACTAATTAACCCATAGCCGTGGAAAAAGAGTTGGATTCATACCTTTCCCTAGGGTATATGCTTGCAAGTGAATATAACGAACACAACTGAAATTTGAACTTGGTTTTCCCATTTAAAATTCCAAGACATTATCCATTACACCAACCACACATCCAAACATACAGTAATTGGTATTCTTAAGTGGTTCCCCATCTAGGTACTGACTAGGTTCGACATTGCTTAACTTCGGTGATCATATGGAAACCCGTGTTTCAACGTGATGTAATCATAAACCCATATATATTTTAATAGTGAGGCCACGGAACATGTTGTCAAATATAACAATAATGTCAAAGACATTTTAGTAATCAGTTTTCTTTTTCCCCATAATCTAATTTGTCTTAATTTTATCTCACACCAAGAATCAGGAGAACCATAATTCGTTCGGTGAGTATCTGCTAAACACCCATTTATGAAAAGAAAAATATATTGCCTGCAGCAGTTGCCATTTGTAGCCCCCTGACCGTCGGAAACGGAAACTGCTATCTTGGTAAGATGGTAATGCACCATTTCCGGTAAGAGAAGATAATAGACGACTGTCACGTTCCGTCGACGTGGTTAAAGGTCTCATTTGACAAATACGCGGGACTGTTGGAAAAACGCAGCAGCTTGCCGGCGCGTGGTTCTCAACCGTCAAAGGTAAGGGAGTCGGTTTTCTTTCATTTCTTTTCTTTTATTGATATGCGACGATATTGAAGCAGAAAAGAAAGACTAAATGGGTTGGAAAACCATAAAATTAGGGGTCGGGGTAATAAGTAAGAACGAAAGAAATTGAAAATAAAAATTTGATTTTTTTATATCGATTTTAGTACTTTTATATTTTATATTTTTAGTACTTTTATTTTTAGTACTTTCTTTTTGTTATTCAATAAAATAGAATTTTAAAATACAAACCAAAAGTTATTTTTCTGTCGCTGTAACTTACGAACCAGTTATAATTCAAGAATCAATTATAATGCAGTTTATAACATATTCTATCATAATATGGCTAAATGAAGGTCTTGTTTGATGGTCCAATGATTTAATAATAATATGCTTGGGACTTGCCTTTTATTCATGTACAATATGAAAAGCTTCAGTGGTTAATTTAGCTGCTCTTTCGAACATTGTTCCGTTTATTAGAATGTCTTGCACTTCGTTATTTGAAAAACCTACTGAAGGCACAGGTTCACAAAGTTCGTTTTGGTGGGGAGGTGGTAATAAAATTTGACCAATTTGTTTCTTCAGAGTTGATACATGTATTTGTAACTACTTTGGTGGCTTTTATTTGGAAAATTTACCCAAACTTGGTTATAATTTTGTGATGTAATTTGAAGAAAATTTTAAAATTAGTTTTGTAAATTGACATAGCTGAGTATAAATGTTTATTTATTCAATAGGCAATTTTTTTTATAGTCTCTTCCCTCACCTCCAAATTATTTGACTCCAACACTGAGAAAATATAGTTTCTGAAAGCGTGGTTAAAGCATTGTGCTGTAAATTTTTAATGCAATATTCTGTAGTTCGGTTGACTCTTTTGAACATGTTGAAGATTTATAGTTGTTGGTTATGGGATTTATTGTTCCATTTAGTTTCCAACCTACTAGATTCATGATAGATTCATTTATAAATTTTATAATGCTGTGCTATAAGGCTTTTATTGATTACCGGAATGAAATTTCAACGCTCCAATCATGAACTTAAAGTTATTGGTTTCCTCATAACACAGTAACGATTTGGAAAAATATTTCATCTCATTATTTATCATTGTAAACCCCAACTTTCAAATTGAGTTCAATGCCATTGTTCCAGAATCGACCTGTTCTATTCAGCATTGTTAAAATGTTAGCTTGTATCTATTAGTACTAACTGAATATTAATTCTAAAAAGATATACAATCTATATTTGTGTAAGCCGGCTCCATGTGCAGTGCTACACCTGATATTTCTGGACATGAATTTTAACCTCCTATAGTGCAACCGATTACTAAAATGCATGACTTTTAATCTCTTCCAAAAAAATACCAGCGTAATTATTTTTTGCGTAAAACCTTATAAAAACTCGGACTGTACTCGAGTCTATACGGTAATAAAACGGATTTTTAAAATTATCAGGCTCTTTATGGTCACTCAAATTTTTCTCTAAACAAGAATTACTGTCCTTATCCGACAAACTGGAATCTTTCAACATCAAAATTGGTGATCTTGAAAGGAAAAGGAAATCCCTCACAGACACGTATAAGCAAAAAAGTGTTTCCAAACGGCTTTTCGGATCTAAATCAATCAATGTGGGTGCTGGACAAAATACTCGTCAAAAGACCAAAAGATTTTAAAAATCAAGAAAACCTCCTATTTTGCTTTTGTGCAAAGTGGACAAAATCCCGGAGCTTCATTAATGTTTAAGAATGCAAACCACATTCATACGGACTTTTAAAAACAAACTGAGTTCGTTTTAATTTTTTACATTAACTAAATTTTGTACAAGATATTTGTCTAAAAATTACTTCATTAAATAATTTATTAATCTCACTAGACGTACACACATGATTTACAGACACATAGAATTACCTTCGGTTTAATGCATGTGACCCGTGTCTGACCAATGGGAACTGACACAAACAAAATAAAAATACCGGGATTTCTGTCTCTTTCTTCCGTTTTTCACTCAATTTCTGAAGCTTTAATAAAACTGAAACATGTTAGATTCATACGTTTTCTACTTTTTCTTTATTTTATCACCTTGTCGAGCTTGAGAAGGACCTGCAATACGTGGTGGACTGGGGTAAGAAATGGCTCGAAAATGTTAATGCTTCCAAAACGAAGCTGCTATCTATTAACCATCATAGACAATTGCTCCTACTCCCCATTAGCATGGAACAGGCTAGCCTCCCAGAGAGTAAAACACTACGCCTCCTTGGCTTCACACTCTCAGCGGACCTCAAGTGAAATGACTTTATCGAATCCATTGCTAAATCCGCTGCTAAGGTCGGTTCACTGTGCAGGGCCAGGAAGTTTTTCCCATCTAAGTCCATCTTGCACATATATAAATCTACCATCCGCCCGTGTATTGAATACTGCTGCCACATCTGGTCGGGTGCCCCTGCTATTCACCTCGGGGTTCTTGACAAAATCCAACGGAGAATCTGTAATGTGATCGATACCGACTTGGCAGCTCGGCTGCAGGTGCTCTCTCACCGGTGTGACGTAGCTTCCCTGTACCTCTTCTATAAATACTTTCACGGCTTCTGCTCTAATGAATTTAGATCATTAGTGCCTCCTAGGTATGAATTTACACGAGCTACTAGATTAGCAACTAGGTCCCACCCTTTTACAGTGAAACTAATAAAATGTAACCGCAATTTCTACTCTAACAGCTTCTTTTCATGCACCCCGTCTGTGGAGTTCCCTTCCATATGCTTGCATCCCCGACAGCTACAATCTTTAAATGTAGGGTCAATAGACATCTTCTATCACACTAACTGGCATCCATTTTCACAAGCTCTTTTTTCATCTACTTCAGCCACATCCTCGGTATCCTCATCCGTTTACCACCCTCCTTCCGACATTTCCTATAACTAACCCCTCTTTTTCATCACTTTCCCCTATGTAACCCCCTGTGCAACAGTGGCAGTAGAATGCCTTGCTTGGGGTGAGATGATTAAAAAAAAAAAAGAGAGAGAGAGAGAATTGTTAAAATAATAAAAGTATCTTTAGTCCTCTCAGGCATATGAAATTAAAAAAGCTCACTTAACAATTGTATAAGCATGTCTAATATTGTAAAATGTTAACTTTTACATTATTTATGCTAGCCAGTCGAATGTGTAATGGATGACGACTCGGGATGTGAAATTGGAGAGCCGAGTTCGAATTCTAATCTGGTGCATTATATTGGCTTTCGCGTAAATACCTTTAGGAAAAGTATGAATCAATCATCTCACCCAGCTATGAGTTAAATATTAAGATGTCTACCTAAAAAGATCATTGTTATTTTCAAAAATAAAAATACTTGTTAACGCAAAATTCACTTGAAAGAAAACAAAATATTTTTAGAATCCAAATTCGATTTCGATTTTAAATAACCACGCACAAATGGGTGATAAACCGTAAAAAAAAAAAAAAAAAAGAATTGAATATTTCCACCACTCTTTTTATGCAAGCACGTAGATAGGTTGACATTTTTTTTTTAAATGAGACTACGGATGAAGATAATTATTTTTGCAAAATGAATAAGAGGAAAGGAAAGCGAGGAGGATAGTATATGTATCGTTCCCTTCAGGGCGTTGGTGATTATGGCTCTGCACAATTTCCTGTCTTTTGTAGCATTTAAAGGATTTTGTCTTTATCACTCCTAAACCTTGTTCCGCCATCCATTTACTCATGCTCACTTGATATATTATGCATTGATTTTCTCTGTCCCTATTGCCTTGAGTCTGTCCTGTGTGTATCACATTTTCCAAGCCCTCTTTTTTCATTATGTACCCAAGAGATTTCAACCATCTATTTCTGAAGGTAATTATAACTGTCCTTCTTGTTTCCTTTTTTCTCTAGAACTTTGACATTTTCGGTTCATGATATTGTCTGCATCCTTCGGTAGAAACAATTCTGTTGCTTCAAGTCTTTTCTTCGTCTTTGAGGAGATTATCCAGCAGCCACTGCTATATAGAAAGACTGATATTATTTAATAGTTTAGTACTCTGGTAATTTTGTTAATGGCGCCTTTTATTTAAAAGACACTGCCAACAACAAAATTCGTTTTTTTTTTTCTGCTTTATTTTGGACGTATTCATGCTGAAGTGAAATTTATTTTAAAAATGGTCTTTTTGGCGGGAAAAGGGTAATCCAACGAGAGACCGAATGATAAAGTGCCGGAAAAAAATGAAAATATTTAAAAGAAAAAAATACTCTCGCTCATAAGTCAATTCTGCGGGTCCTTATTTCATTAATTATAAACCTGTTTAGGTCATTACATATTTTTTTTTAAGTCAAAATGGCCGGATTTTCCGATTTGGCATGTAGAATAATGTGGTTAAATTGTCCACTTTTATTTTTATTTAATTAAAAGATGTCTGTCTTTTATTTTTATTTATTTTTTTTTTACATGGTTTATTCTGTGCGGGTACATTTCTCTAAATTACTTACTTATGATGTGGTTGAGTAGATTCACCTCTGGGGATTTCGGGGATTATAATAAAAAGAATAAGGGTTGTTAATGATGGCATTTAATACGTAAGGCGTTGACCACTCTCTTCCCCTTTCATTCTTTTCTTCTGTCTCCCCCCCTCATTTCGTCTGTTTTTAATCTCAACAAATTTCTCGAATTTTTGTTTACTTCCTCTTATCAGCCAACAATAGCCGTCATCTTCTGAATGTGCAGGACTTTAACATTCAAATCATATGAAACGTGTGCCTTAAGTAATTTTAAAACCATTTAACGTTCTACCAGGAGATCCGTTTTTTATTAAACTTGTATGTAGTGAACTTGATATCCATATATTCTACAATAGGAAAATAAAAGCTTGTACGTAAAAATAACAAATCTACAGTGTCCACCAATGTATGCACACTTCAAAAAACGAAAAACTTGTACTGATATTTTAATACTATATTTATTCAGACATCATGACATTAATACAAGTTAACTTCGAATTCTACAATCACAAGAGTTGATCAAAATGGTGGCCTTTAGCTTCCGGAAATTTATTACTACTGTTTGGGCAATATTAGCCAAAGTGCCCAGTGGTATTGCTGCACATATATTTTCAATTTCTTGTCTAAGTGCCGATAATGTAATGTTATCTGTCGAGAAAATATCGTACGACAGTAAAGTGTGTTATTTCAATTTGATTAAACTACGAACGACAAGTTTTTCCTCTCCTGAAGAGTGTATACATTTTTTGACGAACTCTATATAAACTTCGTAGAATAATTAAAATCTGCAGTGTTCGCAATATTTTCAATACATTTAGTGAAAAGCAATCACTTCAGGTATTTTGATGTCATTTTTAACATCGATGTTGAAGTTGATAAAAATCAGCAAAATATTGACCTCTTATATAAGCTCACCCTTGCATTTTATCACTGATTTTTTTTTACACATATTTCTCGGCTTATATGCGAGTATATATTGTAAATGGTACGTACATTCGACTATTGAGAGCAGCGCTAAATGACAGAAACAACATAGGTTCGATCTTTGGTGAATTCCTAATATTGAGAACCCACCAAAGATTCATAATCAGTCAAATGCAGCTGCGGTTCAGTAGTCATTGCTAAGGGGGTAATTAAGTTGTATTTCAGCTTGTGAGTCTTATGGGCATATAACGTTGAAACACCGGCTCTTGTATTTTCATCGAAGTTAAGTAACGTCGTGCTTGGTTAGTACCTACATGAGTGACCGCTATAAGCTTGGAAGTGCAGGGTAGTTTAATTTCTAACAAAGAGCCGAGTTCCAATATCAGTCGGGTTTGTTATATTCACTTACGCGCAAATAACCTTCTGAAAGGCATGAACCCTCCTATTCTCTCCCCAGTTATGGGTTAATTGGTAGGATTTACATCCGTGAATCATTATCCCGAAAACATTCTTACAATCTAAGATAAAACTATTTCCTGACTTTTAATAGTCTGCCAAAGGTTAAGCTGTAAAAAGTGTCAATCAGTTCATACTACTAATGATAAGGAAAGAATCAAGTGGTAAACCAGAAAACACCATCAATCAACTCATAGACGACACCAGAATGAGAAAAGAATGGGATAGAGCTATAAATCTAATCTAAATCTAAACTTATTTATAAATGGAACTTTGTCTCTGTGTGTGTCCGTAACCTATAGACTCCGAAACGGCTGAACCGACTTTCTTGAAAATTTACACAGTTGTACTATAAGCGTCTGCAAGTGTTCTTAGCTAGGTTTTGTGTCGAGGTACCCCCCGATAAATATCGAAAATCGATAATCGAAAAAAATCAGGTTATAGGAGTGGTCCGATTTTAATCAAATTTGATACACTCATAGACAATGACATAAGAAACAATATTCAAAAGTTTCAAGGTCGCAGTTCTTACAATAGTGCAGAAAATCGATAATATATATATATATATATATATATATATATATATATATATATAAGGCAAGATGTTTGTATGTGTGTGTCTGTTTATCTGCCTATATGTCTGTATTTTTTTCAGCCCTTTTATTTTAGTTTTTGCTTCGGGTTTGGCTCTAAGTAGGTATAATTGTAGTTCTTAATCTCAGCCATGATACCGTTTACTCAGGACTTATTTAGCCTTCAAAATTCAGTTTACGACGAAAAAAAATTATTTGATATCGATACCAGGAAATCAAAATTTGACTTACATCCATTCATTTTTCATTCAGTCTACTATTTCGCTTTAACTGGAAACAACTATTGCTTTTTAGTCTTTCGTGCCAACGTCGAACAAGTCTGAGCTCCAGGACCATGGATTAGTTTTAAAGTTTTCATTACACCCGAGCAACGCCGGGCTATACTGCTAGTAACAAATAACTAGAAAGAAGTGTTCAAAAGTATTAGTTTGAGGACAGATAGACCGAAGATAATGACATATTTTTGTCGGTGGTATAAATTAGAGAATCATTCTTTTCTTTTGACGAAGTTGTTTGTCTCAAAAGAATTATTAATGAAAAAGAAAAACTCAAGACTCAATAATATCGACTACGAACATGCTAACAACGTAATTACCGTGTTCGGAACATAAACATAACCACTACACTATAAACATACGTAACACTACTTACACAGATATGATAAAATCCATCCTCGATAATGGATAAAGCATAGCAAAAGTGCTCGGATAAACAAAACATTCGGACAATTTTTATATAATTTATTTACTAAAAAAAAATATATGAAAATAACATAAAAAACTTAAACAGTATACCTTGTCTGTCATTTTTAATGAAATCTGCATAAACGAGAGACTACTGCACACACACACACACACACACACACATTATATATATATATATATATATATATATATATATATATAAGAATGCTAAAGGATTAATCACACATAGTATAAAGATTTGTTGATGCATGAAACTGGACGTTATCATCCGGTGTTAATGACTTTCCATGCTGATTATATATTTGGGATTATAAACTATACTTTATTATTGATTTGAAAGTGAAAAAGTATCTTTCTTCGTTGTTGCGACTTAATTATTTTAGGTTACATATGTAGTAAGTAAAAAAAAAAAAGAAAAAGTCAGGTGCCATACGTAATACACGATTAGGCGATCATGTCTTATGATTAATGACCAACTCCGCAGAAAATTTCCCGCCGTTGGCTGCCGTTTATTTTTTAGGTACACTGGTTGGTAACCAAGACTATAGGACCCAGTCTGTCCTGCTATTTAACCCATAGTTAGGGATAGAGAAGAGATGGATTCATACCTTTCTAAAAAAAAAAAAAAAAACTTAACCTGGCTGCTGCACTGCTAACAGAATTTGCCTTTTATTTATTATTCAAAGAAATGACATATTTAAGTATTTTCATCATTTACGCTGCTTTGAGACGTTGTTGCAATATGGTGCGTTCCTATGTTACTTTTGATGTGCTTTGGACTAGCAGATATAAAGTATAATAAAGCAATAGCCGTCAAAACTAACAGACTTATCCTGCTCGAGATGTATCGAGAGAAACTTTCGATCAACTATGTATTTACTAAGATTAGTACGTTACGAGACCAACGTCCCCTCAGCTAAAGATGTTTACAGTGAGAGAAAAAACTGGATACATGGGGCATTGAAGAAAGTATAAAAGTTGAACGGGATTCACGAAGATAGATGCCAATTAGTGTAGCATTTTAAATTTTTGAGATTGCAATTATCAAGGAAACAAACAAACGGGAGTTCCACAGGCAGAAAGTGCGAGATAAGAAACTGTTGGAGTAGAAGAGCCGGTTACATTTAACTATATCAACGGTAAAAGAATGCAACCTAAATGCCAATCTAGAAACACTCTTAAATTTTCGTGGTTGAAGCTCCAGGGATAAAAGCTCATCAGAGCAGTTACCATGAAAATATTTGCAGAAAAGATAATTAATGAAGTCACGTGACATCGGTGTGAAAAGAACTGGAGTCGAGATGCCAAGTCAAGACCGTGTAAGTTGCAGATCTTTCCTTGGGTTTTGTCGAGAACATAAAGATGTATAATAGATATGCCAACAGTATTCAATGAAACGTATTGCTTCTGGCTTTTGCTTTCTTTTATGGCGAACAGAAGAAAATCGATAATCCGTCTCTTCCCTCCAGTTATGGGTTAAATAATAATACAGATTGGGTTCTATCGCCTTGTTTGGCAACCAGTCTACCGCAGAAAGCAATGGCAATACACTGCGGGATAAATTTCTGCCCAGTCAGTCATGTCTCTTTAGAGACATGATTGCCCATAGCGTGTATCACGTATGACACTTAACTGACTGAGTCTACAAAAAAAGAAAATCAAGGGAAACGATCCTTTAAAAAAACCCAAATAACTTTTTAAAAGTTATGATAAACGGGAAAGTGGTTTACTATTTGCTGTTGTGTGTGTTTTGATTTGGATATTTCTTTTATTAGGTAAAAAGGCTTCGGTTTTCTTCGATTTCCGTCATCAGCTTCTTTCTCGACGAAACCCTACAATCACTTTACCCTCAAAGCTCCGGATCGTTTTTATTGTGGTTGTGTTGCGGTAAGCCCCCTGTCTATTGTTAACGCTTAAGTTGTAACAGTATGCCAGGCAGGCAGGCAGAAACTACAGTAGTAACGATGACAATTATAATAATAAAAAAAAGTAGATTTGCAGTGAAAACAAAACGACGAGAAGGAGGAAGAGGCGGAAGAGAAATTAAATAAGAATAATTATAATGGATTAAAAGGTGAGGAGGAGGAGGGAAAAAGATAAAAAGCGGGAACCGAAGAAACTCGATGACAACGAAACAATGATAATGGGGGAATAACAATAAGATTTATAAGACGAATTATGCCAACAAGAGCCGTCACTAGAGTAATTGAAGTATAGTGGGAAATTAGAACCACAACTACTGTAATGTTGATAATGTCAGGTTAAGGGCTTTATGGTAAAAAAAAAGAAAGTGTTTTAATTAGGGAAGGAAAGTTTTGGGACAGCGTTAATGTGATTTATGAGTTGTAAGGAGAGTTAGTAAAAAAAAAATAGCAAGAGAAATAGAGAGTAAAAACGAGAAATTAAGGATGTTGAATTAAAAAGAAAAAAAACTAAGAAAATACGATACAGAAAGAACAGTACAATAACAAGGTGTGTTGAGCAAAACAGCAAAGAAAGAAAACCTTCAAAGCAAATTAGTGACAAAAATAAAACCTCTGTGGACTTTGACAGAATCACCTGGGTAGGAATAATAAGGAGTTGATGAACACAACAGAATAGAAAATTTCCACAGCATATAGACGATACTGTCAATTATATAATAAATGAATATAGTCATTTATTCCAGAAGTACAAAAATATGCATGACTGGGCAGGAACAGTAATATGGTGGGAATTATTCAAACGACTAGTTTGCTTTATTTTGTTTTACGGCATTTCAACTTCAATAGGTTCTTTAATGCTGACAAGATTTTTAGGATAGGTTCGTATTAATAGAAAGTTCTTTCCTGTAGATCACGTTTTATTGACGTATTTTTGTAAAGAGGTTTTGTTTTTTTTTTTTTTGTCGAGAGTCAAATGTATTGCCAGTAATACTTTTTTTCTTAAAAATGTAATACTGCTAGTTACACAACAAAAATCTATTTCTATGCATGCATATTATACTGATCCCAGTTTGGGGGTTAATTTTTTGCTCATAGATTACTAACAGGTGATAACACCCCGACTCAGCAACAATTAAGAAATGGTTCTAACCTACCGATCAGATTTTGCTGCTGGATGCAGTTTCTTGTCATACTCAGGATAATAAAATGACTAGGATTTGACTAAGGGGTCCAATGTTACGAAGCTGAAGCTGTTCTTACCAGTATTAAAAAAAATCTTTACCAGTTTAAAATTCAAACTGATCACCTGTTCCATATCAGATAATATCAATTTTTTTTTTTCAATAATTAAAAAAATTATCCACTGCACGCACAACGCAATGATCTTGTTTTGACTAATTAATGAACCAAGGAAAAAGCTAAACTATGCAGATGTTTTTCACTTGAGAAATAATACGTACCAGATGAGTTCTCTCTCCAAATACTTTCAAAAATCTGGTGATTTATTTTTAAAAGTTCATTTCATTTAACCGAGAAATCTTCAGTAATGGCAATATTAGCAGTTTCCTTATAAGGGAACATTCGACATTCATTGATCGAGCAGCCAGTGTTATCAGCTAATATTTACAAAAATCTCTAATAATTTTTCAGGAAAATAGGTTTTTCATGTCCCGTAACTGTTTAAGCTCTTTGCAGTATTGACAGCAATTTTCTTCATAACCATTTGTTCGTAGTGTAGAACGTCAACATCTTGATTGTGTCATTATTTTCTCTCCGAGTTACGTATGCTATTTTTTCCTACTGTTGGAAATCCCCAATGAGGTGTTTTCTCTTATTTGGTACAGTTCTTTGTGATTCTGTAGCGCCAATCTACGAGGTTCGTAGAAGGCTGGTCCTCGCTAAGAACTATGGGTGTCATTCGCTCGAAGCCATTTTTAATCATTCCTCTGAGAAAGTTGTTCTGTGCAGCTCACAAGAATGAGTAACGTACTGCGTGATATCCTCAATCTGACAAAGCTATTTAAGAATATATAACTTCTGATGAACTTTTAGGTTAATGGTTAGATTTTGTAGTAATGTTGAATGAAACTACCTATAGCGCAGCCTATTCTAAGTTCAGTCTCCTTATCTCCCATACCAAATTTGTCAAGACAATATATGAAAAAATTGAAACTTACACTACGTTGTATCTGTTGATGATTTGATTTTCATTTACTATTTAAAAACAAGGCGTTTGTCGGGGGGGGGGGGGTATCTGTTTATTGAATACTTACTAGTTAGGAACAACAATTATAAAAGCGGTGGTTGTAACAGCACTGATAATGTTAAGGTACTGATACAACTGGTTATATTTGTTTTACAATTACTAATTACGACTGATAGAACCACATTAACTTCTACTGCTAGCTTTACTTCCATATCAGACCAGCAATGCTCGGTTAGAACATAATGCTTTTTGTTTTAACAGAATTTACGAGTAGAAACATATAAAGCATATTAAAATAAATTCCAGATTTGATCTCCAACATAGGCTTTCTTAATTGTGGCATTCCACTTTTCCCCATTATCATTAGAAACGGTTGTCCTTCAAGTACTCTGTTTATGGGATTGGGCAGATAAAGTACGGTCTACAGAATGGAGTCTGTCAGCATTTTGGGAATCCATTTTGCATAGACGTTTGACGAGAGAAAAATACTGCATTAAACTGCGGACAATATCACCTAAAAGCTTTCACGGAATATTTCAAAAGTATGCTGACCAGTCTATTGGGGTTATTTTCCTCCAAAGAAGCACCTGGCCTGCCGCTACAAATCTGTTCGTAAGATCGGTTTCTCCTTTAACTCAAGGATTATGAATTCAATTGGTCCATCTTTTTGCTATGTTTTCATCAAGTACATGCTTTCTATACTTATTCAATAGGTTCACACGTTTATTTTTAAAGAGTAGAGGTTTACTTATTGTTTCCTGATTAAGACTTATTTCTGGTTTCTTCTAATGTCTAGTTCCTTTTTCACTTTCAGTAGTGTCATCGTCTTGTTTGAGGTGAATTGATTAAAAACATTTCCTGTGAATATTTGCAGCATTTTCTCCTAACATAAATTCTATTACTTTTTAGATGTTCATAGGGAACGGCCATTTTGAAATAGCATAATGTGTAGGAAAAGAGAAATTAAATCAGCAGGCTTTTTTCCTGTGCTCTTTGACATTTATGGTTATATAGCTTAAGGACATGAATTCCCGAATACTACTTCTACAATTAAATTAGAACAGGCTGCAATTTTTGACCGAATCTCGTAATATTTCTATAAAAAAAATCTATTAAATCATGAACGGGACCATTTCGATAGGCGACGTGATGAAACTTTAAAAAATTGTCAAATAGCGAACCCTTGCTCGAAGATATAATGGGAGGAAAGTGATTGTCGATCGTTAGTGGGTGTTAATTTCAAAGATTTTTGGCAAAAAAACTGAAACGACTAAATTTTGAAGAGAATTTAAACAGTTCAACATATCAATGTTAAAATCAGGACAAATATTGCAACTTGTACTGAGATGTTGGGAAGGGCACTTGTCCCAGAAACCTAAGCAACGGCCATCTATGATATGAAGATGGAGTCTAATAATCGCAAAAGAGTTATATATATATATATATATATATATATATATATATATATATAAAGCACTAGTTACGAGTAATTTTCTAATTAAAATGTTGGACATTTCAATATAAGTACAATTTACACTACTTACCAAAATGGTAGACAAACTAAGTTTTTACTGGACAGTATGGACGGCCAACTAATTAGAGTTGATAGAGAAAGGGAAAAATAATCGATTTGGTTAAAGCGTTGGCTCGATAATTTGGTAACATAGTAATTGCTACTTCAAATTCTGGACCAAGCAGTGCCTACTTGAACTCAGTGGAAACAGAACTAGCTATAACTGAGCAGTACAAAATAACAAAACGGGATATCCCTATACATGGTTAAAATAACGAGAACATTCCATCCCTGCAGATTTAATAACTGGTGCAGTTTAAAAATAACTGAAAGTTATCGGACTGACAATCACTTGAAGGTCGGATGGGTACAACGGTCAAACCATCATGACAAGAACAAAGTTGCGGAAAAAATCTGTATGTAGATAATGAAAAAAAAAATCCAAACGTTACTTAGCGAAATTCAGAAAATAGTATATGTATAAAAAGAACCCCCCGTCCATAACTATGTGCATACAGTGGACTCTTCAAAAATCATTCGCGTGAGACGAAGACTGGCTTTATAACGGTTGTGTATTGTCGGAATTATCTCACCGAGAAAGAAAGGCGTTATCAAGGCTTACAACGAAAATTCTGACGTTGCTTACAAGCGAAGTTCTTCCTTATGAATGTGAGCTTTGCAAAAGAACGACACCATGTAGCCCCTTTTAATCTCTCTAGGTCTCATTCAACGTGATTCGACGAGGCCAGAGTGTCGATAAGAATTGTCAATCCTTTTGGCCCTGGTTCGGTTGGGAGAAAAATTACTATATTAGATGCCGACGACGCCAAAAGCACTTAATTTCCCCTCCCAGATCTACCCTCGGTGAGTACAATACTTTGTTCTTTCTTCCTCCTTTATTTCCCACAGTAAATTCAATCTGTGCTTGAACACAGATTAAAGGTGGCATCTTAAATGCTGAATTTTTTTCAACATTCTAACTTACTAACTTGTAAGATTTGTACAACAATCATTCTGGCACCCGTATCTTGCGAAGCTAAGATTAGTATGTACCAATTATAAGGGAAATAAATTTGGTAATAACAGTATTCGCGAAGCAACTATTAAAATAAGGTAGATAATGGTATGTCATCTCCGCTTAAAATTAACTCGGCGAACAACAATAATACTGACAAAAGAATAACAATAATATAGACAATCCTAAAAGTCGATTAGCACGTAGAAGAGGTCAACAATTTGTCAGCTGCTGTGTTAATGAGTGGAGTGTCTTTTATGTTTGATTGGTCCCAAAATACAGAAGGAACGCCAAAAATAAATGGATTTGATTGAATATTCTTTAAAATGGCATTTCTAATCTATTTCTCTCGGTTTTTATCCTTTCTGTTTCATTCTTTGTCCTTGTCGTTCCCTCCCGTCGTTTTTGTATTAATAAATTTTCACTTTTGATTTGAGACGACGTTTATTGCAAGTTTTCCTGTCGGTACCGGCTGACACCACTCGGATTTTCTAAAGTGTCTTGTGTCAATAGCAGTTCCGATATTTGCTATTTTATTGTCAAATGTCTGGAGACAGGAGTCTATAAAACACGTATAAGGTTGATTAATTCGAAAACGAATATTAGATAAATTATCTATCTCAGTACGCTCCTTTATAAATAACGGAAAAAGAGTCAGAAGAAGAGTACTTTTGAAATGATAGTAAATTCAAGAATAAAGAGATTATTATTATTATAACAAGAATAATGATGATAATGATTATAATAAAATCGAACATCATTAAATAAAAAAAGCTGACGAAGAGAAAAATTGTAATGATTTAAAAATAAAGAACGTAAAAATAAATGAATATTGACGAAAGACAACGTATGCAAATTAAGAATAATGAGGTGGCGTAAGAAGAAAGTGTACCGAGCAGTCCAAGTAGTTCTTTGTAACGTCTTTTATAAAACTCTTTCGGCATAACTATAAAATTTAGGGTAAATTTTCGTTTTAAGTCCCGTCGCTTTCCCCTTCAAATTTATCCAAAATAGCATTACTTCTGTGCATTTGTATATGTTAAACTCAAATCAAGTGTTAGCTATTGAAGAAACTTGCCTTTCTTTTATTTAAATGTCCATAAAAAAACGAACTATATCTTGCACTTTTTATCTCCCGTATCTCTCACGAAGTCATGTAATTAACTGCAGAATGACGGATTGCGCATGTGATCGAATTTTGGCAGATTTTTTGTCGATTTTTCTTCATTTACTGATACTTCCGGCGATGTACTTCCGGGAATTAAAGTAATGCGCTATTGTATTTCTACGCTTATTACTCTCAAAACAAAAAGTACATCGCCGGAAGTTTCAGTAAAGGACGAAATTCGACCAAAATTGCTGCCTACGTAGAAAGTCATTCTACAGTTAATTACATGACTTCGTGAGAGTTACGGGAGAGAAAAAGTGCGAGATATAGTTCGTTTTTTTTTTTCTGGACTTTCAAAGCAAAAAAGGTAAGTTTTTTCAATAACTAATTGTTGATTTGACTTTAGCATATACATTTGCACAGAAATAATGCTATTTTGGATACATTTGAAAGGGGAATATCCGTCGGCACCTAAAACGAAAATTTACAAAATTTAGAGCAGATCGCCTGCATACAGATAAAAAATGAATTTAGTAAATACACAAAAGTAGAAAAGAGCATCAAACAAGAATGTGCGAACTTATCTCACCTTTACAATGAGGCGGCTTTGAAAGTTAACGTAAGATATTCAGACAACACAGTATTCATAGTAGATAAAGGAAATGGCAAGAACTCTACAGGAGGTAGTAAAGGGAAGCAAGAAGAACTAAACATTAATTGTAAGAATATAGGGTTGTCAGGAAAATGAATAGCTAAAAATGTTAACTACGAATTACACATACAAAAGCTTAAATATCAAGGAAGCGCTTTAAAAGAGAACAGAAGACGCATTAGAATAACAAAAGGTGTCTTTCAAAAGTTAAGCAATGTATTAAGAAACAAATTTTTTTCAAGTCAAGAGAAACAGAGGAAAGCAATGCATAACCTGAAGAACAGGCACACATAATGAAGAAAGTGGGATTGTTGAATTTGACACTCGCAAGACCAGATCAATTGGTGGCTTCCCCTACGTTGATAGGTTCGAATCCTACCGAATGACACATTTTTGTAACAAAATTTATCGCAAATAATCAGGCCGGTAAAAATAAATATACTATTTGAATAAAAACAGAATATCTACTTTAATAATCGTATCTAAAAATAGTGTTCAAACAAATAATTTCAATATGTTAGTTGTTAAACCATTTTGTTAATTATCTGGATTTTCCGTAATATATATATATAGATATATATACACACACACTTACAAAAATAGTTTACCGTTAACAAAAAGGATCAATCTGTAAAATATTGTGGAATAACGCTTTTAAGGCGAGTAGATTTTTTTGAATAAATTGCTGAATGAAACTGAGTTGGAATATCAGTCATTAAACTTTTCTATTCTTCTATATAGTTGGCAAACGTCTCTGTTCATGGAGAAACCTTCCTGCCAGCCATCAGCATGGCAAATGCAAGTCTCTTTGAGAGCAACGCAATGCTCTTTCTTGACCTCACTTTTTAACCGACCTTAAGTGGAACGGCAACATCGAATCTATGCTGTGAAGGTTGGGTCTCTAAGTTGTTCTAGAAAGTTTTTTTTTTCTAGTCATAATCCATCTTGCACATGTGTAAATCTACCATTCATCCGTATATTGAATATTGTTGCCATAGATAGCCGGATGTTCTTGCTATACATCGCGAGGTTTTCGACAAGATTCAAAGAATCTGCGATGTAATCGGTTTTGACTTATCTCGACTCCAGTCACTTTCTCACCAACATGACGTGGTTACACTCTCTCTTTTCTACAAATATTTCCATGGCAATTGCTCTAAGGAGATTTTTTCCCTGGTGCCCTGACCACGTGAATTTAGATGTGCTACTAGATTGACATCGAGGTCTTACTCTTTCACAGTTAAAATAGTTAAATGTAACCGCCACTTCTGCTCTAACAGTTTCCTTTTTTTTCTTTTCTTTTTTTTTTTTTTTTTTTTTTTTTTTTGCACGTCCCGCCTGTGGAACTCCCTTCCGTTTACTTGCATCCCTGATAGCTATAATCTCCAAAAACTTAAATGCAATGTCAATTGCCATCTTCTTGAATCCCGTGTATATTTTCTTTTCATCCTAAATCCCTGGACTGGGTCCTTTCTCTCACTGTAATCACCTGCGCTGCACGGCAGTCTCGCCTTGCTTGGAATTAAATAATTATATAAAAATGTTGATTTCTATGCTTAACAAGAAAAATTTCTAATCAAATACGTCTACCTGTACCCTCTAACTATAATTTTTATAGTAATCTAAATCTAAACTTATTTATAAATGGAACTTTGTGTGTGTCCGTTACCTATAGACTCCGAACGGCTGAACTGATTTTCTTGAAAATTTACACAGTTGTACTATAAGCGTCTGTGAGTGTTCTTAGCTAGGTTTTGTGTCGAGATACCCCCGATAAATATCGAAAATCGGGAATAAAAAAAATCGGGTTATAGGAGTTGTTCGATTTTAATCAAATTTGATACATTCATAGACAAAGACATAAGAAACGATATTCAGAAGTTTCAAGATTGCAGTTCTTACAATAGTGCAGAAAATTTATATATATATATATATATGAAGCAAGATATGTGTGTGTTTATCTGCCTGCATGTCTGTATTTTTTCAGCCCTTTTATTTTAGTTCTTGCTTCGGTTTGGCTCTAAGTAGGTATAATTGTTTTTAGTCTCAGCCATGATACCATTTATTCAGAGGACTTATTTAGCCTTCAAAATTCAGTTTACGATGAAAAAACCTATTTGATATCGATACCAGGAAATCAAAATTTGACTTACATCCATTCATTTTTTGTTCAGTCTACGGTTTCGCTTTAACTGGAAACAACTATTGTTTTTTTTAGTCTTTCGTGCCAGCCTCCAAAGAGTCTGAGCTCCAGGAACATGGATTAGTTTTAAAGCTTTCATTACACCCGCGCAATGCCGAACTATACTGCTAGTAAGAAATAAAGTCTGACTAAATGAAATCCAGTTTTATTAATCATATATATAATGTGTGTGTGTAAATATTCTCAGACGGAATTTATCAGAAGAGACAAAAACTGTACTTAGCCAACGCGTTTTGTCCACTGAGGGACTTTATCAAGGCAATGTTAAATTTATGATACTGCACATGTTTATATACACAGACGCAAGGATGCAATTAGTTTATCAAGGTTTGTAAATTTCAGAATGTTTATGAATGTTCACCAGGTCGTTGCGGGGTTAGTAATAGCATGAGAAAATCACAATGGGTCCTAATTCAAAGTCTGGTGAACAGTGAAGTGAGAGAGTAATATTTAATAACTATTTTTTTAATAAATATTGTTTGGATTGTAATTAGATTCTTATAGTATGGGATGGACATTTGTGCTGTACATCTTCAAAGGATGAAGTGAATAAATTAACAGTTTCGTTTGAGTTTTCAATTTTTAGTTGTGTATGTTGGCTTGGAAAATTAGTTCTTTCAGGAAAGCTACGAAAAGATTTTTGATAATATTCGATGGCGGCAGTCTCTAAGATTTTCCTTCTGAGTAAATTAATTTCTTTTTTGATGTGTGTGGCATTTTTAGACCAAAATTAAGGTCGAATTTATTTATGTATGACTACTGTATTTGTAATTGTTATTTATGAGGTCCCTTTTGTATTCATAGATACTTTTCGTTCCCTAAAGTATTGCGAGGAACAGATTTGGAAAATATGTATGCCTGATTCTGAAATGTTATGGGTGTTTTTAGTTCTGACTATATCCATAACTATGACTATTTGAAAGTTGCTTGATGAGGTAAGTTCTTCCGGGTAGTGGATGTTATGGAGTTGGTAGGTAGTGTTATGTATATGTTTTTGTTTAATTCATTATTGTTGTTAATTTGTTTCTGTCACACATTGTTTGTGCCGTTCTCTTTGCATTGTAGATGAAGTGGTAAGGTTCTTGGACGTCTTTGAATGTGTTTTCTATGTGTAAATATGGGGAACCAGAATTTTTTAAATTTATCTAAACTTATTTATAAATTGAACTTTGTGTATGTGTGTCCGTTACCTATAGACTCTGAAACGGCTGAACCGATTTTCTTGAAAATTTACACAGTTGTACTCTAAGCGTCTGCGAGTGTTCTTAGCTAGGTTTTGTGTCGAGGTACCTCCGGTAAAAATCGATAATCGAAAAAATCGGGTTATAGAAGGAGTGGTCAGATTTTAATCAAATTTGATACACTCATAGACAAAGACATAAGAAACGATATTCAGAAGTTTCAAGGTTGCAGTTCTTACAATAGTGCAGAAAATCGATTATATATATATATATATATATATATATATATATATATATATATATAAAAGGCAAGATGTTTGTATGTTTATCTGCCTGCATGTCTGTATGTTGTTTTTTTTTTGTTTTTTTTTTCAGCCCTTTTTTTTTAGTTCTTGATTTGGGTTTGGCTCTAAGTAGGTATAACTGTAGTTCTTAGTCTCAGCCATGATACCATTTTCTTAGAGGATTTATTTAGCTTTCAAAATTCAGTTTATGACGAAAAAAACTTATTTAATATCGATACTAGGAAATCAAAATTTGACTTACATTCATTTTTCTTTCAGTCTACTGTTTCGCTTTAACTGGAAACAACTATTGCTTTTTAGTCTTTCGTGCCAACGTCCAAAGAGTCTGAGCTCCAGGACCATGGATTAGTTTTAATGCTTTCATTACACCCGATCAACGCAGGGCTATACTGCTAGTATAAAAATAATTTCAGGGTATGTTATTTATATAAAACTATCTTTAAGTTGTATGTATAAGCTATGAAATGTAAAGGAAAATCGTGTTTATATTCCATTCCTAAACTGTCCCATTTTATAGATGCTATATACAAATTAAATAGCCTGTATTCCAAAATCCGAAAGTTTATGAAAACCGAAGCACTTCCGGTCACATAAATTTTGCATAAAGGATTCTCAACCTGTACTACATGTCTTATTAACAGACATAATCGCCTCATTAAAATTTGACACAAAACGTCTGTTATCAATATTTCTCTTAAATAACATTTGCTGCCTAAATGCACAAAATATATATGTTTAAATTTTGCTATATTTATGGCGGAAGAGCGCTTAATGTCGGAGATAGCGTCTATATCTATAGCCAATGTGAACACAGGAATCAATACTGTATGCTATCAGTTTCACCCTTCAATGCTTATGGCAAAATTAGACGTTTCCATACATGAAACATTCGGCTTTCATTGACCGAACGGGGAATATTCGTGATTGCTGTTATGACTCAATGCAATGATTATGATGGCTATTTTAATATTTTCTTAAAGTTATTAAGCTCTATTATTTAACAATGCAATCGGGCAATTTCCATGTGTATTTTGTATTCATGGAACTCGCCATGAGGTTATTCAATCTTTAACTTAAGAATTAACATTCATAAGAAAATTCAAATAGGAAAACCGTAAAATGGCCACGGGTACTTTTAGAATATTGTTATTTACTGTCTGCATAGCAGAATTCTCTTATCAGGTCATCACTCAAGACGTAGTGTAAGGCAAGGCAGAAAATATATAGATTGTTATATATATATAACTGGCAGTATAGCTCGGCGTTGCTCGGGTGTAATGAAAGCTTTAAAACTAATCCATGGTCCTGGAGCTCAGACTCTGCAGTTTGGTGAGAATCGGATAAAAATTGTGGAGTTTCATAAAGGACATACAGACAGATACACACACATTTTGCCTTTTATATATATATATATATAATCAATTTTCTGCACTATTGTAAGAACTGCAACCTTGAAACTTCTGAATATCGTTTCTTATGTCTTTGTCTATGAGTGTATCAAATTTGATTAAAATCTGACCACTCCTTCTATAACCTGATTTTTTCGATTATCGATTTTCGATATTTATCGGAGGTACCTCGACACAAAACCTAGCTAAGAACACTCGCAGACGCTTATAGTACAACTGTGTAAATTTTCAAGAAAATCAGTTCAGCCGTTTCGGAGTCTATAGGTAACGGACACACACAGTTTCATTCATAAATAAGTTTAGATTTATGTCATTTTTCATCATATTTCGATTTCCGCTATAGTCGCAATACCAACCAAGTCTGCGGAAATACCTAAGGCAGGTCGTGGCGTGTTGTTATGGCTCCATTTCATGTTTTTTCTATCTCCCCTATCGTTACATAGACAAAGTTCTCCTTAGTGTGTCGGCTGTACTAATAAGACAATTTTTTGTATATCTTTTAAGCTGGGGTTTCCAGGGATTCTTTCAATGTGTTTTGTTCCATTTTGTATCATTCCAAGTGCACCCACTATCACTGGCACAACTCTTGTTTTCAATTTCCACATTTTTTCTATTTCAATTTCCAGGTCTTTATATTTTGACAGTTTTTCAAATTCCTTGGTTGCTATGCTACAGTCCGCTGGACAAGCCATATCAATTAATAAAGCTTTTTCTTTCTGGTTTTTAACAATAATGTCCAGCCTATTTGCTTCAATTTTTCTGTCTGTATAGATGGTGTAATCCCATAGAATGGTGACATCTATTTCTGTAACCGGTGCTGGGTGATGTTCATACCAGTGTTTGTTTGCAGATTTTTCCCTAGTGTTTGCACATTGTCCAGTGTAAATATTGCCCCACTCTATCGTGGCGATTTTTATATTCATTTGGGGCAAGTACAGAACAGCCTGAGATTAGATTATAATTATTATTATTATTGTCATTTTTCATCATATTTCGATTTCTGCTTTGGTCTCACTACCAACCAAGTCTGCGGGGAGACCTAAGGCAGGTAGTGGCGTGTTGTTATGGCTCCATTTCATGTTTTTCTATCTTCCCTATCATCCCCAGCATTACATAGATAAAGTTTTCCTTAGTGTGTGGGCTGTACTTAATAAGACAATTTTTTGTATATCTCTTAAGCTGGGGTTTCCAGGGATTCTTTCAATGTGTTGTTTTGTTCCATTTTTTATCATTCCAAGTGCACCTACTATCACTGGCACAACTCTTGTTTTCAATTTCCACATTTTTTCTATTTCAATTTCCAGGTCTTTATATTTTGACAGTTTTTCAAATTCCTTGATTGCTATGTTACAATCCGCTGGACAAGCCATATCAATTAATAGACAAGTTTTCTCCTTCTGGTTTTTAACAGTAATGTCTGGCATGTTTGCTTCAATTTTTCTGTCTGTGTAGATGGTGTAATCCCATAGAATGGTTACATCTTCTATTTCTGTAACCGGTGCTGGGTGATGTTCATACCAGTGTTTGTTTACAGCTTTTCCATAATGTTTGCACATTGCCCAATGTAAATATTGCCCAACTCTATCGTGGCGATTTTTATATTCATTTGGGGCAAGCACAGAAAAGCCTGAGATTAGGTGGTCTATTGTTTCTTGGTGTTTATCACAAAACCTGCATTTTGGATCCATATTATTATGCATAATATTTACCCGAAAGTTTCTAGTGAAAAGACTTTGGTCTTGTGCTGCAAGAATAAAGCCTTCAGTTTCAGACTTTAATCCAGATGCACGTAACCAACGATGAGTATTAACTTTGTCAACATTGGATTTATTGGCACGTTCTGGATATTGGGCCATGCAGAGGTTTGTCTTGCCAGCGCTGTTTCATCTGTTCAAGAGCTTTATCTTTGGCTTTCATTTTCATATTTTTTGCCGCAATAGTTGGTTCTTGGCTTCTGTTTTGCTTTTCTACAGAATCTACTAACTGTAAATCTTGTTTGTATTTACTGCCTTCTTTTATTATTGAATATTTTTTCTTTCTTTCTTCATGTTGCCTTACTAATTGTATCATCCAATCCTTTGTTGTTTCTATGTATGTTAGTAAGCCAATAGTTGTTGTCTTGTATGACAATTCCAGCTGAATAAGACCTCTTCCACCTTCTTTACGGGGTATGTATAGACGGTCTATATCAGCCTTTGGATGATGCATCTTATGCTTAGAAAAAGCTTTCTTGTTTTAGCATCCATTCGCCTGATGTCGTTTAGAGTCCAGTTTAAGATGTTAAAGCTATATTGGACAACTGGGATTGCAAGGCTATTAATGGCCATAACTCTATTCTGTGAATTTAATTCAGTTTTTAATATCATTCGTAGCCTTCTATAGTACTCTTTACGCACTATTTTTCATTTTTCACTATTTCTTTACGCACTATTTCTTTCATTTTTCACTATTTTTTCATTATTATTATTATTATTATCATTATTATTTCTAGGACCTTTCGCGGTATTCTCACACATTAAAACCATGGTCACCGATGCTTTTTAATTCATATAGTCCAGATTCTGGTGTTATTAATATGATTAATATTATTTGATTTGAGATCTTCTTCGTCTCTTAAATGTTTTGGTTATTTCATCTCCTACCCACAGACAAAATCATTTTTCTTAGTACATGAGTTGCCGTCACCTATACACCCAAACGCTTTTTTAATCCTTTCACTCCAAGCAAAGCAATAAATTTACTGATACACAACAGATTGCTGAGTGTGAAAATAAGAATAAAATAAACGTTATTAAAAAGTAAGAACGCTAAAAGAGGAATCAAAAAGATGGTAGATAAACGTCGCCGTTGCATTCATCTATGACTCTACCATGATTATTTTTATCTTAGAGCCTTTCCGACTCATAGATGTTTCGGTCGGTTGATAATATCTTCCCCTCACTAGATGAATATCAGGTATCACTAAGGTGTTCTGTGAGTCAGAGAAATTCCTGGAAATAGTTCCGAGTGTGTCAACTACAAAAGTGACAAACTGATCTGCTTTCTATATTTCTCTGATTTGCCTTTCCAGGTCTTTACATTTACGCCTATTCCACCATCACAATGTTGTTGTTGTTGTTATTATTATTGTTATTATTATTGTTATTGTTATTATTATTGTTATTCAGTTTTAGTTATTCGTCCGTGCATGGAGTATTGCTGCCATATATGGTCAGGCGCCTCTGCCGTTCACCTCAGTGTTCTCGACAGGCTCAAAAGGAGAATCAATAATGTGATAGGTACTGACTTGGCAGCTCGACTACAGCCACTTCCCCACCGACGAAATTTGGCCTCCCTTTGTCTGTTCTATAAAAACTTTCATGGCTTCTGCTCGAACGAACTTAAGTCACTGGTGCCTCCTAAACAGGTGTTTACTCGTACAACCAGATTGGCAACTGGTTCGCACTCATTCACAATTAGGTTAGCCAAATGCAGACGACAATTCTACTCCTGCAGCTTCTTCCATCGCACTTCCCGCCTGTGGAACTCGCTCCCATATTCTTGTTTTCCTGGCTGCAACCTCCAGGAATTTAAATGCAATGTCAATACTCATCTATTAACCACGTAACTCTAGCTCTTTCCCCACCCCATATATCCTTTCCTTTCTCTCCACCTTTGAAACTGTCATCACACCTGCATTCTCAGCTTTCTATTGCTCCTTTCTAACTGGTTCGTCTTCCTCTTCACTCTCTTCTAATTAATCTTTTTACACTTATGTAGCCCCCTGCATATCAGTTGCATTACCGCCTTGCTCAGGATTAAATGATAAAAAAAAAAAACTCCGGTTGCTGTGGTAAAGACGATAACATTCTCAACTCTTAAGTAAGTTCCTGGTATTTGTTCAAATATTCCTTTCTTTTTCACCCTATGATACGCTGTAACAGCCACACTTGTCAGGTCCCCTTTTTTTCTGTTTCTTGCCATTTAATTCGGTCTTCTCACTCGAATGCTATGGTTAGTCTGATTCTTAAAGTTCCAATGTATTTTATTCTTGATAATTTTTAGAACAGCTTCCGGTTTCTGAAACTTTAATTTATTTTTACGTATCTAATTGTCCCTAAACTGTATCTGTTATATTCCATTTGTATACGTGGTCAAAACCAAGTCGTTTGCAGAGTTCCCAGTCTGTAATTGTTCTTACTCTGTCGGCCCTGATTCATTTTAAACCTCCTTGTTACATTAATCTCCATCCCCACTAAAAAACTATCATTATTAATTACATTAAGTAGATCTGATGCCGTACTTAACGATTAAGAGTGCATCATAATAAATAACCATATGTTTGCCATTTCCTTACCTCTCTACATCGACAAAACTATTACTCAGCGATTTTTGAATTCGGTCCTTCGCTGTAACAAAGGGGACTCACATTAAGAGAAACACCTCCTTTTTAAGCATTTTGAAGCGTTTTATCTCATATTTTAAATCGTGTTTAATTTTGCTATTTGTTTTCTCTCACAACAACCATTATATCCCCTGGTACCATATATACATATATGAATAAACATACATCTATGATCCAACACTGTTTCAACTTGAACCCACTAGAAACTGCAAGATTATGATTATTGATGCAAATGGTTAGATATTTATCTAATATTTCCAACATAATTTTTCTTAATGAAATTATGTCGTATGGTTGTTCATAGTTGTTTAAATTTTCATGAAAATATGTATGCATCAGTCAACTAATGCCATACGTTATATACGCTTGGGCGATCATGTCTCGAAAGATTTTCCCGCAGTAGGTTGCCATTACTTTCTGCGGTAGACTGGTTGTCAACCAAAGCTATAGAACCAAATCTGTCCTGCTTTTCAACCCATAGCTAGAGGGAGAAGAGAGGGGTTCGTGCTTTTCCCGAGGGTATTTGCACTTATGTGAATGGAACGAATTCAACTGAAATTCGAACTCAGTTCTCCGATTTCTCGTCCCGAGCTGATATCCACTGCACCATAACGCACATCCTAATGTGTTTGGATATAAAAATTTCTGTACATCTAAAATGTGTAAATATTGAATGGAGTCGGAAAAAGTAGAACTATGTCACAAATATAAAATTCAGTAAATTCACAGAAGAACCTTCGAAATATGAACATGAAATCACTGCGAAAATATACAGGATTTCCTCAGGATGAAAATGTGCATGCAAACTTCAGTAGCATAGATTCATATCCTTTCACATTGCTAAAACCTTCCTAGGAATATGCAAGAGTGCAAATGTATGTTATCCAAATTCGGTTTAGCAGATAATCGAAAAATAGATGTTCATATTTTATTGGTGTTCTTCTAAGAGCACCGATAATAAGTGGGATTGTCTGAGTTGTGAGATGCCATATTTTCTGAATTTTTATTTCTAGGTCATTGTATTTACTTAAATTGTTGAACAATACTTGCACCAACGATCAAACACTCTTTCCAGTATTTATTTTTTTACAACTATATCCCGCTTATTGACTTTTATCGCTCTGTCTGTTTGGAGTGGGAAATTCTACAGCAATTATACATTATTATTATTATTATTGGCACTTCGCTTTACAAGCTTGAGGTCAATTACAACTAAGTGGGGAGTTCGATCCTTTTTGGGTGCTTCTTACTTTCGGCCTTGTGCAGCATTTAAGGTACGCTGAATATATAACAATTATTTGGGTACTTCGACATGATGTGATTATTAGCAGGTTGGCTCGTTAAATCAATTACAATTAAGTAGTGAGTTCGAAGATGTGCGTTGTGGTGCAGTGGATATAGATTTGGAACGACAAATCGGTGAGCTGAGTTCGAATTCCAGTTGAATACTTTGCATTCACTTACGCACAAATAACCTTGGGAAAGATATCAATCCGTCTCTTCCCTCCAGCTATGGATTAAAAAAACAAACAGATAGGGTCCTATAGCCTTGCTTGGCGACCAGTCTACCGCAGAAAGCAATGGCAACCTACTGCGGGATAATCTTCTGTCCAGTCAGTCATCTCTCTTTCGAGACATGATCACCCAAAGCGTGTATTACTTATAGCACTTAACTCAGTCAGTTCGATCTTCATTGGGTGTTCCATACTTGCTGCCTTGTGCTACATCTATGCTACGCTTCATAACTCTCTCTATATTATTAAGTTTTTACTTTAGTAGTAATTAGTGAACTTATTTATGATTTTCACCTGGTACAAGACCCAAGTGCCACTCGAGGTACAGGATTAGAGAGTAAGAGGCATAGTTTATGCGAATTTGTAGAGAAGATAACTAATAACGCTAACTTTGAACTGGTTAAGATTGCTAGTGATCAAGGAAGCATCCTCTTGGGAGTTGGTTCCATGAAACGGTAGCTCGTGGGAAGAAGCTGCTCGAGTGGAACTTATTTCATCAGTGGAATTCGAAGGTAATTAGGGTGATTCGCTACAATATGCGTGACCTAGCTGGTCTTAACCGTGAAGGTTAGAACTGATAGAATTAAGAAATCTACCTCGTCCGACCACTTTATATAGAAATAACGAGAGAGCAGCGAGTGTCTTGCCTTGTTTCTTTTGTGAGAAAAGGGGTTGCAGAGCGGAAAATAATTCGACGCCCACAAGGATGTAGAGATAGTTTTGGACTATCGAGACTGGAAAGGGACAAAACTGGGCGGCTCTTGCCCATATATGGACGAAGTACTCCATTTCCAGCGTAATCTGGTTCTAGTAAAGGGAGAGAATAGGAGGAGTCAGGTAAATATTAAAATTCTAAAAACAGCTTTTTAAACAAAACTTTACCGAGGAAGTATACAGTAATAGTAGTATCAAGAGGAAAAAAAACGTCGTTTTTGACATAGATGTTTCTTTTTTTTTTTTTTTTGAGGGGGTGGGTGGGTATGTATGTTAAATTTTGTCGATGGAAGCTACTGTCCCATTTATTTAATAATTTATTCATTGTTATCGTAAGCTTCCAGTAATTTTTTAGTTTGTTCAACTTCTCTCTATTTCAATCTATGGCTCACTGCAAGTGATATATTTTCTTCTCTTTGTTTACGATGATTAAAATAACTTCTGATTGATTCTTTGGTATGTTTGATCTTCTATCTTTCGGTTTGTGTATTTACCTTTTGGCAAGCTTGGTCTAACTTAGCTCTCAGTCATGTTTATTTTTGTGCTCCGTATGTGCCAATTTAGCTGAGTTTGTTTATTATTGATATGTATACTGTTGTAACTATCGATCTCTGATTGGATTAACCAAGTTTTGATACCCGTGTTATGAGCTGTTATTAACAGTGATTTTGCTGCTGGATTCAAGTATCCTCTGCGCAACCATACCCAAGACATTATCCAAGCATTTCATTTTGTTCGTTTCTTGAAATACGCGCAAAGTTAGTTTTACTAGTTTTGACATTTTGTTTTCAGCTACATTTAACTGGACCTGTAACTTATTAATTTTGGCTACGTCTATCTGAATGTGCCTCTTATTTCTATGCCTTGTTTATTCCTAGAACCTTTGACAGCCGAGTCTTCATAATCCTCACTGTTGACTAATCTTACCTTTGCGCATTTTACAGCACGTTCTGGCATGTAAACCTTTATACAGAATCATTAATTTCCTCATTCTTTAATTTAAAGTTATATTTGACAATCCTCTATATTCTGATAATGACCGTTCTGTATCACCGACATGTCAATTCGGTCGGGTTTCAATCCTAGCTAGAAGCAATCAGATGTCTAACCGTACTGATGAGCTGTGATACAGCGAAACATGTCTGCGGATGGCTATTTACACTCTCACACCCCGATTGAGCACTCTGTAAGAATGGGAGACTTTGAAAAAACAGTAGCTACTTACGCATCGTTCATTCAGTAATGAATTTGAACACTCTCGGCTACTGGCGTGTGTTTACATTGTATATAACACGCTAAATTCCGCCTTCCCCTACTGAACGGCCATAGCTCAAAGGTAGAATCGCCGACTGATGTCAACTTCGTCGGGTTTCAATCCTGTCTAGAAGCAATTGGATGTCTAACCGTACAGATGAGCTTTGATACAGCGAAACAGATCTGTCTGTGAATGACTATATATATATATATATATATATATATATATATATATAATACCAAAAAATTAGAATCCGTAAGTTTACACTAATCAAAATAAGCATAAATATTTGAAAATGTCAAGAAACAGAACCTAAATCCGTTAAAATCCGGCGGAATATGTCGTCGGATAATGGGGGTGAAAAAAAAGAAACCAGCGGAACAAGAACAAACAGTCAAGCATCCGCCGGAAAGAAAAAAAAAACCAAACTACATATATTTTGTTCGTGTGTATATATATATATATATATATATATATATATATATATATATATCCCGGTTCACACTCCACCCACCTCTATTGAACAGGTGAAGAGGCTCATCCCTTTTTTCCTGTTTAGGATGTGGTTTCCGGCTTTCTCTTTTCCATTCTTTTTACCCTTACGTAGCCCCCTGCGCATCAGTGGCGTTACCGCCTTGCTTGGGGTGATATGATTAAAAAAAAAAATATACACATATATATAAAGGAAAGTAACAGATCCCCAGATAAAATGAGTGTAAAGATACCAGCAATATATTTTTGTAAATAAAATCAACTAATGCTCCCCTACACCCAAAATTAAATTTTGAGATTAAATGTTTAATAAGAAGTAGAGATGTCGATAAACAAACAAATCCTTCATTCTATTGTGATTGATATGGAAAATCTATGCTGAAGAAAAATAGATCTTCTGATGCCTTCGGTAATTAAGTTTCATACACTCGTGTACATATTTTGTAGGCATTTTAGTATCTTATGCACACAGTAAAGCAATGTTTTTTTGTTTTTGTTTTTGTTTTTTGTTTTTTTTGTGTGTGTGTGTGTGTGTGCCTATGAGGGATACTGAAAAAATCTCGGCTCGACCCAGTTCCCAAAATATTAATATCAAAATGTTTAAATCCTTTCTTGGTTTGGAGCGGGCAGGTACCACTGCCAAGCTGTTTAAAGAACGCCGGATTAGGCAGTAGTTTTCCCAGAAAAGGGAACGCAGGTTGGAAATCTGCCGGGTGTTACCTTTTATTTATTATGCCACTCGGAATGTACACACCGGTAATTGTAAATCACGTTGTTAATAAACAAAGACAAAACAGGCATCTACTTAAACACGTGCATTCAACTACTAATATATAATGTTTAAAGTCATTTGTGTGTGTGTGTGTGTGTGTGTGTGTGTTTTTTCATTATGTATTTATAGCATAAATATGTTATAATACCACTACAAAAGTAGCCATTTTGTTTCGACACTATCCGTGTAATGGCTACTTTTGTGGTGATATAACATATTTGTTATAATTTGTAAATAAATATTATTCGCTGTACTTTGTATTGAGCACTTTAAGAATTGTTTCTTTGGATACGGAATTTTATTCCATCCATACCTACCTTATACTTTTTGTGTGTATATATATATATATATATATATATATATATATATATTGTTAATGAATTATTAATATTTGCATATGTTTTTTCTGCTTTGATATGCTTGGGGGCGTGGTTGTTTCACTCGCTGTTTGATTAAGTTGTCTTATTGCGATATATTTCTTTATGCATTTTTTCATTCCTTAATAAATAGTAATACAAAAACCACACTTTGATGCACATGACTCATGTTGATGTCAGTAAATAGCCTGCTTTAAAAAATGTTAAATTTTCCCTGTAATTTCTCCCATTATACAACGTCCATCGCTGTCATTCTTTTTAGCAGTTTTAAACTTTTCTTTTAGGGAGTGACGATTCTGTTGGGTGCAGGGAGACAAGAGTCGGTCGGATGGGAGAATCGCGGTTGTCAGGGAAAGAAGCAATACAATGAAATGTAATGACTGTGCTAAGAAAAAAATAGTGTAGGGAGAAAAATAAAGGTGGGGAAAATAATGTATCTTTGAAGTGAAGAATTTTGACGTTGTTTGGCGCCAGTGCCGCTGGACATCTCAAGCGTGGCCCAATAGAAATCGGTTTCCGGGATATTATTTTTATTGCGGTCCGGAGCGGAAAGATATTGGAAAATGTATTATGATATTCATAAATATAAGAGAAATGAAATGAAACGAACGGGAGAGGAATGTGTGTATGTAGGTTAGTCAGTCAGTGGGAGGGGATTTGGAGGAGGAATAGGAGGCGGAGACAATAAGAGTGAAATTGATATAATAATAGTAATAATAAATGAAATAAAATAGGCAAAGAATACAAACAACAAGAGAAATAAAAGAAAATACTAATAAAGACGATATTTACGCTTCTTAGAAGAGGCCAAATGACGGAAAATATTTTTTTTCTTTATTTTTTTTTATCATTCTTGTAATCGCGTTCTTATGACAAAACGTGAAATATTCTGATATGTCCATATTTGCCCCGGTGCTGGTAAACATCTCTGAGTTTCGATTCCTCCTTGTCTTCACTAATAAAACTCCCAACATCGATGCAACCTGAAATGGTATCGGGTTGGATTGGCGCGGTAAAAGATTATGAAAGTTATAAAAATGGCGGTGGTGATGAATGTTGAAATGTTTAAGAAGATGGGGAGAGATGGTATGAGGGCGAAGATGAAATAAGCGGTCATGATGAGCATTATCTCCGCTAGTGTGGACGGGTTCGTCATTTTCAGGCCGACTAATACTAAACGACCGGCCATAACACACCCTTCAGCACGTGTCGCTGATCTCTCTCAGTGTGTGAATAAAATCTTTACAACTACTTGAAGAATATGAAGAAAAATAGGCAACAAAATACGCAAGAGAATCACAAAAACTAATAAAACCAAAGTCAAGAGAATATTGCAACAATTTTTAACAAACTCACTCACAAGCAAACGAAACAAAAAAGGTCCTAAATTTTATTATGAACAGAAGAGGGATTTCGATTTTATGTAAGAAAAATAAAACGATGCGTTTTAATGTTGTATTTTTAAGACTCCCTTTTTTTCCTTTAAATCAACAAAAAAATGACAATGTTAGGAAAGCTTAATTGGACGGATGTGTAAATATTCTAAATGTAAATCCCCAAAGGCAAATATAAGAACATTTTTGGGGAAGAAATAAGCGGCTCTTGAGTGATATTAAATTTGTTCATACTAACTTATGAAATAATTATGTCCATACTTATTCAGCTAACAATAATTCTAATAATAATAATGACATCGTTAGCTTCATTTAATTAACTTTTAAACTAAATCCAAGTTATTTTTAATACTAAGTTCCAAGGGAAGTTATTTTTTATTACTTATTACAATGCGTTTTTAAAAATGACTTTTTTTTATAAATTCTTCATTTCTCTTCTATGTGCCATGTCCCCTAAGGAGGTGGGAGATCATGGTTCTCCACGATTTCATTTGCTTCCTGACTCGAAAAAATGCTCGTCTAGTTATTGTCCCTTCCATTCTATGTTTTACTAGGTTACTCGCTTTTTCCCTCCAAAACGTCTTTCTTCGTTTTATCTCCAAAACTTAAATGTCTTTTTTCTGATTCTGTCTTTTTTGGCTTTATTTTCCTTAAGAATTCCTTGCTGCCATCTCGCTAAATAATGACTACATATTGTCTTCTTACAATTGATATACCTTTTTCCTCACCAGTAACAAAACCGGCAAGTCAAAAAAAAATGTATATTGTTTGTATAAAATTTTAGCTCTATTTGTATACATCAACCACAGTTATATTAACACCAGTACTCACTGTGCAATACTTTATATAATAAGGAAAAATTATATATATATATATATATATATATATATATATATATATAATTTTTCCTTATTTTCTTTCTCTCTCTCTCTCTTAAATATAGATATATCTCTCTTTCTCTCTTAAATATTAGATATATCTCTCTTTCTCTCTTAAATATTAGATATATCTCTCTTTCTCTCTTAAATATTAGATATATCTCTCTTTCTCTCTTAAATATTAGATATATCTCTCTTTCTCTCTTAAATATTAGATATATCTCTTTCTCTCTTAAATATTAGATATATCTCTCTTTCTCTCTTAAATATTAGATATATCTCTCTTTCTCTCTTAAATATTAGATATATCTCTCTTTCTCTCTTAAATATTAGATATATCTCTCTTTCTCTCTTAAATATTAGATATATCTCTCTTTCTCTCTTAAATATTAGATATATCTCTCTCTCTCTCTCTCTCTCTCTATATATATATATATAGAGAGAGAGAGAGAGAATGAGAGATATATGTTTATTTTAATTTAAATCCAAAAAGGATAAGCAAGTAGGTAAAATCCCAAAAACCCGATCCTATATTCATTTTATTAATATCAAAATTTAATCAAGATAGAGGGCTCGTATAATCTATTTATGGAGCCAAATGTTTATATATATATATATATATATATATACACGCACATATCGTTCATTCAGCAATGAATTAGAACACTCCCAGCTATTGGGCGTGTATAATGATAATATACACGCTAAAAAGTCTGCCTCCTTCTACCTATATGAAAGAATGGTAGACTTTGAAAAAACAGTAACTACTCTAGCAGCTACGCATCGTTCATTCAGTAATGAATTAGAACACTCTTAGCTACTGGCGTATGTTTACATGGTATATCATACGCTAAAAGTCTGCCTCCTCCTACCGAGCGCCCGTAGCTCAGAGGTAGAATCGCCGACTGACGCCAATTCGGTCGGGTTTCAGTCCTGGGTAAAAAGCAATCGGCTGTCTAACTGTACTGATGAGCTGTGATACAGCGAAACAGATCTGTCTGCGGATAACTATAGTAATTATAACCATATTAATAGTAACAGAAATAATTCTACTAATACTAGTAATAGTTATGCTATAATTTAGATCGTCTTGAATAACCCACCGAGAACGAACTCGGAGGGAAAAGAAGGGGAAGTAAAAAAAAGAAACAAACGAAGTACATGAACAAAAAGTCAAATACTCGTAGGAAAGAAAAAAAAAACAAGACGAAAACCTTAACACTAAAGCGCTCAATACAAAAGTAAAGCAACAAAGACAAAATCTATGCAAGAGCCAACAAACCTACCTAGGTTTCACCCTTCGGCTCGTCAGGGTAAATTATATATATATATAATGAAAGTTTTTATATACAGGATGCGATGGGTAAATTGTGCCATTTTATATTTTTAATTTCGCGCATACCTGTATTCTTTTATTTTGTCTACTGCACAGTATAGAGGGGGTTTAGTTGGGCACCGTCTGTAAGAAAATAAGCACCATGACGCAATTCACTGCGCCAGAAATTTGGAAACTGCATGCTGTACTGCTTGGCATTCGCGCCGAAAAATCCAATGTGAAATTTTCAGTGGTTGGGTGTAAATCTGAGGAGAGTGCAGAGGATTCGGAAGGAGTCGGATGATACACCCAGTGAACATCACGGTGTTTTGAGTGATCACCAGTGATGGAGATGTTATGCCATCTTTCATCTCTCCGTCGGACTTAGACTCAACACGGAGGTCGACATCACGTGCCTTGAGAAGGTAGTGCTCCCCTAGATCAAGAGGGTGTCTACTAGAAGACCCTGTGTCTCGAAACAGAACTCTGCACCATGGCACAAAAGCAGGAGAATTCAGTCATGACTGTGAAATAATTTCTGCGACCACACCACACCTTCTATCTCGCCGCTTAACTCAGACTTCAATCTCCTTCATTGTGTGGAGCGCATCTGAGTAAGTAATTTACAAAACTCCTTGCAACACCAAAGATGAACTGAAGGCAAGGATTATGACAGCACTTACCAACTCAAGCAAAGATACCATCCAGAAAGGATGCAGGATATTCTGAAGTATTCTGGAGGCGATTGTTGAAGCCAGTTGCGATTTTATTAAATAAATTTACTCTTTAGTATTTCAAGATATTTAGGTAAATATCTGTTAAAATGAGATGTCAGTATTGTTTTGTTCTTTTTTTTTCTTTTGGAGTAATTTAGACAATTTATCCATCACGCGCGCGCGTGCGCGCGCACACACACACATATAAGCACAAAGAATTTGTCACTCTTACTGAGCAGGTTCATGGCGACTGCGTGAGGACACCGTTATGGGGTCTCACTCATCAGGGCTGGTTTGTCGTTAGCCCCCCCCCCCTTTTTTTTCTATTTATGTGAAGCATGGTGTGATTTTTGTGAGAGTGGTCTTATTTGTAATTGGTTGATTTTCTTTTTGTTTATTTTTCTTATCTATCTATCTATCTATCTATATATAATATATATATAATGGAATCGCTCATTCAGCAATAAATTAGAGCACTCTGGCCACTGGCGTATGATACATCATACGCTAAAAGTCTGCCTCCTTCTACCGAGCGCCCATAGCTCAGAGGTAGAATCGCCGACTGAAGCCCATTCGGTCGGGTTTCAATCCTGGGTTAAAAGCAATCGGATGTCTAATCGTACTGATGAGCTGTGATACAGCGAATCAGATCTGTCTGTGGATGACTATATAATGGAATATATATATCATTAAGGTTTTGGTCATAATTAAATCAGACCAGTACACAGTTGTATAAAGTGTTCAATAAAATTACATTTTAGAACTTCTGAACATTTTTCATTTGGAAATTAGTTATTTCGCGAACTAGGTTTCTACCTTTCGATGTTTTCAAGTCATTTACATTGAGTTTGCCGTTTTTCAAACGCTCACGTTACAGGAATCTTTTATGAACGCGTAATTTTCAAAATGAGAATTTACTTAAGCATCTTAGAACACTTTCATCCATGATTGTATGATCCTAGTAGATATTTATTGGTATGGTTTCACGTGGACATAATTTCTGTCCTTTATTTTAGTAATTTACTTTTGTCTGGCAACAACACAATAGCTATTTTTTCTTCCGGGCATCATCTGCATACCTTACCAACTTTATAAGGTTTGGTTATTTTTTTTTTATGTTTCAAATTATATCGGGGTTTTTACCATATTTCAGCTTTAATTTTCACTGGTGGTTAGCCACTTTTGTACAATTTTTGAAGTTTTCCAATTTAAATGTAGACTTATGATTACTTATATTTCTATTCCTTCTGTCGGATTCCGATTCATATATGTAGACATATATATATATATATATATATATATATATAGTATTCAAACTAACAATAGTAATTGTGTTTACATAATGAATAAATTGCAATTAACCTTACAATTGTTTTCTGAAGACGAAACCTAGAATCGGAATTCACCTAATTTGTGGTTCCATTTTAAGAATAAGTGAAAAGTCGTGATGTTGACCTCCGTGTTGAGTCTAAGATCCTACGGAGAGATGAAAGAAGGCATAACATCGCCATCACTGATGATCACTCAAAACACCGTGATGTTCACCGGGTGTATCATCTGACTCCTTCCGAATCTTCTGCACTCTCCTCTGATTTACACCCAACCACTGAAAATTTCACATTGGACTTTTCGACTCGAATTTTTAATTATTCTAAGCCATACAAACAGGGTTTATCTTAAATCTGACCTCTCTAATGATAATGTGTACCCGTGATAACTTTTGATTGATAAGGATACAATTAGTTTATTGGTTTATTTGCCGAACCTTTTTATGAGGCATTTTTTTTTGGGGGGGGGGGGGAGTAAAAATATAAAATCCATAATTTCATTTTCTATTTGTTATCAGCTCATTTACTTTCCTATAATTAGTCTAAGATGACACCAGCCGTTTTTCAGATAACTCCAAACTCGTTCAGGAATATAGAAACTGTTGACTGCATTCAACTACATATAAAAAATGGCTTCGACTGAATAAACTGATTGCCATAATTTTTCAAATCTCGTAGGCTGTTGATACATAATCACAAAGAAAGAACTATACCACATGACAGAAATCACACTATTCGATGACTATCAACAGCTGTAATAACTAAAATGGATAGCACGTATAATTCGAAGAGAAAGTAATGACATAAAATGTTAGTGTTTCACTGGTATTTTAAACAAAAAGTTATGAAGGAAACTTTTATCAATACTAGAAAGAGTGATAACAAATTAGACTTATGAAACCTATTTTACTAATAAGTTGTATTAATATAAAATATATAATAGAAAATATTTTATAAATTCTAAGCGATGAGAGAACTAGCTGATGGGTCAATTCTCATATTTCTTTAGAAGGAAATAGCTAATATTACTATTATCAGTCTTATATATTTTCCTTACCGAAGGAAATTTATATTAAAAAAACGGTTCAAAATAGTTGACTAAACAAGTTTTAAAATTGCTTCTATTGATAGACAAAATTAAAATCTTAGAAAAAGATATCCTTAGTCGACAGAAATAATTTTTATCTAATAGGTTCGATTTTTTGTTTTACAGAGAATATTGATAAATAAATTGAATTGTCATTTAATCATTTGGCATTGTGGTTAAAAACTCTGGTTGTGAGATCAACGACATCAGTTCGCATTCTAATCAGGGCTTTACGTTCATTTTTGTACAACTACCGTTGGGAGAAAAGAATTCACCTCTTCTTCCAAATAGCATAGTAGACTATACAAAAAGGAAACACTGAATTCAATATTGTATATGACTGTTAAGGTACATACTTGAACTATAGGGTCCGCTCAGCATAATTACAATATAGTTCTGTGGGTATTGAATAAATGGGAGAGAGAATTTGTCGAACTCGAAAATTTTATATATATATATATATATATATATATATATATATATTTCTCTTCCTCATTTCCTGTTTTCCCTTTTCCTCCCTCGTCCGTTCATGTAACATGCTTATTTTTTATTTCTTTACACGCTTATACATAATTTTAAAATGTCCCTTTCACGGATCGAGTTGAATTCAATCAGCTACCTTTATACGCTTCCATCTCTCTTTCCAACCTCTAAAAGGGCGTTTCGGTAGACCTGCATTCTAACCTTCTCTTCCTTTTTCTAGCTTCCTCTCTCACTTGTCTTCCTTATTTTTCCCACTTTGTTTCCTTGTTTATTTTTTCTCTTGATTATTGCTGCGAATTTCCTTTTCTTTCTCCCTCTCCCTGAAGTGAACTTTCGGCAACTTTACTCAAACCCTCAAAACCCTTTTGAATTTGTCCATAATAAAAATGACCGCTGATGAAGCGAATATATTTTGCTGAAATAATCATTCCATATATGTAATTTTTGAAACTTTGAGTAATTATATATCTTATATATATATATATATATATATATATATATATACCGAATCTTGTGTTCAGGATATCGATCCATTGTCAAATATTGCAATTTTTTTTGTTCACAAATGGCATGCCTCGAAATCCGCTTACGCTATTGATATCTGCATATTTTAATACTTTTAATTTTTGTTCTTTAATTTAAAATGTGACACAATGCAAGTATATAAAACTGATTATTCTTTAATCACGAAAGATCTTTTTGTTAAATTAATATTTTTTAATCTATTTCGCCACAAAGTTGCTTCTTTTAATGTAGTTTCTTAAAACTCAAACATGTATATATCCGTTTGTTTGTTATTGAAATATTTATTTTTAAAAATAAATAAACGTGTTTTCATACACAAACAGTCTTGACGTAGGCACAGTTTGAAACAAACGTTTAAGTTCTGATAACTGTAAAAAGTCAGGGATCAATTTTACACTGTACCAATAGGGAAACCTTTTAAATAACAAATCGACGTTTTTTGGTTATAACGAGTGTCGCAGCTTCAGGCTCTAAAAAGTATTAATTTACAAAAAAAATTGTTTTCAAATTATGTAACAAACGACGGAAATTGTGACGTCGACATCCGAAGACGCATAGGAATAGCAAAAGATATCGCATGTTATTAATAAACGAGTTATGATCTTGACGCGAATTGCTTTCAGGATAACCCACGTATGAGCACCAGAAATCGTTAACCAAAGCGTAATATGCGACAACTTTCGCAAGTGCCATTTAAACTAAACATATCGTCTGTCACATCATTCGATTCGTGATCCGAATTCCCGTCATTTATCAGAGGCCTGCCCCTGATGAGCACCAAATAAGAAATCTTGTCATGACCGTAATTTGGCTTCTTTCGCGTAAGTGGCGGAAAAATTAATCTAAATTCTCGTTCTTGTCTCGCGGGAAGAAACTAAAAGAGACAAAGGGAAGTCCATTTGCGAGCTTTATGGAAATTACTCGGTAATTACGCGTCTGTACAAACAATTTCTTACAAATTGGTTTTGTAATTTTTGGCTCCAGGTAACAATAATGCGACAAAGTCCATCATACAGAGAACATTTGATATTTTAATTGTATAAATGTTCACACACACACACACACACACACACTAATCCCCCACCGTTTGGTACCACCAGCATTCATTGCGCGCTGAAGTGATGGGCTTTTATTTATTAATCCGACGGATTTTATTACTTAAAAGTTATTTTAGTGGATATACATCTTTGAGTAGACGCTCCGCTTATTTATTAAACAGTGTATGGATTTATTTTCATCTACCGGCCTGAATATTCAAACAATCTTATTGAAGAAAAGATACGCCTTCCAGCATAATTCGTACTTTTGCCCCACTTCACATTTTTAGCAGGAAAAACTGTCGTTAAATCCGACGTACTTTAGACCGACTCGGCTACGAAATGTTTCTCCGGTCAAGCAAATAGTAGGTATCCTCTAAAAATAAAATTTAAGGGATTATATATATAAAAGAAGGGATGGGTTTTTATTTATTAATCCGACGGATTTTATTACTTAAAAGTTACATTAGTGGATACACATATTTGAGTGGACGCTCCGTTCATTTATTAAACAATAAATTTATTTTAATCTACGTGTCTGAATATTCGAGAAATCTTATTAAAGACAAATATGCCGGAGGGCATATATTTGTTCTTTCATCTGTTACCGTGCGCCATGTTGAAGTTCGATATTGTATATCTGACATTTAACTCTTATTATTTCCAAATTAAAAAAGAATTCTAGATAAAACAAACGATTTTACACATCCCAATAGATGAGTATTTGTAAAAGCTTTATGCTAACCAAGAATATTTAAAGTATATTTTGCGATTAATAATTAAAAATGGCTTTAAGCGAATGAACTTGTAAGTCTTAAAGGAAACAATCCTTCATCAGATCCTATAGCCCGGCGTTGCTGAAACCCAAACAAAAATCTTTACCAAATAACGAAAACCACATCACTTGAAGACTTTCAACAGCAGCAACAACTATAGTGAGTAGCACATTTAGATAGAAGGGGAGATAATGATATAATAAAAATAATTTTCCATACTTCCTTAAACATAAGGTTAAGAAAAAAACCTTTGCAACATCGCTAGAAGGTATAATCTTTACTGAACTTTAGTAGTGTATTTTCCTGAAAATCATCTTGTAGAGAAAGATTTTATAACTTCCAACCTACAGTAACGCGAACTGTTCGATTGATGAATGTCCAAAGTTTCCTGTATGGAAACTGTTATTCTCACCATTATTTTATGCTAATGGTGATATTAAGCTTTCAAACAGTACTAATTCGTCTGTCATCTTTTTACTTTATTTTTTTCCGCCGAGAACGAAATTCTCTTTGATTATCTTTTCGAGATGAATCGAACTATAGTAAATTTATTTACTAAGCATTACTTCAGCCAGCATTGTGGAGTAAAGGATAGGGGCTTGGATTGAGGAATCAGTGCCGAGTTCGAATTCATTACATTCACTTACGTGTTAATACTCTTGGAAAAGTTATGAATTCATCGCTTCTCTGCCCACTCACCAGCTATGGGTAAATAGCAGGAGAGACTGGATTCTATAGCCTTAGTTGACATTCAGTCTACCGTAGTAAAAATTAGCAGCTTACTGCGAGATAATTTCCGTACCACATACAGTTAGGGGACCACTTGTGGCGCCAAAAAATCCCCTTTAAAAATTTTTTTGGGGAAAATGCTATTTCAAATTGCCCGGGATGAATACTGCCACAGACAGACAGACAGACTTAAGCCGGTCCTAGTGAAAAAAAGACACACCAGTGATAGCTAGACATTTTTTTATTGTGACACTATGACACGAGGAATTCAGTCAGTTAAGTGCCTGACGTGATACACGCTTTGGGTGATCATGTCTCGAAAAAGGCATGACTGACTGGGCAGAAGATTATCCCGCAGTAAGTTGCCATTGCTTTCTGCGGTAGATTGGTTGCCAGCCAAGGCTATAGAACCCAATTTATCCTATTATTTAACCCATAACTGGAGAGAAGAGACGGATTAATACCTTTCTCAATGGTATTTGTGTGTAAGTGAATGCAAGGAATTAAACGGGAATTCGAACTCGGCAACCCAATTTGTCTTTCCGAGTCGATATCCACTGCACCACAGCGCACATCCCAGACACGAGGAATTACTGAGTGTAAAAGAATTAAAAAACAGAAACATTAAGAATGAACGGGAAGAGAAAAAAGTAATCAGGAGGTCAACAGACAGCGATTGACATTGCATTTAAATTTCTGCAAATTAAAACATGGAGTCGGAAAAGGGGTTCCACAAGCGAGAAGTCTGAGAAAAAATTGTTAGCATAGAATTTACGGTTACATCTATTCAACGGAACTGTAAATTAATGAGATCTCATTTCCTTCATCTTTATTCGCCAATGTTGTTCTTGTAAGCCCTTCAAAACAATTTGTGTTAGAACTGTTTTTCTTTTAAGTACGGATATATTTTATGACTTTCATGTCGAAGAAAGATTTTTTGAGTCGCTAATGGCAAAAAAACAGCATTTCTTCTTTCGGTACTTTAGTCTGCATCTATGAATCAGAAGCCCAATCAGCTTCGGAGTACACAGATCTCGTAAGCCGTTCCAAAACAATTCTTGCTTTTAGCCTACCTCCCTCAACTTCTATAAATTTTCTTGATTTGGTTTGGTTGATTTGTTTAACAGTATGGCTTATTTCATGTCAAAATCTAAATATTTTGTAGACAATTTTTATTTATTTAATTATTTTAGATAATAATAATTCACCACTAAACTTATTACTAATGAACCCATAGCTGGGGGGAGAAGAGGTGGATCCATACCTAGGGTATTTGCACGTAGGGGAATATAACATTATCCTACTGGAATTGAAACTCAGCTCACATGACCACAAAAGGTATTTTTATACAAAACAAACTCGTTATCTGTGTAAGTCTTGATCATAATTTCGTCTTGAACAATTCAGTTTTAATTAACAGAGAAAGTACTTTATTAACGTAAAAATGCACTAAATCCGATATTTTCTCCGGAAAATTCACATCTAGAATTATACAACATATCTTCTTTCCCCAAAAAACAAAAATACTGCTTTTACAAGGTTAGATTGAAAAATCATAGCGTTACAATAAAAAAAAAAACGGTAGAATGAACTTGTCTGGGATATACGTCTAGATGTATTGAATGCCAAATACTTTTTTTTATTTAAATCTCAGGCTAAGCCTTCCTTTATCTCCGGCGTTTCTCGGTGTAGAATTTTAACTGGCGCTTGTTGTATTTTGCCCCTTTGTATATATATATATATATATATATATATATATATATGTGTGTGTGATTCCATCAATAAAACCGTTATTAGTCTAAAGAAGTCCTTTCGAGGGACGTAAATCGTAGCATAAAAGTTTGTTTTTTTTTTTTTGTTGGTCATTCAAAAAAAAAAATAAAATGACTGGTCAGGGTGTCAGCTTATTCGATGGCAAGTAGGCTGCTGATAGAGTAAGTGTCTTATATCAAATAAAAATGCAATGAATAAACACCTACAACTCTTTTGGTAATAAAAAAAACAAATAAGAATGATAAGTCATCTGCACACTGTCAAGTTCAATGTGAAAGGACATTTTCAAACCTAAATATCATATCATATAAAGACATGGTTAAGAAATTCGCTGTCTGAGGAGAATTTGGAATCATGCACTTCGTTATCGATTTAGAAGGAATTGTTAGATGAATTGGATGCAGAAGCAATTATTGGTAGATTCAAACAATCTAGTAAATACAAACGTTTGATTTTAATACAGTGGACAGTATGCAATACTCTATTATGCTTTTAGACTATCTATTAATGTGCGTTGTGGTGCAGTGGATATCGACTCGGAACGACAAATCGGGGAGCCGAGTTCAGACTCGTTGAATTCCTTGCATTTTCTTACGCACAAATACCCTGGGGAAAGGGATTAATTAGTCTCTTCCCTCCAGTTATGGGTCAAAAATAGATTTCAAAAATAGAAACGATTGGATTCTATAGCCTTGGCTGGCAACCAGTCTACTGCAGAAAGCAAGGGCAACCTACTGCGGGATAATCTTCTTCGAGACATGATAGCGTGTATGACATATGCCACTTAACTGACTGACTGAATTAATGTGTAAATTGTGCAGAAACGCCATACAATTACTTGAAAATTTAAACAAATAAGTTAAAGCTTTTTGTATTTACATTTAGTATCTATTGCCAGTAATAAGGACACTAATTACTAAGTGTGTGTGTGTGTATATATATATATATATATATATATATATATATAAAAACTTGATTGTACTTTCTTTTTTTTTTTTTTTTTTGTTCATAAGTATTTTTGGAAAATGCTATTTATTCGTTATGAAAATTAAACGATATCATTGTAGTTGTGGGTGGGTCCCCTTTGTCTTCTGGCAACAAATATTTTAGACCCAGTCCGCCATTGATTGTAGCTTGTAATATAAACCAGACGCCATCGCTTTAAATATGTGCGATGTTTTAAATTGTGCGGATTGTGCATTTCCGTTTATGTATAACGGTGATCAGTGGGAATGTCGAGATTAAAACTATTAACTACTCACATTGTATCGTTTGTATTCCTTTAATTGACTTGCTTGATATCTACCCATTCAATCACGAATGCATTTGATCGTCGGGCTTAATTTTCATAAAATCTGTCAGACTACAAGAAACTAAGTAGTAATTATGATTTGCGTATGATTTGAGTGAAAAAAGGAAAAGACAACACCAAGGTTCGCAGGTGAAGATCGTTTGTAAAATTAGTACTACGCTATGCAACGGTCATTTGTAAACATAGTACCTTTTTTAAACTGTTAGCAAAGATCTGAAGCAAAAATTATACTAATTTCAAAGTTATCTGGATGGTATGATAGTGTCTATTGTATTGAAGTATTTGCTAAAATTTGAAACCTTAAACTTAGTAAAACAACTTTCTATGGATAAGAGAATTTTTTTAAAAATGTCATGTCCTTTCATGTTATAGATTATCATGGCTATCTACATTTCATTCATTTATCACGTTTGCCATGACGTCTTCAAAAAGATAGTGTAGCGTTTTTCCGTTGCCTTATCTAAGATTTTAAATTCAGTCCATAGCTTGCTTAATTTAGAGCACCTCGACGTGATGTAATGGTTAGCAAGATTATCTGGCTAAATCAGTTACGACTGAACACAGATTTTGATCTTCAATGGGTGTCCCATGCTTCCGGTCTTGGGCCACATCTAAACCTCGCTTAGAAAATCACCATAGCTTGAATGACTTTTAGGCTGGTCTGATGAATATTTATGAAGTTTCTTAAATTTAAAAATTTTGAAAGATCTAATTTTTTCTTTTATTTATATGTACTTGTTACAAAATAAACTCCTTTTCATTCGCCTTGATAAAGTCAGAGTGCGAAACGCGTCCGCTAAGATAAGTTTTTATTTTGTCTTTATTCGGGTTTCTTTTTTCTAGACTGGTTGTCAGTCAAATCTAGAGAGCCTAGTCTACCCCGCTATTTCACTCATTGTTAGTAAAGAGGAAGAGATGTTTTATTTCTCTATGGTATTTGTACAAAATACTTGGCTGGAACTTGAATTTGACCCACCGATTCCTTTTTCCACACCGATAACCGTTGCGCGTATCCTCCAATGTATGGTATAAGGACAACTTACAAGAGCGTTCAATAAATAAGTAACCTAAACGTTGTCGTTAGAGGAGTTTTGATTAGAACATTTTACTAAATTATTTTCTGTCTGTAACTTTAACATTGATCGTTGCATTAATCAAGTTAAGGAAAGAGATTGTTAAAAAACAAATAATTGTTTTAATATCCTATCAACTTACTGATTTACCAACGTCTCTCTCTCTCTCTCTCACACACACACACACACACACACATATATATATATAGTCATCCGCAGACAGATCTGTTTCGCTGTATCACAGCTCATCAGTACGGTTAGACTCCGATTGCTTCTTAACCCAGGCTCGAAACCCGACCGAATTGGCGTCAGTCGGCAACTCTATCCTTGGGCCACGGGGCGTTCGGTGGAAGAAGGCAGTCTTTTTTAGCGCATATCATATTACGCGCCCAATAGCTAGAGTGCTCCAATTCACGCTAGAGTGGCTACTGTTTTTCAAAGTCTACCTTTCTTCCAGAGTGCTCAATCAGTATATATATATATATTTAAACAAGTTTTTATTTTTTTAAGATGTAAAACGTTTGATTACTTCTTACTATAGTTTCACCAATTTGGTTCACCAAGCAGTTACCACATTTGTGTAAGCAATTATTTTACATCTTAATTCCAATTTTATCATGCACCGTTCTTCACTGAGCACTTTTCGTTGCTGCAACTGTTTTCGATGATGCAAAACCTATTCCGACAGCTTTTGACTCGTGCATCTACATTCATTATTGTGTAGTGTTTATAAGTTTATTTAATACCGAAATCTAAATATATTGTACCCAATTGTATGCCTTAAACTACAGATAAAATATATTGCTGATTCGTTGATTTTTTTTTGGGGGGGGGTCCATTTTTCTCCTCTTCATTCTTTTCCTTTTTTTGAGGATAGTTGGTTAGTTGTCTTTGTTTAGCAGCATATCAATACATCTATGGGTCATTTAATGCCGAAACCTGAATATTTTGTACGCAAGTTTATTTTATTTTGCGATAATAATGATCGTACTCATTAACCCATATCTGGGAGAGAAGAGGTGGATTCATACCTTTCTCAAGGGCGCTTGCGCGTAAATAATATAACGAAAACAAATGGAATAAGAACTTGACTCTCCGATTAAAAATTCCGAGCCATTATCCATTACACCAACCACACATCCAAGCTTACAGCATCTGATATTCCCAAACAAACACCCATTTGGCTGCTGACAAGGTCCGACGTGGTTTAAGTTCGGTAATCGTACGAGAACCAGTGTTTGAAAGTGATGTGGAGGTAAGCCTTAGCATTGGTTCCTTCTCATAGAGTGTTGGCAACCTACGGCCTTCGGATCGGATTCGGCTCGCAAAGGTATTTTGACCGGTCCGCGAACCTGATTACCAACGACTCTATTTTTAACATGAGAGATGAGGCTTTCGAATTCAACAAAAGGCCTGCTGTTATCTTCCGCGGATCCACCCAACCGAATTTGAATACTATGACCGCAAAAACACTATCACAACCTCAATCACCTTTATTTCTACGTAAAAAAATAAACAAATAAACAAAACAAAAACTGAGAGCCGATTTCACCAACCGATTGGGTGGGGACACCTTCAAAGGGACAATGTTGCCTCAGTCGGCTTTCTATTTCATTCCTCCAACAGCGACCTCCAATCGCTTACCCCTGCCACCTACCCTATGTAAGTTGCTGGAATCTTTCAATGGACCATTTTTTTATCTTATCATACGTAAGTATGTTTGCAACTATTTGTACTCGTATGTATGGTATATGTGTTTCGTTTTTGCTTGATGTGTGTGTGTGTGTGTGTGTGTGGTTCGTTTGTAGTACAATCTTCAATAACAGTTTCAAACCTACACGTCATAATTTCATCCATTTCACTTCGGTTGATTTGTTTTCACTTTGAAGTATTTTGACGTTCCTTGAGGAAAAGTAATTTTTGTTAAGTCTTTTTTAATTTTAGATTTTCTTTTGTTTTTCTGATTTCTTGATGTTTATTTTCATTATGGTTTTAAATATTTAGGTTGACAGAGGTTTGCATATGTAATTTTCCTTAATTTTTCATTAATGGCCTTCGTCCAGTCCGCGACCCGTCATTATAACACGATCCGGCCCGCGGGGTTCAATGAGTTGCCGACCCCTGTCTTAGTCTTCTTATTCTTTTTCAGTACCAGTAACCCCCTTTCGTCTAAGTGCTATTATCGTCTTGCTTGAGGTGAAATGAGTTTAAAAAGTCTATATTCGTGTATTGTTTTCAGGCCTATTCAAAAACTTTTAATTACTAATGCAAGTTTCTAATCTTAAATTGCATGGACTGATGTGAAAAATGTGCGAATGAGACATGTTCAAGGATTACTATTTGTTTTAAGACGGTCGGAGAATGAATCGGCTGAAACATTGCCCTTGGAAAGAGAAAAAGATGTTGTTAAGAATAATTTATAGAATACAAAACAATTTAGTAAGTTTTAGCTTTCAAAGATATTGAGGATACAGAACTTAATCTTTATTTTATATTCATTTGAAACGTCGGGGAATTTTTGATTTGTGTCCATAAAGGATAGAAATATACCATATTTACGAGAGTCATTCAATAAATAAGATGAATTTTTCGGTATAAGGACTTCAAATACAGATAGAAGCTTACATTTTTTAATTTGTTTCCTTTACTTCTTTTTCAAAGGAATTTAATTTTTTTTTTTTTTTTTTTGCAGTTTGAAAAAAAAGATTTTGAGAGCTTTGGAGATTAACAAAGATGGCCGACCAAGAAGCATGCTCCAGGATTGAACAGAGGTCAGTTATCAAGTTTTTGGTTGCTGTATAGTGCAAAATAGTTGAAATTCATAGGAGAATGTCAACTGTGTATGGTGCCACATGTTTCAGCCCAAAAATGTCTACAAGTGGGCTAAATTATTTAAAGAAGTTCAGATCAGTGTTGAGAATGAAGATAGGCCTGTGAGAGGCTTACAGAAGTGAGGTCATTGAATCATTCAATGACCTCATTCAGTCTGACAGAAGGGTGATAGTGGATGACATTGCAAGGACTTTGAGCCTGTCTGTTGGGACAGCACACAAAATTGTCCATGATTACCTTGCCTACTCGAAGATCAGTTGCCGGTGGGTGCCAAAGGAGCAGACCATCAACGAGCTGGGCTGGGAACTGCTCCTTCACCCCCTTTACAGCCCAGACCTTGCCCCTTCAGACTTTCACCTCTTTGGTCCCTTGAAAGCGTTCACGAGAGGCACAAAGTTTGAAAGTGACGATGGAGTCAAAAGTGCGTTGTGCTAACTTGAGCTCGGTTTTTAGCGGCAATTTCATCCTTTAAACTCATTTCTCGAATGATCAGTCTTTACTTGAGTTCTGTATCGGTCTAGTTATTAGTCTTTCAGCTTTGCTTGAATAAGAGGTTTATGCCGTAAAATGTTTTAACTAGCAGTGTAGCCCGGCGTTGCTCGGGTGTAATGAAAGCTTTAAAACTAATCCATGGTCCTGGAACTCAGACTCTTTGAACGTTGGCACGAAAGACTAAAATATTTCCAGTTAAAGCGAAACCGTAGACTGAAAGAAAAATGAATGGATGTAAGTCAAATTTTGATTTCCTGGTATCGATATATATATATATATATATATATATCGATTTTCTGCACTATTGTAAGAACTGCAACCTTGAAACTTCTGAATATGGTTTCTTATGTCTTTGTCTATGAGTGTATCAAATTTGATTAAAATCGGACCACTCCTTCTATAAACCAATTTTTTCGATTATCGATTTCGGTATTTATCGGGGGTACGTCGACACAAAACCTAGCTAAGAACACTCGCAGACGCTTATAGTACAACTGTGTAAATTTTCAAGAAAATCGGTTCAGCTGTTTTGGAGTCTATAGGTAACGGATAGAGACACACAAAGTTCCATTTATAAATAAGTTTAGATATTTGTTCGTCCCCACCAAACCAATTTTTTTAAAAACCAGTTTGAATTTAGTTAATTTTGTTAGTATCCTCATAGTTAGCGAAGGATGGCTAACGGAAACGATGCAGTACTTTTTTCAGGAGAGGCTTTCGTACTTTAAAATTGTGGACATTAGTTTTTTGGTAAGGATGTGCAAAGACTTGAAACAACTATGAATATTTAACGTAATTTAATCTCAACAAATGATTAATAGTAATGCATATACGTTTAAAAATAACCTACTTCATGTAGCCAAACATGCCTTTTACAAAATAAAATCTTGACGTTCTCAAGATACAAGATGGTATCAGAAAATACCCGATTGTACGTATTGTGATTTTACCATATAAAGGAATTACGCTCAGCTAACGCTCATTGGTACGCGACCTGCTGATTCTGCTAATCGATTTCGTGTTATCTACACATAGTTACGTAAGGTTTTATAATGTTGTTTTGAAACGGTTCTGCTATCTTTAGGATGGCAGAAGAAAATTTAGTAAGATGTTTGCATCAATTCTTGCATGAAGCTCGTCACATCTACTTCTGAAATCCTCTGTGTACCTTTTTGGTAAATATACTTTAAATGGAACGCAGATTTTTTTAACAGCACACAGGTTTCAAAGCCGATCGAATGCAGATTCGAGGTGATGAGCATTAATACCGACCAGTTACCAATAAAACATCAGAACAGAATTTCGTAAATTCGTCCCTCATATGATTGCAATTATTTATTAGTGTAATGATAGCGTCTTTTTAAGGACTGCTTAGGGAACTTTCTGAAACCGCATTTTTCGCCTCTTACGTAGTTGTTTGTTTTTTTTTTTTAATTATTATTATTAAAATATACTTTTCAGAACCTTCTCAATTAATGGCGACCGTTCCATACCTGGAATAATAGACATTAATGAAGTAGGAACTTAGAAGAATGAATTTTTATATACTTTAATAATTAATACCGGATTTTACAGGAATCATTAATTAGATAAATTGCCATGCTTGTATAATTAATGGTAAGTAATTTATTGAGCATCATAATAAATTATTAAAATATTTGTTTTTAATGATTTAATCAGTAAGGAGGTTGTAAAGTGTTTATGGGACACTAAATTATGTGCGTGTTGTGGTACAGTGGATATCGACTGGGAACGACAAATCGAGGATCCGAGTTCGGATTCCAGTTGAATTCTTTACATTCACTTACGCACAAATACCATTGGGAAAGGTATTAATATCTCTTCCCTCCAAATATGGATTAAATAATAGATTGGGTTCTATAGCCTTGGCTGGCAACTAGCCTACCGCAGAAAGCAATGACAACCTTCTGCGGGATAATCTTTTGCCTAGTCAGTCATGTCTCTTTCGAGATATGATCGCCCAAAACGTGTATCACGTATGGCACTTAACTGACTGACTGAATTATGTTTAATAATCATAACCTAAAACAGGGGCATTTCGAGGTGGTGTAATGGTTAGCAAGCTTGTATCGCTAGAATCATTACAATTGAGTAGTGAGTTCGATCCTCACTGGGTATCCTATACTTTCGACCTTGTGCCACATCTAAGCTGCGCTTAGACTATCACCATAACAGGGCGTAGTGAAATGAAAAATGTTTTAATAGAATGATTGTTACAAGTTCATATCAATGAAAAAGTATGTTTGCCTTAAGCAAATGTTTTACACTTAATTTCGATTGCGAATCGCCATTTCATATATTTCTAGAATATGCAATATCTATAAGTTTAAATATAAAATCAATGACTCTCTCTCTCTCTCTCTCATATTTTTCTTTAGTCTCTGCTGCAATATCCCTTTTTACTGACTCGTACGCACGATTTTTTTTTTTTAGCTCATGTTAACTAAAGCATAATCAATTAGGGACGTCTAATTAAGGCTTTGAAATTGAATTTGCAAACAAAGGTCGGTTCTGTTTGTTCCTTGAAATCGGAAAAGATTGGCTACTCACCGTTTCGGCTCATCTCGAAAACTCAAAGACAAACGCAGTCGGCATTTTACCGACCCCGGTCACATTTTTTTTTGTGACCAGCTGTTGTGTAAAAATCTAATAAGGAGTCTTTTTTTTTTTCTCTTTTTTTACTTTTTTAATGAAACACCTCCGTTTGTTTCTATTATTTTCTATCTGGTTTTCAGGGTTTTATATGAGTCGCCTGTTTTCGTTGCTTTTTTTTTTTTTTCCAACACTGTTTAACATACGTATTTCACTTTACTTATCTCTTATAAATATTTTTGTAATTTTTATATATTTTATTATTTTGTTTTAATTCCTTCTATGTTCTTTATAATCTTCCTTAACTTTCTTCTCTTTCCATTTTTTTTAATCTCTTCCTTCTTGTCTTTTATTATCCTTTCATTTCTTTTCTTTCTTTCTTTCTTTCTTTCTTTCACACTCTCTTCGTATTCTTCAGTCTAACTCTTACTCCTTTTTCTTTTTGCCTCCTTTCCATGCTTTTCTTTTCATTGCGGTATTTCTTAGCCTCGATTTGATTTTCTTCTTTCATCTTCTAACTCTTCCTTCACTTTTGTTTTTTTTTTTTACTTCACACTCAATTAACCACAGCTTTAGCCCTTGTTATCCATAACCTTTCTCCGCCTTCTGTGTAACTAATTTTTGTTTCGTTTTTCTTTTTCAGTGTCCCTCATTAACAGGCATATTTATTTCTTTTGTTTTACACACATACACATACACTATTTCCATGCTTTCCTTTCTGTCACCTACACTCACTTCTCTTCACTCTCACAATTCCCGACCCTCACACTCCAGTCTCTAATTCCTTCTTAATGCATTAAATAGTCCCGTCCCATACATTTACTTGATTCACCCATCAACCCAAAAAGCCTACGACCCTTTGTTTTATATTTTCTTGATAATTAAATCACTCTTCAACGCATCGCTGCTCCAATACCGGCCTTACTAGCCGCTGCTATTGTTAGGTGCAACGCCAAATTATTTCGGGTGACTAACGCGCGAATTTAATTTTGCAGTGGCCTTCCCCGCCAATCTATCTTTCTAACTCGTCAGTAACTCATTTGGTTTTTCTCTTTATCCATTCAAGATGCGATATGCTTATAAAGGACGGCTCAGTTGTTAGTTATCTTAAGAGAAACAGATAAGTTTCAGGTTCAATTTTTTGTAAATGACATGTCTCTTCAGGATATAGGTGGTCATGGCTCTCCACAAATTGTTTCTTAATTATCGAATTTTATGAATTCATAGTAGTCTTAATCTTGTACTGGCTGCGAGCCAAGGCTTGAGGGTTCAGTCTACCCTGCTATTTAGCCCATATCTGTTAAAAAAATAACTGATTATACTATCGTTCACCCAATACAAGGCTCAAGACTAAGAGGATTATTGAATGAGAACGTTGTAAGGATATAAATGGTGGGAACAAGAAATGAACATGAGGATATGTAGGATAGATAACAGATGGTCCTAAACTTGAAGGCGTTAATATTGTAGAAATCGGTAAAATATCCTACTCGGATGTCTGTTCCATAAAGTAACTTTCATAAATACTTTCATGGTAATTGTTCAGATTAACTTTTCTTTATTATACTAGACTTTATGAATGTGGGCGCAGTACTAGATTGGCGGCAAGGTCTCATCATTTTACAATTGAAGTAGATGTAACCGTAATTTCTATGCTAAAAATTTCTTTTATCGCACTTCTCGCTTGTGGAACTCTCTTCAGGCTCCTCGCTTCCCTGTCAACTTTGATCTTCAAAAATTTAAATGCGATGTCAATCATAATCGACCATCTTCTTACTTCCTGTTTAATGTTCTCTTTCCTTAATAGTTTTTCCTCCTTATATTCTCTAACACCCAGTAACCCCTTGCGTTTTAGCGGCTTTATTGCCTTGGTTAGGATGAAATGATTAATAAAAATGTACTTATAATAATAAGTTTATGCCAGTAAAATGTCTAAAATACTTGTAAAATAATTTGAGCATCCATGCAAGGGTCTGTTCTATAGGATAGCTATTCTTACAAAAAATCTGTCAGTGGAAGTTTATGCGGAAGAAATTTGGGTAACGTGGCAGTTGAAATGGCTAGATGTAACCGTAAGTTCTATGCTGACAGTTTCTTCTCTCGCACTTCTCGCTTGTGGAATTCTCTTCCGGCTTTTTTGCTTCTCAGTAACTTTGATTTAAATGCGATGTCAATCGTTATCTTTTTTTTTTTTATTATCCTTAATAGCATTTTTTCTTATATTCTATAACACTCAGTAACTATTTGCATCTTAGTGACTTTATCGCCTTGCTTGGGAAGAAATGATTGAACATATCTAAAAAAAATAAAGTAACTGTTGAATCATTATTATAACAGGTAACGGTGGATATGACATAAATTCAAAGGCATTCGTTCTTCCATCTTCTTACTTTTCACTTAACTTTGTTCTTCAAAAGTATAAATAAAATGTCAGTTGTTATTTTCTGCTTTCTTCATTGCTATTTTGTATTTGTTTCTCTGCTCAATGTGTTGTTTTTTTTTTGGGGGGGGGGGTCGAATATTCTTAGTAACCCATTGCGTCTTAGTGGCTCTATTTTTTTGCTAGGGGTGAAATCATAAAAAAACGTTTTAAAAAAATTAGAGTACAACTTCCTCCTTACCAATGAAATACAAATAGAATGACAATTAGTCGATCTTTTGTACATAGCATGGTGGGTCCTAGCTATATGTATTTATTTTTGTGACACTAATTGTTACTTTTGAGTTATTGAATTTATATTTTCAGTCAGTTTCCTATTTCCATTCTGTGTGGCTGAGAACCAAAACTGTTTATAGTTGATTAATAAATTAATTCGTGCTTTCCCGAGAAATTTTGAGTACGAAATGGACAGCATCAGTCGGAATTTGAATGGTGTTAACTCTGTCTCTGAACTGTTTCTTACTAGATTCATTTTGGTACGCTTCGAGTAATTCTTAGTAAATGTGTTATTAAAGAAGAGCGTACATTAAATGTAGACTGAACTTTGTAGAACAATTGAGAAGAAAGATTATGTTGAGCAATAAATTTGGAATCCGGACATTTTTTTTTGTCTTCATTTTGATTACTTTGTGTGATTCTGATATAAACTCTATTGTAATTAAAGAAGAACAGGTTTTACTTTTGCTCGACGGCGTACAATGATTGAAGAGGAGAAAGAAGATCATATTGAAAACTAGATTTGAAATCCCCGTAATGTGATATCCATACTCTTATATAAACGTTTGTATTTCTTTATATTTCTGAGATGAGGTATTGTAATTATTTATACTATTTACATTGTTCGGAGGTTGTGCGTTGCGATGCGGTGAATATCGACACTGAACGAGAAATCGGAGAGCTGGGTTTCGAATTCCAGTTGAATTTGTTGCATTAACTTACGCACAAATACCTTTGCGAAAGATATTTTTAATCCGTCGTTTCTTCGTCCAGCTATGGGTCAAATAGCAGGACAGATTGGGTTCTAGAGACCTGGGTGACAACCAGACTACCGCAGAAAGTAATGGCAACCTACTTTTGCCAAATTATTCATGTCTCGAAAGAGACCTGATCGCCCAAGCGTGTATCAACTGATATAACTTAACTGACATTTTCTTCATCTTTGTTGCCATATTTACAATGTTTCGACCGAGGACACATGGCCTAATAAATAGTCGCTGTTTGGATCCAGTGAAGTTCAATCAATACCTGGCTTCAACAGAAGCGTACAAAAACATTAGAGAGGTAGGTTAAAGGGAGATAACTGATACTATAGAGGAAAGTTCGCTACAACAATCACTGAAAGTATTTATAGAAAAATCACAGGGATAAGTGATAAGTTAAGGTGGTAGAAAGCAACTTGTAGCATTGGCGATTCTTTGAATATCATCAAGAATGTATAAATATCTAGCAGAAGCACCAGACCAGATGTGGCAGCAATATTCAATGCATGGATGAATAATAGACTCGCACATTATTTACATTATTCAGACTATTGTCCTCATCTTGACGTTTCGGCCGTTGTACACTTCGGCCTTCTTCAGGTGCAAGGAATTTCGAACCGAATCCTTTGTTACAATCACTGGGGTATATCATCCTCATTCCTTGCGTAAAGCATCGATTGGCAGTCATGAGTTATCTTCCTTGTTCACCACTGCTATAGACTGAACTCGCAACTCTAAGAGTCAAGTCAGGAAATAACCAACGTCTATATCCACTGGGCCATGTGTCCTTAACAAGAACTGAATTTTGGAGATTTATAAACCTAATGTCTAGTAACCCTTTTTTTACCAGAGTTCATATGGCATTATTTGATGTTAATGTTTTTCTCTCGTATTTTCAAACCAGAGCTCATATTGCAATTTTTGGCACTAATGATTTTCTCTGGTACTCCGTATTACTGGTTCCCAGAAATATAGACTCACACATATGTAAGATAAATTCTGCTACAAAAATTGTCTAGCAGGACACAGTGAACCAATTTTCTTAGCAAAGTTATACTTTTGAAGAAATAGATAATGTTTATTTGATGTTTTGACGTGTTGTTTTTCTTATACCGGTCTTTGTTTTATACAAAATTAAACAAACAGCAGCATCAGGGTATTTTTCTTAGAATAAAATTTAAGTTACGTTGTCGGTTTCCTTAAGCAACATTTTCCCAGTTTCATTCATTTACAGTAATCATTTGTGCCTTAGTTACTTTCTCGCCTTTTTTGTTTCAAGAATTGTTTAATTTTAATCAGTCAACGCACATAACAAATTCATTTACGGTTGTCTCTTTTCAATAATTAGTTTATACATTGAACTTTATTTCCTTAGTATGTTATTTATCTGTAGTTCACTTTTCTCTATTGTGATATTTACGAACCTTTTCTCAATACAGAAAAAGTTAACTATTATTCTCCAAATAGTGTGCTACAATTGCCGCCCTTTTACTAAACCCAGACGAAGATAATTGTTGTAAAATTGTATATGACTAGCAGTATAGCCGGCGTTGCTCGGGTGTAATGAAATCTTTAAAACTAATCCATGGTCCTGGAGCTCACTCTTTGGACGTTGGCACGAAAGACTAAAAAGCAATAGTTGTTTTCAGTTAAAGCGAAACTGTAGACTGAAAGAAAAAAATGAGTGGATGTAAGTCAAATTTTGATTTCCTGGTATCGATATCAAATAAGTTTTTTTTCGTCGTAAACTGAATTTTGAAAGCTAAATAAGTTCTCTGAGTAAATGGTATCATGGCTGAGACTAAGAACTACAATTATACCTACTTAGCTCCAAACCCGAAGCAAAAACTAAAATAAAAGGGCTGAAAAATTACAGGCATACAGGCAGATAAACAGACACACACACAAACATTTTGCCTTATATATATATATTATCGATTTTCTGCACTATTGTAAGAACTGCAACCTTGAAACTTCTGAATATCGTTTCTTATGTCGTTGTTTATGAGTGCATCAAATTTGATTAAAATCGGATCACTCCTATAACCCGATTTTTTCGATTATCGATTTTCGATATTTATCGGGGGTACCTCGACACAAGACCTAGCTAAGAACACTCACAGACTCTTATAGTACAACAGTGTAATTTTTCAAGAAAATTGGTTCAGCCGTTTCGGAGTCTATAGGTAACGGATACACACACATACACAAAAAGTTCCATTTATAAATAAGTTTAGCTAGTGTCGGTATCAAAGTCAATAGTCACACATACCGAATATTGACTATTATTGTTCTTGTCTAATGGATATTCTTTTTAGTTGCTACTATGTTTTTATTCAAATTAAACGATCAGCTGTCCAATCTTCACTTTCTAGTCTTGAGAAAGTTCAACATTATTCATGCGTTCATCGAGAGTATATCTTATTTTTCACCTCTTCTCCACAGATGTAACTTTGCAAGCGCATCTCTACTCTATCGCCATTTTCATGACATGTTCTGGTGGGATCCATTCTGTAATTACACCTGTTCAGACCTTTGCATGAACTACTACTCTCATTATTTACATTGCTCGGACTGTTGGCTCATATTTATTTATCTATATATATTTATACACTGGGGTATATCATTCTGTACCATGCGTCCTCAAGGACACATGGTCCAGAATGATATACCCCAGTGATCAAAATAAATGGTTCGGTTCGAAATTCCTAGCACCTGAAGAAGGCCTAAGCGCACAACGGCCGAAACGTCGTTAACATTGTAATAAAGATGAGGACAACAGTTCGAACAATGTAAATAATACCTCATCTCAGAAGTGTAGACAAAAAATACTAATCTTTATAAAACAAATTCTCGCATGGATACTTCCCTGAAGACTTCTGCCTTAAACTCAAGTCAATCGTTATCTATCCACCTTATTCTCACTATACTCACTTGCTATGAATTTCTAAATGGTTACCCTTTTAAATTCATATCATTTACTCGACTCGGTAATCATTTGAGGGGACCCTGGCCCTTGTCTAAGGTAAACTTCAATGTAAAAACACACCTGAATAATAAAAAGGATGCGTTAAAAATGCTTGACTAGAAGAGTCCGTTTTGTGCAGTTAGTAGCCAAGTGGTGTTTATATTTCAAATTGCATAGTAAATAGATGTATACTCTTGTAAAAATGCACTACCTAAACAGAAATCTTGAATAAACATGAAAGACCTTGCAAATCCAAATTATCTGAATGTTAAGCCATCCAGTCGACAGAAACGAAATTCCCGTTAAAATAGTAGTAAATGAAAAAGTTGAATCGTTTTTTATCACAGTCACGAGTCTATGCTTTTCTACTCAAATTAGTGTACATACTGTTAAGCAAGGTAATTGTCTAGAGATTCTATATTTATAAATGTCTACGTTGCATGAATTGGTTTAATTGCTCAATAATATGAGTTGATTTTGGCAACAATTCTCCGATGAATATCACTGCGTATCTCGCCTTGGTTCCAGAAACTATTTTGTTTTCACTCTTGATTGGGTAAGCGGAGTGAGTGTCCCGTCGCCAATTATTTTGTTTTCTCTCTTGATTGGGCATGCGGAGTGAGTGACCCGTCGCCAATTATTTTGTTTTCTCTCTTCATTGGGCATGCGGAGTGAGTGACCCGTCGCCAACTATTTTGTTTTCTCTCTTCATTTGGGCATGCGGAGTGAGTGACCCGTCGCCAACTATTTTGTTTTCTCTCTTCATTTGGGCATGCGGAGTGAGTGACCCGTCGCCAATTATTTTGTTTTCTCTCTTGATTGGGCATGCGGAGTGAATGACCCGTCGCCAACTATTTTGTTTTCTCTCTTGATTGGGCATGCGGAATGAGTGACCCGTCGCCAATTATTTTGTTTTCTCTCTTCATTTGGGCATGCGGAGTGAGTGTCCCGTCGCCAATCATTTTGTTTTCTCTCTTCATTTGGGCATTCGGAATGAGTGACACGTCTGCCAATTATTGCTTTCCTTCATTTGGGCAGTGGAGTGAGTGACTCCGCTCAATTATTGTTTTCTCCTTCATTTGGGTGCATGCGGGAGGAGTGCCTGTCGCCAATTATTGTTTTCTCCTTCATTTGGGCATGCGGAGTGAGTTCCGTCGCCATTATTGTTTCTCTCCCTTCATTTGGGCATGGGAGGAGTGTCCCGTCGCCACTATTGTTTTCCCTTCATTTGCATGGAGTGAGTGTCCCGTCGCCAATTATTGTTTTCTTCCTTCATTTGGGCATTATGAGTGTCCGCTCGCCAATTATTGTTTTCCCTTCATTTGGGCATGTGATGCAGTGTCCCGTCGCCAATTATTGTTTTCCTTTCCATTTGGGCATGCGGAGTGAGTGCGTCCCGTCGCCAATTATTGTTTTCTCCCTTCATTTGGGTATGCGGAGGAAAGTGTCCCGTCGCCAATTATTGTTTTCTCCTTCATTTGGGCATGCGGAGTGAGTGTCCCGTCGCCAATTACGCTTTCTCCTTCATTTGGGCATGTATATGTCCTGGCTCAATTATTGTTTTCTCCTGTCAGTATGGAGTAAAGGCGTCCTGTCGCCACTATTGTTTTCTCCTTCATTTGGGCATGCGGAGTGAGTGTCCCGTCGCAAATTATTGTTTTCTTCCTTCATTTGGGCATGCGGGAGGAAGAGGACCTGTCACAATTTATTGTTTTCTCCCCTTCATTTGGGTATGCGGAGTGAGTGTAACTTCAGTCGCCACTATTGTTTTCTCCCTTCATTTGGGCATGCGGAGTGAGTGACCCGTCGCCAATTATTGCTTCCTTCATTTGGGCATGCGGAGTGAGGACCCGTCGCCAATTATTTGTTTTCCCTTCATTTGGGCATATGGAGAGCACCGCCTCAATTATTGTTTTCTCCTTCATTTTAAGCATGCGGAGTGAGTGTCCCGTCGTTAATTATTGTTTTCCCTTCATTTGGGCAGAGGAAGTGTCCCGTCGCCAATTATTGTTTTCCCTTCATTTGGGCATGTGGATGGCGTCCCGACGTTAATTATTTGTTTTTCCTCATTTGGGCGGAAATGCGGAGTGAGTGTCCCATGCCAATTATTGTTTTCTCTCTTCATTTGGGCATGCGGAGTGAGTGACCCGCTCAATTATTGTTTCTCCTTTTGGGCATGCGGAGTGAGTGTCCCGTCGCCAATTATTGTTTTCTCCTTCATTTGCATGCGGAGTGAGGTGTCCTGCTCGCCAATTATTGTTTTCTCCTTCATTTGGGTATGGAGTGGAGCACCTGTCGCTAAATATTGTTTTCTCCTTCATTTTGGGCATGCGGAGGAGGTGACCCGTCGCCAATTATTGTTTTCCCTTCATTTTGGGCATGCAGGAGTGACCCGTCGCCAATTATTATTTTTCTCCCTTCATTTGGGTACGTGAGGAGTGTCCCGTCGCCAATTATTGTTTTCCTCTCATTTGGGCATGCGATGAGTGTCCCGTCGCCAATTATTATTTTCTCCTCTTCATTTGGGCATTATGGAGTGAGGTGTCCCGTCGCCAATTATTATTGTTTTCTCCTTCATTTGGGCAAGGTAAGGAGTTCAGTCGCCAATTATTGCTTTCTCCTTCATTTACATGGAGTGAGTGACCCGTCACAATTATTGTTTTCTTCCCTTCATTTGGGTGCATGCGGAGGAGTAACTGTCGCTAATTATTGTTTTCTCCTTCATTTGGGCATGCGGAGGAAAGACCCGTCGCCAATTATTGTTTTCCTTCATTTGGGCATGCGGGAGGAGGCCCCGTCGCCAATTATTGTTTTCTCCTTCATTTTGGGCATGCGGAATGAGTGTCCCGTCGCCAATTATTGTTTTCTCCCTTCATTTGGGCATGCGGAGTGAGTGTCCCGTCGCCAATTATTGTTTTCTCCCTTCATTTGGGCATGCGGAGTGAGTGACCCGTCGCCAATTATTGTTTTCTCCCTTCATTTGGGCATGCGGAGTGAGTGACCCGTCGCCAATTATTGTTTTCTCCCTTCATTTGGGCATGCGGAGTGAGTGACCCGTCGCCAATTATTGTTTTCTCCCTTCATTTGGGCATGCGGAGTGAGTGTCCCGTCGCCAATTATTGTTTTCTCCCTTCATTTGGGCATGCGGAGTGAGTGTCCCTTCGCCAATTATTGTTTTCTCCCTTCATTTGGGCATGCGGAGTGAGTGTCCCGTCGCCAATTATTGTTTTCTCCCTTCATTTGGGCATGCGGAGTGAGTGTCCCGTCGCCAATTATTGTTTTCTCCCTTCATTTGGGCATGCGGAGTGAGTGTCCCGTCGCCAATTATTGTTTTCTCCCTTCATTTGGGCATGCGGAGTGAGTGTCCCGTCGCCAATTATTGTTTTCTCCCTTCATTTGGGCATGCGGAGTGAGTGTCCCGTCGCCAATTATTGTTTTCTCCCTTCATTTGGGCATGCGGAGTGAGTGTCCCGTCGCCAATTATTGTTTTCTCCCTTCATTTGGGCATGCGGAGTGAGTGACCCGTCGCCAATTATTGTTTTCTCCCTTCATTTGGGCATGCGGAGTGAGTGTCCCGTCGCCAATTATTGTTTTCTCCCTTCATTTGGGCATGCGGAGTGAGTGACCCGTCGCCAATTATTGTTTTCTCCCTTCATTTGGGCATGCGGAGTGAGTGACCCGTCGCCAATTATTGTTTTCTCGCTTCATTTGGGCATGCGGAGTAGTGTCCCGTCGCCAATTATTGTTTTCTCCCTTCATTTGGGCATGCGGAGTGAGTGACCCGTCGCCAATTATTGTTTTCTCCCTTCATTTGGGCATGCGGAGTGAGTGTCCCGTCGCCAATGCCATTCTCCCTTCATTTTGAACATGCGGAGTGAGTGTCCCGTCGCCAATTATTGTTTTCTCCCTTCATTTGGGCATGCGGAGTGAGTGTCCCGTCGCCAGTCCAATATTGTTTCTCCTTCATTTGAAGGCGCGCGGAGTGAGTGTCCCGTCGCCAATTATTGTTTTCTCCTTCATTTGGGCATGCAGGTAGTGTCCCGTCGCCAATTATTGTTTCTCACTTCATTTTCGACTTGGGCTGGTGTCATCGCCAATTATTGTTTTCTCCCTTCATTTGGTTATGCGGAGGTGATGACCCGTCGCCAATTATTGTTTCTCCCTTCATTTGGGCATGCGGAGTGAGTGACCCGTCGCCAATTATTGTTTTCTCCCAATTTCCAAGGGGCATGGAGTGGGTGACTTCATCGCCAATTATTGTTTTCTGCCATTGGGCATGCAGAGTGAGTGTCCCGTCGCCAATTATTGTTTTCTCCCTTCATTTGGGCATGCGAGTGAGTGTCCCGTCGCCAATTGGTGTTTTCTCCCTTCATTTGGGCATGCGGGTAGTGTCCCGTCGCCAATTATTGTTCTCCCTTCATTTGGGCATGCGGAGTGAGTGTTCCGTCGCCAATTATTGTTTTCTCCCTTCATTTGAGCATGCAGGTAGGTGACCCGTCGCCAATTATTGTTTTCTCCCTTCATTTGAGCGCCACGATGGTGTCCCGTCGCCAGTTATTGTTTCTCCTTCATTTGGGCATGCGGAGTGAGTGTCCCGTCGCCAATTATTGTTTTCTCCCTTCATTTGGGCATGCGGAGTGAGTGTCCCGTCGCCAATTATTGTTTTCTCCCTTCATTTGGGCATGCGGAGTGAGTGACCCGTCGCCAATTATTGTTTTCTCCCTTCATTTGGGCATGCGGGTATTGACCCGTCGCCAATTATTTTTGTTTTCTCCCTTCATTTGGGCGGAGTGAGTAGCCCGTCGCCAATTATTGTTTCTCCCTTCATTTGGGCATGCGGAGTGAGTGTCCCGTCTTTAAATTTATTGTTTCTCCCTTCATTTGGGCATGCGGAGTGAGTGTGCGTCGCCAATTAGTTTCTCCCTTTGTTTGGGCATGCGGAGTGAGTGTCCGTCGCCGGTATTGTTTTTACTACTGTTTGGCCGCGGAGTGAGTGTCCGTCGCCAATTATTGTTTTCTACCTTCATTTGGGCATGCGAGTGAGTGTCCACGTCGCCAATTATTGTTTTCTACCTTCATTTGGGCATGCGGAGTGAGTGTCCCGTCACCAATTATTGTTTTCTCCTTCATTTGGGCATGCGGGGTAGGTGACCCGTCGCCAATTATTGTTTTCTCCCTTCATTTGGGCATACCCGGAGTGAGTGTCCCGTCATAATTATTGTTTCTCCCTTCATTTGGGCATGCGGAGTGAGTGTCCCGTCGCCAATTATTGTTTTCTCCCTTCATTTGGGCATGCAGGTAGTGTCCCGTCGCCAATTATTTAGCTTTCTCCCTTCATTTAGGCATTGCAGGAGTGAGTGTCCCGTCGCCAATTATTGTTCTCCCTTCATTTGAGCATGCAGAGTGAGTGTCCCGTCGCCAATTATTGTTTTCTCCCTTCATTTGGGCATGCAGGTAGTGTCCATGTAATTATTGTTTCTCCCACTTCATTTGGGCACGGCGTGAGTGACCCGTCACTGATACTGTTTTCTCCCTTCATTTGGGCATGCGGGTAAGTGTCCGTCGCCAATTATTGTTTTCTCCCTTCATTTGGGCATGCGGAGTGAGTGTCCCGTCGCCAATTATTATTTTCTCCCTTCATTTGGCATGCGGAGTGAGTGACCCGTCGCCAATTATTGTTTTCTCCCTTCATTTGGGCATGCAGGTAGTGACCCGTCGCCAATTATTGTTTCTCCTTCATTTTGGGCATGCGGAGTGAGTGTCCCGTCATAATTATTGTTCTCCTTCATTTGGGCATGCGGGTAGTGACCCGTCGCCAATTATTGTTTTCTCCCTTCATTTTTGGCATGCAGGCATTGAGTGACCCGTCGCAGTGTGTTTTCTCCTTTCATTTGGGCATGCAGGTGGTGATAATGTAATTATTGTTTTCTCCTTCATTTGGGCATGCAGGTGAGTGTCCGTCGCCAATTATTGTTTTCTCCTTCGGCGGGCATGCAGGTGGTGACCCGTCGCCATTATTGTTTTCTCCTTCATTTGGGCATGCGGGTAGTGTCCCTTCGCCAATTATTGTTTTCTCCCTTCATTTGGGCATGCGGAGTGAGGGTCCCGTCGCCAATTATTGTTTTCTCCCTTCATTTGGGCATGCGGAGTGAGTGACCCGTCGCCAATTATTGTTTTCTCCCTTCATTTGGGCATGCGGAGTGAGTGACCCGTCGCCAATTATTGTTTTCTCCCTTCATTTGGGCATGCGGAGTGAGTGTCCCGTCGCCAATTATTGTTTTCTCCCTTCATTTGGGCATGCGGAGTGAGTGACCCGTCGCCAATTATTGTTTTCTCCCTTCATTTGGGCATGCGGAGTGAGTGACCCGTCGCCAATTATTGTTTTCTCCCTTCATTTGGGCATGCGGAGTGAGTGTCCCGTCGCCAATTATTGTTTTCTCCTTCATTTGGGCATGCGGAGTGAGTGACCCGTCGCCAATTATTGTTTTCTTTTCTCTTCATTTGGGCATGCGGAGTGAGTGACCCGTCGCCAATTATTTTGTTTTCTCTCTTGATTGGGCATGCGGAATGAGTGACACGTCGCCAATTATTTTGTTTTCTCCCTTCATTTGGGCATGCGGAGTGAGTGACCCGTCGCCAATTATTGTTTTCTCTCTTCATTTGGGCATGCGTAGTGAGTGTCCCGTCGCCAATTATTTTGTTTTCTCTCTTCATTTGGGCATGCGGAGTGAGTGTCCCGTCGCCTATTATTTTGTTTTCTCTCTTGATTGGGCATGAGGAGTGAGTGACCCGTCGCCAATGATTTTGTTTTCTCTCTTGATTGGGCATGCGGAGTGAGTGACCCGTCGCCAATTATTTTGTTTTCTCTCTTGATTGGGCATGCCGAGTGAGTGTCCCGTCGCCAATTATTTTGTTTTCTTTTCTCTTGATTGGGCATGCCGAGTGAGTGTCCCGTCGCCTATTATTTTGTTTTCTCTCTTGATTGGGCATGCCGAGTGAGTGTCCCGTCGCCAATTATTTTGTTTTCCCTCTTGATTGGGCATGCGGAGTGAGTGACCCGTCGCCAATTATTTTGTTTTCTCTCTTGATTGGGCATGCCGAGTGAGTGTCCCGTCGCCAACTATTTTGTTTTCTCTCTTGATTGGGCATGCCGAGTGAGTGTCCCGTCGCCAATTATTTTGTTTTCTCTCTTGATTGGGCATGCGGAGTGAGTGTCCCGTCGCCAATTATTTTGTTTTCTCTCTTGATTGGGCATGCGGAGTGAGTGTCCCGTCGCCAACTATTTTGTTTTCTCTTTTGATTGGGCATGCCGAGTGAGTGTCCCGTCGCCAACTATTTTGTTTTCTCTTGATTGGGCATGCCGAGTGAGTGTCCCGTCGCCAACTATTTTGTTTGAACCTCTGGCCATCTGTTATCAATCATTTTTTTTCATTATTGTGTGGGAAGCAGTTTTCAGCAATCGTTGTACAAAAATCTCCAGTGCGTGCGAAATAAACATTTGGGGGGAGGAGTGTCTCTCACTTCTTACTGACGATTAACTGATAGAAATAGAACTATTTCAGGAACGATTTGCACCCCCCTATCAAAAAAAGTTGACGGTTCTCATGACCAACACATTTTACTGGCGTGAAGCCAACAGATCGTGACTGGACATTCATAGCTTGAGAAATGAAGGAAATCTTCCATAAATGAAGGCTGGCTTTATGTCTTCAGTGTAACCTTTTTCTTTTAATCATATCACCCCGAGCAAGGCGGCGACGCCACTGATGTGCAGGTGTCTACGTCAGAGTGAAAAGATTGCAAAAGAGAAAGCCGGACACCACATCCTAAACAGGGAACAATGGATGAGCCTCTACACCTGTTCAATAGACGTGGGTTGAGTGTCAAACCGGGCGATAGTTTAGTCTATCTACTCCAATACCAAATATACAAAAAATGGCGAATTTTTAAAACTCTGTATCTGAAACAAGAGATTTCTAAAACCAGTCAATTTTAAATCTAAATTTTAATTTGTCAAAGAAAATTAATGAAGATTTCGTTCCTAACATTTGCTTGAAATTGTGTGAAACATCAACATTTTGATTGTTATTTTCTCGTCGAGTTACATATTTTTTCTATTTTAGTTTCGCTACTGTTGAAAATCCTCAAGTGACGTAGTTTCTCTTATTTAAAACAGTTCTTTGTGATTCTGCAGCGCCTCGTTTACAAGGTCTGAAGGATGGACCTCGTGAGATCTACAAATTCCAGTTGCTCAAAACTGTTTTTATCCACTGATTTGAAAAAAAAGGTTGTATAGAAATAAGTTTAGATAATTCTGGGCGAGTTTGGCGTCAAAGCATTCATATGGAAGTTTCGAGCTGACAAGGCTATTTAAGAACATGAATCTTGTTTTAGGCTAATGTTTTGGTTTTCTAGCAGCTTGTGTTGGTAGAAACTCTCTCTGCCACAATCTATTCTATGTCCAGTTACCTTATCTCTGCTACTAAATTTGTCATAACGGATCATATATAAATAGTGAGTCTCCTTCAAACATCATGATACTGTGTGCACAAACATATAGCAAATATTTCTGTTTTTCCTTCTAGGCTTAAAAAACGCCTTGTTTTTTTATCCTTTTCTAGATTCGGGGCACCTAATTATGGTTTAAGGATTTATTTATTAAGCGGGGTAAGTGCAATGGGTTAAAATGGGGGTTTCTGAATCTAGTAATATCGTAACTGACTGGTAGAGCAGGCTTAGACACAGTGAAAATGGAGTAACCACTACACCCGGCAGCAAGGCCTCTGATTGGGAGGTTTTGAGGAGCGTGGAACCGCCTCTTAATTGCTGCTGTTCCCAGTAGCTGCTAGGGTCCTACCATAAAAAATATTGAACCCACAGACTGGGGTCAAAACATTAACTATAAAAATGCATTTTCTTGGTAAGAATATCAGCAATACATATTCGGAGTCAAAAAAAATTACTAGCACTACATTATTCGGGAAAGAAGAGAAAAATTACTAGCAATACATTATTCGGGAAAGAAGAGAAAAATTACTAGCAATACATTATTCGGGAAAGAGAAAAATTACTAATAATTCGGGGGAAAAAAGAAAAATTACCAGCAATACATTATTCGGGAAAAATTGCCAGCAATACATTATTTGTATAGGCTAATTTCGATACTAACTAGGTTTTCCCACACTTGTAGTATATAAATATCAAAGCTTTCCATATTTTATTTACTTTCTGTTTCTCTGTCCTGTTACGCCACCCAACAGTTAAAATAATATAAACACACCTATGGCAAGGTAGACTTCTCAGGTTGATTTTTGAATCCGTTTTATTTCTTTTGGAACAAGGGGTAATATAAGTATCCTTCTAAACCGAAGAATATTTTTAGCTTTGGACAACCCACACATGATTAATAAGCCGTTAGAAACAAACAGATCCCCCTTCTAGCGTGGCCGTCAGCTCTAGACATGATAGCATAGTCAGTCCGGAGAAATAATGGTTGCATGTTGGACTAGTGAATGTAACGGACTCTACTTGAATTCGAACCCTGCCCGCTTATTTCTGTTTCCGATTCACTAACTGTTATACCACTCGCAAATATATTCTCTCATCTATATATATAAAATAAAAACAAACAAAACAATGAAAGCTGAATATTTAGAAATAATTATTTATATATATATATATAATTAAAAAATAAAAACAAACAAAACAATGAAAGCTGAATATTTAGAAATAATTATTTATATATATATAATTAAAAAATAAAAACAAACAAAACAATGAAAGCTGAATATTTAGAAATAATTATTTATATATATATAATTAAAAAATAAAAACAAACAAAACAATGAAAGCTGAATATTTAGAAATAATTATTTATATATATATAATTAAAAAATAAAAACAAACAAAACAATGAAAGCTGAATATTTAGAAATAATTATTTATATATATATATATATATATATAATTAAAAAATAAAAACAAACAAAACAATGAAAGCTGAATATTTAGAAATAATTATTTATATATATATATATAATTAAAAAATAAAAACAAACAAAACAATGAAAGCTGAATATTTAGAAATAATTATTTATATATATATATATATAATTAAAAAATAAAAACAAACAAAACAATGAAAGCTGAATATTTAGAAATAATTATTTATATATATATAATTAAAAAATAAAAACAAACAAAACAATGAAAGCTGAATATTTAGAAATAATTATTTATATATATATATATATATATATATATATATATATAAAGGTTAAAATGCTGAAATAACAAATACCTGATATAATAGACCCCTTCCCTATCCCAATAAATATATGCAAACTTTTAGCAAAATAAGATACTTAAAAATATGATTTTTGAAAATTAATAAAGTGGACTCGTAAATTAGTAGCAATGTTTTTCCTCCCTCGGGGTTCTATTGCATCACACGTCAGCTATTAAAACCATTTAAATCTAACCCTGAGGCACGAGGGCGTAACTTTACAAGACGAACAGATTATTAATTTCTCATAACTTTCAAAGCATAAATAATGCAGTTACTCCGCTATTATGGACGCTTGTGTTCTTTTACAAGCCAGCATCTTTCATTGTAGATTATCCCCCTTTACGCGTAACGGTCTTCTCTTTTGTGGATAGAAATCTCCGGAGACTCCTTGTCGATCGTTTCAGTAAACATCTTATGAATGGACGAATAAGCCACTTATAACCCTCCCCGCCTTCCTGGCATAAGTTGATTAACATGAAATGGAGCGAATTTTCGTCGTCTATTTATTCGCAAGGTTAGCAAGTCAGCGCCATCTAAAGCCTATTAGAGCTCGTACAGTTTTTGTTACGTAGTTTAATAGTATTAAAGACCCGGCTGGACTTGAGCTCAGCCTGGACAATCGAGAGGACAGCACCGGTTACCTAATGAAGTAAAAATGACTACCAAGGGAACAGAAAAGCGGGGAGTTGATACAGTCCGTCATCATCTTACTGGCAATACAAACCACTTGTCTCCAGACGCGGTCATTGTACAATTACAGAATCTATTTGTGACGTTTTGCAGCCCACACCGTCAACTGAAGAAGCAATGAAAATGTAACAGACGAGAGCTGTCTAGATAAACGGCATTATTATCAAGCGCTTCGGCCGGTCATGTGAAGAGGACCGAGCACCCAGAGATGATTGGACAGTATAGCCCGCGGCTGGCTAAAGGGTTTAAGAGTTGGAGTCAAGTGCCATTGTTGGGGCCTTTTTTTTTCCATCGACAACAGCAACAAAACACTTCGTCGGACGTTGACAAATCGTCCTGAACTCTCCTTTGATAAAAAAAAAAATGACATTGAATTTTTCGTCCAATTTAACAGACTCATTTTTTTTTCACCGCTTCCAATAGACATTTTCAACTCATTTCTGACGATCAAGTCTTATTTCGTTTGATTATTGTTGAAATTATTTTTTAAGATAGTATCTAATTGAACTTCATTGTTTATTTGATTTCTTTCTGGTCCCGTTTTCCACAATTTTTCTTCTCCTCTTTCTAATCCAATAACTTTGCTTCAATTTTCTTATCGATATCTTTCTCATTTGTCCTTTTATTTTTATTTTTTCTATTACCTTGTCGATCTTCAATCGCGAAGCTTACGGCCAAATAAAGTTGAAACACCGGTTCCCGTATGAACACCGAAGTTAAGCAACGCCGAGCCCGGTCAGTACCTAGATAGGTTACCGCTTGGGAATAGCAGGTGCTATACGCCTAGATGTGTGGATGTTGTAATGGATAACGACTCTGAATTGAAAATCGTAGAACTTAATTTCCAGTTGGGTTCGCTATATTCCCTTACGCACAAATATCCTTGGGAACGGTATGAATCCATATCTTTCCCCTTCTATGGGTTGATTAGTAAGACTTGTATCACTAAATCATTGTCCCCTCCTACCAAAAAAGTTATCTTTCAATGTAAAAAAAAATCTGATTTTAAATAACCCACAAATGGTTAATAAACCATAAAAACGAATCAATCTATGAAATAATCTCTAATCTTTTTTTTTTTCTTATTTTTATTTTACTCACTCCTTCAAGTTCCTTCTTTTCATCGATTTTCTTCGATAACCGAAGTTGAGTAAAGTCGGTTCTGATCTGTACCTCGATCGATGACCGTTTGGGAATCATGGTAGTTGGCCTCTCGAATGGCTGATTACACCAAAACGGAAAAAGGTTTCTTTTTCCGAAGGTGGGACATCGGAAAAGATTATAACAGAGGAAGGATTCTGCATATGACATCTTTCAAGACAATCTTCTGTCTTATGTGCTAACCTTGCCTTTTTGGCTTGAACAGCGTGCATTTCAGATACAATGTCAACCAGCCTAATCGCCAGATAACTTTTCTAATTGGCTAGATTATGTTATACAGGTTTTCAGGATGTTCTTGATGCGATCCCAGTATCGTATATGCTGACTTCTAACGATTCTTTTGGGTTACTTTAATTCGTAAAAATCTGGTCTTCGCTTCAGGTTTAGTCACAGCACCAACTTTTAAAAGTATAAAAATATATCCGTAAAGTAAATAAATATTGTTATAATCATATTAAATATACCAGTCAGTTAAAGTACACACTGGGCAGAAGATTTTCCCGCAGTAAGTTGCCATTACTTTTCTGTTGTAGACTGTTGACAACTGAGGTTCTAGGATCCGATCTGTCCTGTTATTTAACCTATAGCTAAAGGGAGAAGCGACAAATTCATACCTTTCCCATGAGTATTTGCGCGTATGTGAATACAACGAATTCAATAGGAATTCGAACTGGGCACTCCGATTTCTCGTTCCGAGCCGATATATAACTTCCTGAAAAAGGCAGTGTGTAAAAAAAAAAAAAAAAAAAAAAGTCCGAAAAGTTTCCATCCCAGATAAGTTACTCGGTATCAAGAAAAGAAAAAACATGAAATTGATAACTATTTCTTTCGCTGCCAAGTAAATGCTTATAAAATATATCAGTATTTGTTTTCTAATTATATATCTGATCATTGTAAAAGTCCGTAACCGATTACATTTATTTTTATAATCTGATACATGTTAAAACATTAAAACATGTATTTTATGCAAAAACGTGGCTTGAGCAGTGATGGACATTGCTGGTGTGAACGAATCATTTCTCTTTCACATTCGGGAAAATGGCAAGCATTAACATAACACGAAACTCCTGACCAATTAATCATACGTCATGAATCTGGGAATAGAACGCGTACACGTTCAGATTTTAGTATGCAAGTCCAGGTTTACACAGCGAAATTAGCATGAAGCGATTAATATTGATAATATTTCAGGGACTATTTATATTTATGATCAATAGATCGTTCGGGTGGATTATATGTCCATCTTTATGAAATAGGAGTGAATCCCTGCCGTCAAAAATGACGGCAAAATATTTGAGAGGGTTATTAGTTGTTTTTAGTTATTAATTGTTTACCCAATTTATTATAATAGAGAGTATATATATATATATATATATATATATATATATATATATATATATATATAATCAACTTTGCAACCCCATTCTCACAGACGAAACATAGCAAGCTTCTCTCTGTTCTGTTGCTACTTCCATGGAAAGAGCTCAGACGAATTACATTCCTTAGTCCCACCAGTTTTAATCTTAACGCCTAGGACCCGCTGTGTTCCGTTCATTGTAGTAACCACCGTCATTCCCCGTAGAAGCCTCTTCTCACTAACTACGGCTCTGTGGAACCAAATCCCAGAAGTTTTCCCCGATCACTACAATCTTAATCTGCTTAAGTCAAGGGCTAACCTCTATTTTCCTCAATATCTGCATAAAGTGTACCTCTTACTCTGTAACCCTCTACCTAGAGTGGTTTCCGGGTCTTGTACAAGGTAAATCCCACTGCAATATATATAGGGTGTGGACAAACTAATGGAACCACCTAGTGACATAATAACATACTTTGAAAAATTTCATTAAACTGTGAAACACTTGACTATTTTTATGTTTGTTCATTTAATATTAGTATTACTTTATTATTTTGCTAAAGATGTTATTTTTACAACTATTATTTAAATAAGTATATTAAAATCAAGTGTCAGGACTATTTAAGAATTTTAATAATCAACTTCATTCTATGGTTCAGGTACTGTTTCCGGAGGGAAATACCATCTTTCAGGATAATGCACCTATTGATACAGCTAAAGCTCTAGCTGAACTGCACGAGAAACATTCTTATGTAAAACATCTTATCTGGCTACCACAGCCACCAGATCTTAACATCATTGAATATATATAGTTAATTTTAGAAAAACAAGTGAGGAGTCGATATTTGGTGGTAATTACAGCTTAAAGTCTGCGTGGGATCGACTCGTACAAAGTTTGAATTGTTTACAGTGAAATTTTTATTCATTCTTCAACTAAAACAATCTGGAATTCTTTCAATAATGATGGATAATATTAACTCCTCGCCTGTAAAAAAACAATTTTAGCAAAAAAAAGAAAAACTACTAATATTAAAATCCAGAAATATAAAAATAGACGAGCTTTTGACAGTGTAATCAAATTTTTCTATTAATGTGTTATTTATTTTGTCTACCTCCAATATATATATATATATATATATATATATATATATATAATGCGTGACTCTTCAGAAATGAATTGTGTTCTCTCGGTGACTGGCGTCTGTATACACTGCTTACATACAAGACGTTAAAGTTTCCCTTCTGTGACCCCATGCGCCGATGGCTTAGGGAGTAGAGACTCCGACTGACACCAAATCAGTCGAGTTTTCGATCCCGGCCAGAAGCAAGTGGATATGTCTAGCCACACTGATGAGCTGTGATGCAGCGAAACAGGCTTGTATGTGGATGACTAATATATATATATAAATCTTGTTTCATTGGTCTCGGGTTTCATTATTATGAAAAATACTAAATTTTTATTTATAAGGAAATAAAAAATGATATGCCACGGAAACATATTTGAATAACACGATATCCCATATACTGAATAAATTATTTAATGATTTTAGATGCTAATATGTGCAATTTATTACTAACTTCTATCGTTTTGAATTTAACACTACTTACAAAAGTGCTCATTGCTCTATTCTCATATAACACCCTTAATGCTGAATCATTCGGTTTTTTTTTTTAGTGAATTGATATTGTCCTGGGTATGACGATAAACTACATCCGGCAGCAATACCTCTGATTGGAGTGTTTTGAGGAGCATGAAATCGCTACTTAATTGCTGCTGTTCTCATATCCACCCTGATAACACCTGTTACAGTCCCAGCTATGGGCAAATATTTAAACCGCCAAACTTGGTCTTTACACTATGAAAGCATAAAAATAGAATTTTATAGCAAAAATATCAGCAGTATATTTTTGAAAAAAAATATTACCAGCAACACATTTTGGAAAAAAAAATTATTCGAAATATATTTTTGAAAATAACATACATTTAACTCTCGACAAAAACCCTCTTTTCAAAAATACGTCAATGAAACCTGATCTATAAACTGATTTCTTACAAAGAATAAATATTCTATATTCTTTCTAATGTGTTATGTTATTTGCAGGTGGTTGCTTTCTTTTTATTGCTTTTTAAAAAATAATGCAACACACTGAAAAGAAGCCAACACACCAAAGGCAGTTTTCCATACCAAAGTATCATTTTACACCATATGAATAAGAATAAGAACAGGACACAACTGCAAATAGAAAAAGTCCTGAGGAGTGAAACCATCATAGTTGTGCCTTCATGAAACTTCGACGTCGGCATGACTCTGTTCAGTTAAGAGACAAACTTCTCCACGTTGATCCTATATATATATATATATATATACGTGTGTGTGTGTGTGCATTTTAGGACATAATTATATTAATAATTGAATCTGTCGACCAAATAGCCAAGTTTAAAAACTCTTTCCTACGATGTCATTGTCTCAAACAAAACTCAGATTAAGCGCCGCGCCGACTGAAATTGTTTCAAGCAAATAATTAAAGAAATGGAAGTTATATGATAATAGATATTCGATTATTTTGAAAATGTAATTTGGCTGTGCAGATGTTGAACTAAGTGAAAATATAAGCGTCTGTGTCGATTTTGAAATGGCGCGCAAACGCCTACCTCTATATCCTTATCAGAATCTGATCCTATCAAGTGTTCTGTGCACAATACATTGTCTTACACGCATATACAGGCGTTTAAGCTAAACTAGAAACGCTATATTAAGTAAAATGAGAACTGTATTGGAAAATAATTACTGACCTCTGAGGTCAAATCTATTTTATAACACGATCTTGTCAATCAGTGTTACTACATTTGTTTGACAGAACGAACACACGTATCTATGTATCTATTTCGGTCTTTGTTTCTATATAAATGTCTGCCTGCCTCTCTCTCTGTCTCGATCGACATACCTACTTATTTATTTGTCTGTCTATCTCGGTTTACATATATAGCTACCAATTTATCTCGATCTACCTACCTATCAATCTCTATCGAAGTTTTACTTTGTTTGGCTCAAGACTTTAGAGAAGCACTCAGTGAGGTTTATATTCACTAGTTCTGCGAACTGGTCCGTGAAATGAACCTATTAACCGACATGCTAGACTCCATAATTTACGTACTATATCTTTTCATGATGTGGACTATAATGGCTCTCCACTTTTTCTTGTTTTATGCTCTGTTACTTTTGACCCTTTACCATCCTTCTTTGTCTTTATTTTACCATAAATTGACAAAGAATAATTGTTTATCGTTGTTTTCTCCTGCCTCTCTAGCCTTCAGTATGCCCTGTGTGTTACATTCTCTATGCCCCTTTTTACAGCCTTTTATGTGCCCTCACAGAAAATAGGCGATTTAGCACATCACGGAGACTTGTAGCTCTCTGAGACATTCTTTCCTTTGCAGGTCAAAACAGTGTTTATCTCCTAACTATTCCTCTGAGCCCCTTTTTTGTCGTCCATTTACACAAGCTCGTTAGGTAGGTTACTTGATGTTTCCCTCTCTCCCTCTTGCTTTCAATATGGTCCTGGGTATGACAGTAAACTGCATCCGGCAGCAAGGCCTTTGATTGGGAGGTTGTGAGGAGTATGGAACCGCCTCTTAATTGCTGTTGTTCCCAGGTTCACCCTGACCCGGAGTGATAGCACCTGTTAGGGTCCCAGCTATGGGTAAATAGTTAAACCCCAAACTGGGGTTCAAACACTATGAATGTATAAAAATGCTTATATATATATATATATATATAACTTTTATAGAAAAATATACATTTTTGAGGAAAAAAATTACCAGAACACATTTTTAAAGGGAAAAGTTGACAGCGAAATATTTTTTAATACAAAAGTAGAATACATTTACAGTTTTCTAAAATAAAAAAAAAATAAAAAATAAATTTTCGTTAAAATCTGACTAAATTAACCTTGTCACTATAACAGATCATTAAAAAAAACCTTAAAATCTCACCTTTTTGGCATTAAATGATCCATAGAGGTTGATATGCTGTTAAACAAAATTCACTCACTCACTCTTGCTTTCAATATGTCCTGTGAGTATCAAATTTTACAGACCCTCTTTCAATATTGTGTCGCAGAAATTTCAGTTGTCTTTTTCTGATTTTAAATACAAAAGTCATTCCTTAAAACTTTCTCGTTACTTAGATCTTCTGTCTCTTTTTTTTCATCTATACGGAGAATGTCTAGCATTAACTACTATATTGGATTATATTTTTTCCAGTAAGGTTTGCCCTATACAAGGTCTGGGGGCTACACAAGTTAGATGGTTACGTTAAGCTGTAGCTTATATGGATAGAAGAGGAAGACAATGATAAACTCTAGACAGGTTAAGATTGTAGTGATCGGGAAAATATCTTCAGAGTTTGTTCCACAGAATAGTGCTTCGCGGGAAGAAACTGTTTGGTTGAAACTTACTTTTTGCCGATGGAATACGAACGGAATGTAGGTGGCTCGCTACTATATAAATAGGATGGCGGGTCCTAGCCGTGAAGTTTATACCTGGCAGAACCAAGGAACGTAGTTCGCCCGAAAAGATTCAATGGAAGTAGCTATAGAGCATTAGAGAAGTAACCACATCCCTCTTGTAAGAGAAGTTAGATGGTGGAAAATACTTCTCCAAGAATTCTGCGACGCTTTTGAGCTCAAGAGTGGAAAATGATATCTGGGTAGTTCCTACCCTAATATCGCAACAGTACTCCATTTTCGGCCTGATATTCCAGTTGAATTCCTTGCATTCACTTACGCACAAATACCCTTGGGAAAGGTATTAATCCGTCTATTCCTTCCAGTTATGGGTTAAATAACAGGACAGATTGGGTTCTATAGCCTTGGTCGGCAACCAGTCTACCGCAGAAAGTAATGGCAACCTACTGCGGGATAATCTTCTGCCCAGTCAGTCATGTCTCTTTCGAGACATGATCGCCCAGGCGTGTATCACGTATGGCATTTAACTGACTGATGGTTCTTATAAAAATAGAGGATAGCATGTGGAGTCACGTACAAGGTACAGGGAGCCGATCATTTTACCTGATTATGAGTTCTATTTGAGGTCGAGTGTAAATGAGGCCCAATATTCCGTTTATCGTGAATGGCGGTAGTTCGGGATCTAATCGGCCGTGATGGAATGTAACTAGTTTGATTTTCGAGCCATTGAATGTCACCATCCAGATTTTACCCCACTGGAAAGTTAGTGTTATATCGAAAGAGAGGTCAACTGTCAATCTCCGAATTTGAAGAGTTTTAGAGTTGCGCCCGTATATCGTCGAATCATTGGCCTAGATGTTTACAAATGATCTGAGAATATTCTTAGGTAGACTATTTATGTAAATCAGAAAGAAAGTTGGCCCAACAAATAAGCCATGAGGGACGTCTTCGTTGATCCCCAGGGCCTCAGAAGACTGACCATTAATAACTACTCTCAGGGATATATGGCAGTTCAGTACTCTTGTTTTTAACTCAATTTCTGTCTTACTACTTGTTTAGCTTTTATCTAACTCTTCTCTGCAAGTACCCTAAAATGTTAGTCACAAACCTCAGCTTAATTTTATAGAATTTAATAACATGGAATATTTGGCTATTTTCAAACTTATACCACAAGGGGAATCGCCAAAGTATTGATTCGCCCACTCAGTATATTTACAAAATGGATGTAGTAATCTTCTACATAAACTTGCTAACTATTAAATTAATTAGAAAATAGATGACCAAAATTTATATTTCTTGTTTCTTAGAATACCTTTGACTGAAGGTTACAAGCTTGAGATATCTACCAGGGATCGAACTCGTTACTAATCTACAAGACAAGTATTTACTTGACTACTTACGGTAGCGAGATGTGACACAAGGTTTGTTGTTTTTTTTTTTGTTTTTTTTTTTTAGTATGTGGTATCCGTGGGTGTCAATATGGGTCAAGCACAAAAAAATCGCAAAGACTGCATGACTACTGTCACGCTGGCATCAGTATCCTCTAACTCTCCCTCTAGTGCGAATTGTTTTTAATCATGTCACCTCCAAGCAAGGCAGAGCCGCCACTAGTGCACAGGGGGTTACAGTGAGAGAAAAGACCAGATACAGAATCTATTGAAGAAAGAATAAAAGATGAACAGGATTCAAGAAGGTAGAAAACGGTAATTAACATTATATTTAAATTTTTGGAGATTGTAGCTATCAGAGAAGCAGGTAAATCGAAGGGAGTTCCTCAGACGTTAAGTGCCATAAAATATACTGTTGGGGTATAAGTGGTGGTTATATTTAACTATTTCAACGGCAAAAGAGTGAGGCTAGATGCCAATCTTGTCAGTTAAGTGCCATACGTGAAATACGCTTGGGCGATCATGTCTCGAAAAAGACATGACTGACTGAGCAGAAGATTATCCTGCAGTAGGTTGCCATTGCTTTCTGCGGTAGACTTGTTGCCAGCCAAGGCTATAGAACCCAATCTGTCCTATTATATAACCAATAACTGGAGGAAAGAGACAGATTAATACCTTTCCCATTGGTATTTGTGTGTAAGTGAATGCAAGAAATTTAACTGTAATTCGAACTCGGCATCCCGATTTGTCGTTCCGAGTCGATATCCACTGCACCACAACGCACATTGTAACATGCTTAAGTTCACGTGGACTGGACAACAGAATAAAGCTCATTCTAGCAGTTACCATGAAAATATTTGTAGAAAAGACAGCGGGAAGCTACGTAATGTCTTTGAGAAGGTAAATGAAGTCGAGATGCCAAATCAGAACCGATTGCATTGCAAATTTTTCTTTTGGATTTTGTTGAGAACATCAAGATGAATAACAGGAGCACCCGACCAGATATGGCAAAAGTATACAATGCACGGACGAATGGTAGATTTATGAACGTGCAAGATGGATTCTGACGAGAACCTCAAGATGAATAGCAGGAGCACCTAACCAGACATGGCAACAATATACAATGCACGAACGAACGGTAAATTTATAAATGTGTAAGATGGATTTTGACGAGAAAAACTTTCTGGTCCGATACAGAAACCCAACCATCCTAGCAATAGATGCAGCTGTAGATAATATGAGAGGTGATATTGCAGGGTTGGAATCCCCGGAACTAGCATCACTCAAAACTTTTCTGTGAACTGCCAGAAGCAGAAACCGGGCAGAAAGGTGAAGAAAATATACTCTAATTTGATCTCAGTCAGAAGGAGGAATGTGCGGACTTAACAAGTCCTGCTTGTTAACCATTACATCATAATGAGGTGCCCACCAAGTGTTATAATTGAATATCTATAAATGTTTGCATACTTTTCTCACAACTGTACGAAGTGAAATTTCCAATAAAGCTTCTCCTCAATGCCGTAAAAGCCCATCATTTCATATTTCTAAAATAGAATTTCTCTTTAGTAAATAATGCAAACGTTTTACGCCAGCGGCAAATATACGGCAAGTGTTGTTTCAGCTGAAAATGAGGCAATGGATGTGGGAGTCAGCAGAATGTTTTGTTGGGTTGATCAGGGGGCGGCGAGGAAATGATTCTGTATAATGAATTTAATAATTCCACTGAATTAAAATAGCTTGGAGATGGATAGATAGAGAGGAATACATTATATATATATATATATATATATATATATATATATATATATATATATATAGTGAGAGCGAAGGAGTAGATAAATGAAAATGAAGAAAGATCCATATAGAGAGGTGAATGTGATTGAGGTAGATAGATATGAGTGGAGAGACGGGGGGAATGGATAAGAGTGAGGCACATGAACGGAGATAGAGAAATTGGGCTAAAGTAGATAAGAATCAAGTTAGATATAACAATAAATTGGCTATGGTAGATATTAGCGAAGTGAGATAGGGAGGTAGGTTAATAAATTGAACTGAGGTAGATATGAGCGAGGTGAGACAGAGAGATAAATTGGAATATGGTAAATATGAGAATGGCATAGATATAAAGGTACATGTAGATAAATGTAGTGAATTAAGATATCTATGAACGAAGTGAGAGAGAATAATAGGACTGAGTTCGACAGATATGAACGCAATGAGATAGAGGGAAGGTGATGTTTGCTGGAGATGTTAGTATTGTTGGTGGCAAAGCAATATGAATGGAGCTAGTAAGATAGCAAGACAGTTATCTTTATTTATGAAACCGAGTTCCGTTTGCTGATATACATTGACAACGAATTAACACTTGTCATAATAACGTTGTTTTTAATGATGACAGTTTTCCTTGTTGTAAATCATATGAGTTTCTTTCCTTCTTTTTTTATTTATTTATTTATTTTTTTTTTTTTTTTGTCATCCGCACTTCATTTCTGTCCTGAGAAACTCGTAGATTTAAGCGAGTTTTTATCATATGTTAATATGATACACTTTTGGGCGATCATGTCCCGAAAGAGGCATGACTGACTGGTCAGATTTTCCCGCAGTAGGTTACCATTACTTTCTATGGTAGACAGTGTTTGCCAATCTATAGAACCCTGTTTTACTATTTAATCTATTGCTGGAGGGAAAGTGACGGATTCATATCTTTCCCAGGGGTATTTACCCGTATGTCAATTTAAATGGAATTCAAACTCGGCTCTCTGGTTTCTCGTTCCACTGCATCACAATGCACACATGGAGATACTCAAACAAAAATCACAGCATGACACGTTTTGTGCATTACAAAAGCAATGGGCATTGGCTTTAATAGAGAACGATTCTTTCGGATAAGTTTCCTCGTTCTGTTCTCCTCATAGCAATAGTTTCCTGTACCGAACGAGGGCCGAAGTAAACAGCGACTGAGACATTTTGATAAACTCCACAATGAATTATTGTAGATATATGAAATTAACAGGTGAGACAAAAATAAAGATGTCATCTCGATATAATTAGCTTAACTAACAGAAACATTATCAACAGTTTTTGAAGCCATGTAAGAATATATATATATATATATATATATATATATATATATATATACATATGTCCCGAATTTTTTTTACCTTGTTCAACAAATAGCTCGTTATAATAACAATCAGAGAATGCATAGGTAACGATTTTGTAGTTAGCGTGATAGAATCGTTAGACATTGGGAATTGGAAAGACTCGCATTGAGCTCTCAAGAAATTTAGCCTTATGTCAAAATTAGTTTTGATCTTTATTGAATAAAACTTTCGGAATAGTCGCTGAGCATAAAATTCGACTTTGAAGAATTTGAATTATTTCAGCCTAGAATAGACAAAAATATTTCTTTAGTTTAATTTATAAAAACTAAAATTTCGGATGCTGAATTTGAAGGCGAGTTCTCAGATTTTAGAAAACTGAACCCAAACCTACTGGTGAACCTGCAGTTTTGGGGCCCTTGAAAGTTGAGCGTATATGGGACCCCTTCGCAACCACAGACAATAGATCCGATGATTCAACGACCAAATTGTATACTATAAATAGATTCTGGCGAACCCATACAGCTAAGGGTATTTTGAAATTTGACATCTTAAAACAGACCCTGAGCAGATCTTGAATCTTCTCTTGTTATGAGGAACATATGTACTCTGAATGAGGAACTCCAAGCTTTGAATGTCTAGAAGAACTCCAGTTCAACTGAGACCTTAAGTGGAACTCATATAGATGATGTAGCTAGAATGGTTGGAATCTTTTTTTTCTTTTCTTGCACCGCTCCAGAAAGTATCTGACTTCTGCTGTCATGCTCCATTTTTACATGAATCAGAGCAAACCAAAAATAAATTATGACTGCCATATCTGGGCTGGAGCTTCCCGATCCTCACTATTTAGCCTTTGCCGAGTTTAAAAGTCTACTATTTTCTACCCTAGAGCTCCTCGCAAACTCATTTTTACTCTATCGATACTTCCATGGCAAATGTTCAAACGAGCTAGATTCCTTAGTTGCACTGCTTTATACCCTTACTCCACACCACGCATACAGGGGAGAATCCTCCTCATTCTTTTTGTATTGCATTAGTATGGAGGAAGTTCCGCTTGAACTGTTTCTTCCCAAGAACCGCTGCTTTGTGAAGTAAACTCCCGAAAGTATGTTTCTACGATCCCTACTGTGGTGCAGTGGATATCGGCTCGGAAAGAGAAATCGGAGTGCCGAGTTCGAATTTCAATTGAATTCCTTGCATTCACGTGCGCACAAATACCCTTCGGAATTTATTAACCCATCACTTCCCACTAGTTATGGGTTAAATAACAGAACAGATTAGGTTCTATAGCGTTGGCTGGCAACCAGTCTACCGCAGAAAGTAATGGCAACCTACTCTTTCGAGACATGATCGCCTAAGCGTGTATCACGTATGGCACTTAACTGACTGACAATCTTAACCTCTTCAAGTGTCGGATCAACCGTTATCTAAACTCATCAACCTAATTTAGTAACCCCCCTAACTTGATTGGCTCTTGGGCCTTGTATTTGGTGATAAAAAGATAATGAATGGTTGGAATCTCCTTAAAATTCATAAACGCTCCAAACATTATGTTCGTTTCATTTTGCCAATGTTTATATTTCAACATTGGTGCCATTTTTGACATTTCAAAAATTTAAATTATTTCAGTGGGGTTGGTTGTGGAATGGCGGGTAAAACAGATCGGCGTATGAAATCGAATTTCCCGGTTCTAATCGTGAGTATTAGCGGCGAACACAGCTTCAATTAGAGCGGTGGTTCTTGCCGAAATGGCTTAATGGAGGCGAGACGTAAACTGTTGAGTTTGCCAGTGATTCAACGAAGCATGCCCCCAGAGAACAAAATCTCATTATATGAAATATTATCAACTTACCATCTTCTTCGTACTCATCATCACAGCCATTTTTGAATTTGTACTTTGCCTTTCGATATCTAGTTTCGTTTTTTTGTTTTTTGAATACGAAAATTAACAATCTATTTGCTTGCCAATAAATACAAGAATAAATAATTACTTTTGATATTATTGTTAGTATTATGACAGGTATTAGTATTATTCAATTTTCCTCTTAAAATTGGTTTCAGGCTAAAAAGAAATAAATAAATAGATAAGAACGAATAAAGGAACACAAAATAAAACTAAGTGAATATACGATATTTCCATAATGTATTTAATTTTCTGTTAACTTTCAAGGATGTGTGCATGCAGATCTTATTTTAAAGTGAAAGACCTTCATGTTGCAATATATGAAAGCTTTAATGCGTATCTATATGGTTACCCTGCGGGGTACATTTTTGTCTATCTGTACAATGTACACGCACATCAATGTGGATGGATGTTGATTGAGGGGTCGGAACGGTTTTGTTGCAAATATATATATATAAAGATGTGCATATATGTGTGTACGAATCTATAGTGATTGTTCATTCTTCGTATTTTTTCTTTTCTTTTTAAATCATTCGCATTTGTATGGAAAGACATAGAAGTTGATATCTCCATTACTATTTATATAAAACTTTCAAATAAATGAAATGGATATTATATAAACACATTTACATGCATGTGATTATTTGCATACTCATTTTCTCTTCTATGTCCCATGCCCCCTTCAAAACGTAGGCGATCATAACCCTTTACATTTCCCTGTCCCTTGTAGCTTTAAACAACCTGTCCCCTGTTACACGCTCCGCTATCCATCAGCTAAAGTCCATTAAGTATGTCATGAGTTGTTTTCCTTTGTTTCTCTGTCCCTGGACCTTTCCCGCGAGCATTATATTCTCCAAGCCTTTCTTTCTCAGTGAATGTCCTAAAAACTTCAGCCGTATTTTTGTGATGTTAAGTATCCGTTTCTTTTTCGCTTGCATCATCTTCAAAAGCTCGCCACTGCTCACATGTTCTGTTCATGGTATTCTGAGAATTCTTCTGTAAAACCACATTTCGGTTGCTTCAAGTCTTTCCTTCATCTTTGATGAGATTGTCCAACATTCCTCGCCATATTGAAGAACCGACATCATATAACAGTCCAGCACTCTCTTCTTTGTTTCCAACGAAATTTTCCTGTCTCTCAATACTCTGTTCAGTTTCTGAAATGCATTCTTGGCCATATCATTACACCTTCGGATCTCAGTGTCTTACTTTCAGTCTTCTGTTAGGACACTTCCCACGTACTTAAATTTCTGTAACTGCTAGATTTGAAACTAAAATTACTGGGGAAATATAATAGGACCTGGACAATCTAATACTTACAGCACATATTGAAAGCAAGATTCTATGAGGGAAACATTGTAGTCTATCTAATGAGTTTGTGCGAAAAGATGGTAAAGCGTAGACAAAGAAGGGTGGTAAAAACAAATTAAGCAGGAGAACAAGTGGTAATAACAAATTAAGCAGGAGAACAAGTGGTAATAACAAATTAAGCAGGAGAACAAGTGGTAATAACAAATTAAGCAGGAGAACAAGTGGTAATAACAAATTAAGCAGGAGAACAAGTGGTAATAACAAATTAAGCAGGAGAACAAGTGGTAATAACAAATTAAGCAGGAGAACAAGTGGTAATAACAAATTAAGCAGGAGAACAAGTGGTAATAACAAATTAAGCAGGAGAACAAGTGGTAATAACAAATTAAGCAGGAGAACAAGTGGTAATAACAAATTAAGCAGGAGAACAAGTGGTAAAAACAAATTAAGCAGGAGAACAAGTGGTAATAACAAATTAAGTATAAGAGAAAAAAAGAAATTTAACATAGACAATGCTACGCCAGAGGTAGTTTTACCCAACACCGTAAATTGCTACTTAGCCAAAACACTAAAACGTTCAGACCGTTGATGAATAAACGGTTTAAACTAAGCAATTGTAAAAAAATAATCTTTACATTGCTGAAATAAATTCTGGATTTATAACCGTTTAATTATGTGTTGAGTTTTTTTTTTTAATATATTTGCTCTGGATAATATTCATTGAGCTCTCTATTTCTATGTAATTCATAATTTATATTAATTAGATAAAATATTTTAGAATATCCTCTTCGTCTTCACGGGTTACAATTTTCTCCTCCTGGGTGAAAGCTCACATCGATACTTTCATCCTGGTCAGGAAGTTCCGTCCTAAATCTCATTCGTCCTCTTGGTTCTCTCCTGCCTGCTCTGTCACCATTGCCCACAGGAAACACTTCTTCTGGCTATATCGCAGCCACGCATCTGACCATAATAGGCGCCTATTTACCTCTGATCGTAATGAGTGCAAGAGTATCTTAAATGACGCTAAGCTGTTGTTTGCTGAGAGAATGAAACAGCATATGGCAGCCCGCAAGTTTTGCTCTAAAGTGGCAGCTCTGCAAATATGTGTTGAACAAAAGAAAATTCTCCATCTCTCCTTTAATCAGTAAATTTGATGTCCTCACAGCCACAGCGGACACGGCTGAATGCTTTACTCGCAGATTCTCCTCCAACTCTACATTTGACTCGACTGGAGTATCCGCACCCGACTTTCCTCTTAGAACTGAGGCTCGATTGAGGGATGTTTACATAACCCTCTCTCTGGTCTCTAAGAAGATTTCAAGACTTGATCCCCATAAGGCGAGCGGAAGCGACGTAATCCCGGTTATTGTCTTCAAATGATGTGCCCCATGAACTTTCTCCTGTCCTCTCTAAACGCTATGATTACTGCTTTTCTATTTCCTGTTTTCCTATCTACTGGAAGTTCTCTTCTGTGGTTCCTTTAAGAACTCGGGGGGACACTCAGACCCCTCCAATTATCGCCCTATCAGCCTCTACCAATTTCGGCAAAATGTTCGAGACTAAGTTAAACATCTTACTGCTCATAAACTATTTTTGGACAGTATGAATTTCACTTTGCCAGGCCTACTCCTAATATGCTAACAACCATCACCGAGCACATATACCAGGCCCACGATAAGAACGGTGAAGCTCAAGCTGTTGCCCTGGATATTTTCAAAATATCTGATGGGGTATGGCACGCCGGCCTCCTGCGCAAGCAACAGGGTCATGGTATCTCTGGATGCTTGCATGGTTTGATCCAATCCTTTCTATCCAACCGCATAATGAGGGTCGCCTTAAATGGGTATGCCTTCACATCCTATTGCACTAACGTGGGTATTCCCCAAGGCTCTATTCTAGGTCCGAAGCTGTTTCTGATCTTCATCAACGATCTCCCTGACGTGATCAAATCCCAAGTAGGCATTTACTTCCGCCTCATTAAGAAGTCTGCCAAGGCAGACAAAGATAATAAGGACCTCCAATCTGTGGTAAACTTGGGTAAGAAATGGATTGTAAACTTTAATGCTTCCAAAACAAAACTGCTATCCATCAACCACCATAGACAGTCCTCCCCATCAGCATGTATCAAACTAATTAAAATACACTGCGCGCGCCTCCTCGGCCTATTTCTCTCAGCCGACCTCAAGTGAAACTACTACATTGAATCAATAGCTAAATGTACCGCTTGGAAGGTTAGGCCACTGTTTCGGGCCAAGAAGTTTTTCTCGTCTGAGTCCATCTTGCACATATACGAATCAACCATCCGTCCATGCATTTAATACTGTTATCATATCTGGTCGGGCGCCGCTGTTATTTATCTCTGGGTTCTGCAATGTAATCGATCCCGACTTGGTAGCTCGACTCCAGCCACTTTCTCACAGACGGGACATGGTCTTCCTCTGTCTCTTTAAATATTTTCATTGCTTCTGCTCCGATGAGCTTAGTTACAATGTTCCCCCTCTACAAGAATTTACTCGAGCTACAAGACTGGCAACAAGGTCCCACCCTTTTACAGTCAAAACAGCTAAATGCAGCCTCCACTTCTACTTCCTTCCTTGCATTTCCCACCTGTGAAACTCCCTTCCGTATGCTTACTTCCCTTATAGGTACAATCTCCAAGAGTTTAAATGCAACATCAGTTGTCATCTCTTACTCTCTTAATTCCCATCCTTCTCTTATCCTTTCCCCCAATACCCTCTGTATCTTTTTCTTCCCCCCTTTGACTCTACTCTCACGCAACTCTCTTCACAACAGTATTTTCATTCTTCTCTTGCCCATTAACACTCCCTGTAACCGGTTCTTTTTAGGTTCCTCTTTGCCTTCGCTCTCCTCTTACGTAGCCCCCTCCACACCAGTGGGAATACTGCCTTGCTTAGTGTAAAAACTATTATATATATAATTTCCCTCCTGTCACGCTTAGAGAGTTTGGATTATTATATAGGTGCATCAATACATATGTTGACGCCATTTTAGACGGCATATTGATATAAATATTTTTCCGCCATTTTTGACGGCCTGGGCCCACTAGTTATCAATAATAATAGATATCTATTAAGCATATCTTACATGTTGCACAAGACCGCAAGTATGAAACACTCAGTAAGGATTGAACTCGCTACTAAACTGTAATTGATCCAACTCACAGAGCCTCTATCTTTAATAATTTTTTGGTCGTATACAGGGTCAACATCATTGTAACACAAAAATCTAGGAGTCCACCCGAGATGGAATAAAAAAAAATCATTATACAAAAATAAACTCAAAACAGGACCCCACGTTTCAAAAGAATCCTTATCTTTGGCTAACTGACCTCTAATCGTATCTTTAAAAAATTGACCTCATCAAATCTAAAAAAAATGTTCTCTCATAGAATCTTCGAAAAAATTGACCTCTCGTCTTATCTTAAAAAGAAAGTTATAGCCTAGTTCTATACTCCCAATTATGCCCGTATCCTGGTTTTTGTTTAACAAATTGACCCTCCTTTGTATCTAAAACGTCAACATCCGAATATAACAGATGGCGTGAATATAATCAGGCTTATTCTATCGTGTTTAAGCTTCTTGGCTCTTCTTCAGCCCGACGGGCACTCAAATAGCGAATGAATCTTTCCGACTAAAATCGACGTTCTTCATTTTACAAGATTAGATATTAATATGTAAATGGAGATGCTTTGTCAAATGGTAACTGGACCGTAAAATCTTAATTTTTTCCGCATCATATTAAAGGCAAACGCCAATGAAGAGTTTAAAATATCATTGATATAACAAGCAACCAAAGAAATATTTATTTTCATAATCTTCACTCCCTAATTAATAATGGCGTTATTATTTTCGTAAGTTCATTTTCTTCTGTTACTTTTTTCATTTTCTTCTGTTACTTTTTTCTTTTTCTTCTGTTACTTTTTTTCATTTTCTTCTGTTACTTTTTTTCATTTTCTTCTGTTACTTTTTTTTCATTTTCTTCTGTTACTTTTTTTCATTTTCTTCTGTTACTTTTTTTCATTTTCTTCTGTTACTTTTTTTCATTTTCTTCTGTTACTTTTTTTCATTTTCTTCTGTTACTTTTTTTCATTTTCTTCTGTTACTTTTTTCTTTTTCTTCTGTTACTTTTTTCTTTTTCTTCTGTTACTTTTTTCTTTTTCTTCTGTTACTTTTTTCTTTTTCTTCTGTTACTTTTTTTTCTTCTGTTACTTTTTTCTTCTGTTACTTTTTTTTTCTTCTGTTACTTTTTTTTTCTTCTGTTACTTTTTTTTTCTTCTGTTACTTTTTTTTCTTCTGTTACTTTTTTTTTCTTCTGTTACTTTTTTTTCTTCTGTTACTTTTCTTTTTCACCATTCTCCTCATTATTATTACTGAATGTGAGAACAGAACGCGAGTAAAGTGACGCTGACGTCCAAACCTACCCATCTTGTCATGAAACTGGGTGTGAAGATAGGTAAATTTGTACCCCGTCGTCACTTTAATGGCGCACTTTTCTTCCACACAGTAATAATAATGCTATACAAAGCTCTTCCATCACAGCCAAATGAGACACTTTGCTAAAAGCAGCGCATTATCTTGCAAGTGGAACCCAGTTTCAGATATTTTTATCTCTATTAATTCAGCCCATCTGTACAATTTGTAGTGTCAACTTCGTCTCCTCATCCTTTAAACTTAAGACAGAATGAAAGAATCCTCGCAAAACATGGTCATGATGCGCTTTTACTAATTCAACTTATGAACATAGATGCACAATAATTATTATTCTGCATGGTTTTACATTCTTACATTATGACTGTTCTCCATCAAAACGTACGACCTCAGACAGCTTTCGCAGAATATCTACAGAGCAAAGCAACACAGACTTCAGAAGTGATGGTATTGCTTTTATGCCGACTTTCTTAATGTAATTTTTTTAAGTTCAATGGCGTAGACTCCAACGACCCAATGACAACTGGAACAATAGCGACTTGAACGTCTCACATTCTGGCATTCTCAGTTCGGACGTTGATGTTCATTTTAACCTTTTTAATTTCTTTTCATCTTTTACATGTGCGTTTCGGCTCGAAGTGAAAAACCGGGAGCCGAGTTCGTATTCCAGTTGAATTCGTTGCATTCCCTTACGCGCAAATACCCTTGGTAAAGGTATTAATCCGTCTCTTCTCTCCAGTTATGGATTAAATAACAGGACAGATTGGGTTCTATAGCCTTGGGTAGCAATCAGTCTACTGCATAAAGTAATGGCAACCTACTGCGGGATAATTTTCTGCCCAGTCAGTCATGTCGTCTTCGAGACATGATTGCTCAAGCGTGTATCACGTATGCATCTAACTGACTAAATTGCTTTTACATTGATTTTATGGTCACCAGGAAAAGCCACACTGATGTGGAAACTTTTATTTTTTTATTGGCGCTGATAACTAATTTGATGGTCTCGATGATGCGGTCTTTATCCCAACTGAAATGGCGAATGAATTTACGTGTCTAAAATCAACGTACCTCATTTTACAAGATTAGCCATTTCATGAATGATAGTCGAATGATAACTGAACTGTAAAATGTTCTTAATTTTTACGCATCATATTTTTTAAAGGCAAACGACGATGAGGAGTTCAAAATATCATTTATATAAAAAGCAAAGAAATCTTTATTTTCATAATCTTCACTCCCTAATTAATAATGGCGTTGTTTTTATTATTGTTTTAATAATAGTTCTTTTTCTTTTTTAATTCTTTTTTTTTTCTTCCTTTTTTGTAAAGTTACATATACTAAAAATAGCGCCTTTTGAAGAATACTGTCAGACCTTTTTCATTTCTGGCTCGAATGCTTATTATGTACCCATATATAAAAGTTAATTTTCCAACATCACGTGGTCCCATCAGCAAGATTTCTCAAATTACATCAAAACGAGGTCGACTTTGATTGTTCTCCGGCGATCCGTCTTCAAACTCAAATGCCAGTATATATATATATATATATATATATATACTAGCAGTATAGCCCGGCGTTGCTCGGGTGTAATGAAAGCTTTAAAGCTAATCCATGATCCTGGAGATCAGACTCAGCCTAATGAATATTTGTGTGAAGTTTGGTGGGAATCTGATAAAAATTGTGGATTTGTACAAAGGACCTACAGACAGATAAAACAGATAAACACACACACAAACATCTTGCCTTTTATATATATATAATCGATTTTCTGCACTATTGTAAGAACTGCAACCTTGGAACTTCTAAAAATCGTTTCTTATGTCTTTGCCTATTAGTATATCAAATTTGATTAAAATCGGACCACTCCTTCTATAACCCGATTTTTTCGATTTTCGATATTTATCGGAAGTACCTCGACACAAAACCTAGCTAAGAACACTCGCAGATGCTTATAATACAACTGTGTAAATTTTCAAGAAAATCGGTACAGCTGTTTCGGAGTCTATGGGTAACGGACATACACACACATATACACAAAGTTTTATTTATAAATAAGTTTAGATGTCTTTTTCTTCTTCTTTTTCTTCTTTTTCCTTTACTTTCGTCTTTTTCTGTTTCCAAAATACCACACATTCTGCATTTGTCTGAAGCCATTTCTTGATAGATGTTCTTCCGGACAGACTTAGTATTCAGGTCTTGGACAGATACCGATAAGCTTTCAGTCTCGCGTTTCAGTTAACCTTTCGTAAAAAATCCCATGAATCTCTTATCGGGACGGCATCTTTTTAGAAAATTGTTATTGTTATTCTCTTTATTATAATAATAATTGTTATTATTACGAATAGGCACATGCTGTCAAAAATGACGGCACAATATATCGATATGCCGTCTAAAATGACGGCAGCATATATATTGATATACCTATTATTGAGTATCTTACATAAGAAAAAAATGATACACCCTCAGAGCGAGACAGAAGATATATATATATATATATATATATATATATATATATACACACACACACACACACACACACAGTGGTCATTATCATAATAGAGAGAATATATATATTATATATATTCTTCGCTACTTGAAATAATTACTGCAAAAAAGGCCACTATTAAAGAGTGAAAACGTGTAACAGAAGGGAGATATATATATATATATATATATATATATATATATATATATATGGTAGGTATGGATCGAATAAAATTCTGTATCCAAAGAAATATTATTTTAAAGTGATCAATACAAATTAGAGTGAATAATATTTATTTAGAATTTATAACATAAATATGTTATTATATCCCTAAAAAGTAGTTATTTTGTTTCGACGCTACATGCATTTTATCAAGTGATGATGTTTATTTCAAGTTGAAGAGTTTTAAAAGGTTCGAAACTAGCCAAACCCCCCTTAATCAGGGAAACATTGTTACATAGACAGTGTGGACCAATCAAAATAAAGTAATTTATAATTTGAAGAATATGAGAACAGACTCTAAAAACAATTTATTGGGGCATTACTATTTGATTGAAATGGAGATCAGCATTATTAATCGACTATTAGCTTTACTTTAATTTAATTTACTTTAATTTTATTGCGAATTTTAAAATTCGCAAAGTTTAACAAAGTTTTAGATTTAGATTATTATAAAATTATTTAAACGAGGAAAAGATATGGACGCACACACATGTAAATCTATAGACATATAGGAGTGGGTTTATTGATGTTAGATGTTGAAATATCAATTGATTTGATATTCTCTCTGACTCTTGGATATTATGACTGGGTAACGATTACCATATCTCATTTCCTATCCGCAGCAACAGTTTCCTCAGTAAATGAATTGTTCCAAACAGTGCTGCCACCTGCCATTTCCAGTAATGATATTTATCCTCAAGGTGTCAGTATGTTAGCATCAAAACGGGAAATGCCGGTAAAGCTGGTTTAAAATTAATCGTTTATTTAATTTCTCTTTCGAGACATGATCGCCCAAGCGTGTATCACGTATGGCACTTAACTGACTGACTGACGCTTTGTTTCTTTTCTTTATTGAATCCTCATAAATATATCAATAAATTATGACTGCAAGAAAAAAAAGCTACAGATATTTAAAAAGAATATGACGTATTATCTTTGATAAATTTGCATTTTATCGTTTCTTTTTTTTCTCATAAACGATACACTAATAAGTCAAACTACGCTTTGTTTCTTTTCATTACTGAATCCTCATATATAAAGATATCAATAAATTATGACTGCACGACAAATAAAGGAGATATGCTTAAAAAATAAAAGACAAAAGACATGCTTAGCAACAGGATGTATAAAATCAGAAGATGAAACGTTCATATTAGGGAATGGAAAGATACTTCAGCGACGAGATTAGTATATCGGAGATCTCTTCCTCAAGAGAGCAACCAGCAATACACAAAAATACCGACTAAAAATATTAAAAGCCAAATTGGAAGTTGTACTGGCCAAATTGAACAGAAACAAAGCAGCAGGACCAGACGGTATTATAATAGAGAAGCTGATAGCCTTAGACGGCTTTGGTGTGGAAAGGATCACAGGAATAATAAACTAAATCTGCAATAGTGGCGATATACCGAAGGAATTAAGCAGCATAGCACTACCTAAGAAGACAGATGCCCAAGGAATGTGAACTCCACCGAACAATCAGTTTAATAAGTCACATAACAAAACTCATCGTTCGAATTCTGATGAACAGTGCATGCAGCAAAATCAGCCCAGGGATAGGACAAGAACAGTTGCGGGTTCATTAAAGATACCGGAACAAGGAACGCGATATTTATGCTCATGCTTTCCGCCACCAGAAAGAGCAATACAAATGCAGAAGGACCTACATCTATGCCTTTTTAGACTATGCAAAGCATTTGACAAAGTATGCCATAAAGACCTCGATATTTTCGGTAGACGTTAGGATAATCAATAATTTATATTGGCAGCAAATTGCTTGCATACATACAAGAAATGAATTCAGCGAATATACAAAAATAGAAAAAGGCATAAGTATGTATTTTTTCAGCGGATCTATTCAACCTGTACAGCGAAACAATTTTTGCTCGGATTCGACATTCACTGCCACAATCTCAACATAAGATACAAGGATGACACAGTGCCGTTAGTAGACACGAAAACGAACACGCAGGACCTCCTACAAAAATTAGTAAGAGAAAGCGAAATTAAAAAATTGAGCATAAACTGAAAGTATGGTCATCAGTAAAAAGAAGACCCCCAAAATGCCAATTACAGGTCGGAGAAACTAAAATGAATCAAGTAAAGAAATTTAAATACCTGGGAAGCGTTCTGACAGAGGACGGAAAATGCGACACTGAGATCTGAATATGCACTGACATGGCCAAGGACACATTTCAAAATCTAACCAGAGTACTGAGAGACAAGAAAATCTCATTGGAAACAAAGAGAGTGCTGGTCTGCTATGTGATATCTGTCTTTCTGTATGACAGCGAATGTTGGACAATCTGATTAAGGATAAATGTGAGGCTTGATACAGCAGAAATATGGTTCTACAGAAAGATGCTCAGGATACCATGGAACGAGCGCTTGAGTAATGACAAGGTGTTGAAGAGGATGCATACGAGAAGCAAACTCATATTTAACATCAGGAAGATATAGCTGAGGCTCCTGAGACACGTAATGAGGAAGGAAGGTCTAGAGAATCTAATACTCACAGGACATATAGAGAGAAAGAGAGATAGGGAAATGCAGCGCAAGACATATTTTATAGTTTGGAGTAAATGGACGGCGCAGTGTAGTTTCGAAGAGATACCAAAGGGACAAATATTAAGAACGACAAGAGACAGGAGCAAGTGAAACTCCATGATCGCCTACGTCCTGAAGCGACATGTCACATGAAGAAGAATGATGCTATCACAAAGGGTCTTTTAGTAGTGCGTAAAAAATCAAAGCTGTATTAGTTATGAGACTTTCACAGAGAAAATTAAATATAGTTCTTAATGGCGTAGGAAACCGAAATGTAAATTAAATAGAAGTTGCTAAAATTAACGCATTGTACGTTTCTTTTTTTCTCACAAACGATACACTAAAAAGCCAAACTTCATTTTCATTCTTTTCTTTACTGAATCCTCATATATAAATATATCAATAAATTATGACTGCACAAAAAATAAAAAAAGCTACAGATATTTAAAAAGAATATGACGTATTATCTTTGATAAATTTGCATTTTATCGTTTCTTTTTTCCCCACAAACTAGACACTAATAAGCCAAACTACGCTTTGTTTCTTTTCTTTATTGAATCCTCATAAATATATCAATAAATTATGACTGCAAGAAAAAAAAAGCTACAGATATTTAAAAAGAATATGACGTATTATCTTTGATAGATTCGCATTTTATCGTTTCTTTTTTTCTCTCATAAACGATACACTAATAAGTCAAACTACGCTTTGTTTCTTTTCTTTACTGAATCCTCATATATAAAGATATCAATAAATTATGACAGCAAAAAAAAATACCCAAAAAAGCTACAGATATTTGAAAAGAAAATAGCGTATTATCTTTGATAAATTCGCATAAGTTCAAATTTCTCTTTGTATCCCCCAAGCAGGATGTGCGTTGCGGCTCAGGGCGAGAAATAGAGCCGAATTCGAATTCAAGTCGAATTCGTTGCATTCGATTACGCGCAAATACCCATGGGAAAGGTATTATTTTGTCGCTTTTCCTTCAGCTTTGGGTTAAATAACAGAACAGATTAGGTTCTATAGCCTCGGTTGGTAACCAGTCTACCGCATAAAGTAATGGCAACTTACTGTGAGAAAATCTTCTGTCTTTCGAGACATGATGGGGCGAGTGTGTATCACGTATGGCACTTAACTGACTGACCCCAGCGTACATCAGTAAAATAAAACCGCCCATTTTGCTCATACGGACTGAAGGTTTGTTTTGTTATCAGCGTTTTATAATGATTTAATAAACGTAGCTTAGATGTAGCACAGGGTTGAAAATATCGAACACCCAGTGAGGATCGAACTCACTACTCATTCGTGAGACAAGCATGTTAATCATTACTCCACGTCAATATTTATCCGTACCTACGTGGCAAAAGGATGTGCCATAAAAGTTGAAGTTTCATGTGTACCGTAGAAAAAATTTAAAGTCTCCTCAATACTTCCCCTTTTTGGAGACGAGTAATGATCCCCCCCCCCCCCCAGTGAGTACCGAACTCACTTCTCAGTCGTAATTGATGTAGCAAGATAGACTAACTAATGAGTACCAAAGTGAAAGAGCTCTGTTAGTCATCCAACTATAACCGATGAAACAAAAATGCTTTTATAAACTTTGTGGGGTGGGTTCCTCACACCGAAAGAAGTACAAACGTCCATATAAACATATGCCTGCAAATCTTTTGTTTTTGAGTTAAGTTTAAAGTTTGCAGAAACACTGTTAAATGTACAATCCAAGATAGAATGTAAAATACCTTTACAAACTTTGAGAGCGGGTTCCTCTCACCAAAACAAGAACAAAAGTCAATGTAAACATATATCTGCAAATGTTTTTGAGTTATTAAGTTTGACAGAAATTTTCAGTAGTGGCACTGTGTTGCTATGAAAACTAAGTTACGTTTATCATTGACTAGCAGTATAGCCCGGCGTTGCTCGGTGTAATGAAAGCTTCAAAACTAATCCAACGTCCTGGACCTCAGACTCTTTGGACGTTGGCACGAAATACTAAAAAGCAATAGTTGTTTCCAGTTAAAGCGAAACCGTAGACTGAAAGAAAAATGAATGGATGCAGGTCAAATTTTGATTTCCTGGTATCGATATCAAATAAGTTTTTTTCGTCGTAAACTGAATTTTGAAGGCTAAATAAGTCCTCTGAGTAAATGGTATCATGGCTGAGACTAAGAACTACAATTATACCTACTTAGAGCCAAACCCGAAGCAAAAACTAAAATAAAAGAGCTGAAAAAATAGACATACAGGCAGATAAACAGACACACTCACAAACATCTTGCCTTTTACATATCTATATATATATATATATTATCGATTTTCTGCACTATTGTAAGAACTGCAACCTTGAAACTTCTGAATATCGTTTCTTATGTCTTTGTCTATTGATTAAAATCGGACCACTCCTTCTATAACCCGATTTTTTCGATTATCGATTTTCGATATTTATCGGGGGTACCTCGACACAAAACCTAGCTAAGAACACTCGCAGACGCTTATAGTACAACTGTGTAAATTTTCAAGAAAATCGGTTCAGCCGTTTCGGAGTCTATAGGTAACGGACATACACACACAGACACAGTTCCATTTATAAATGTTTAGATGTACATTTGTGGCTTGTTTGTCTTCACTGCTTAATGTGTGTAGTAGTGAGTTAACTGTAGGTACCTCTAAAGAATCACTGAAAAAACAGCATAGTATGAAGGGGAAAGGCGCCAAGCTAAATAAAAACAGTTTTATCGGCAAAATGTTTGTTATTATTAAGGATAGATCAAAGTATTTTTTAAATCATTTTAAAAATTTTTTTTAATTCTTTCTGACACGTTCGAAATTTTGATAGAAAATCTTGTTTTTCTTTCGTCTATGAGTGACATAATTTTTACAAGGGCAAACGTAATATTTCGCAAAAGACTTTTAGCCGGTGAAAGACACATTAGTTTAAAAATTCTTGAAAAAATCAAATAATGGCCGAATACTGAAGAAAATATTGGTAAAAAAAATTTTTACACATGGTCCCTCTTTCACACCACTAATTTCCAGAAATGTATAGAAATTCGCCATCATTTCTCCATAAAACTAATATTAATTAAATCAAGGTGTCATTGGGGAATGCTAATCAACTGTCTTTTTTTTTTTTTTTTAATTAGTCCATTTTTAGAAAATCTGCTCCGAATTGCGAAAAAAATGCAATAAAACTATGCCATTTTTTATTTAGATAAACTTTTAATTGCTTTCATAAACAATATAAATTAAGATATCATAGTCAGAAAATAAAAAAAATTCAATGAATAATGAATTTTTACAAGAATTGTTTTCATTTTTATTATTTATTATAATAATTTATAAAGTTTCAAAAAAATTTTAAATGTCCTCCTCCATCGTTAATGCTAGAGTGTAAAATTAATGCATGAAGACTAATCGAAAATTGAAAAGCTTAATATAAATAATTTAGCCAATGGGTTTTTTTATAATAATTAAAACATTTTGTGTGCATGCCGATTATTCGTATTTTTTTTAATTTTTTTTTTTGTTACGGGTGGCTGTACGTGATATATATCATTAAAAGGTCACGTTCCATACATGAAAACAAAAAAAAACTATGTAAACAATTTCGGCATGGTACAATTTTTTCATCTTGCTTTAGTGTTTTCTATGCCTTACGTTTCAACATTCAATGGGCTTTGCAAATCATCCCTTCAAAATTTAAAGCAATTTTTATTTTAATCCGTAATTTCCTTATTTTGTTAAAAAAAAAGGAATTGTGAAATTCACAATTTGTGGAAGTACCTAAAAAGAATATGAAAAATAGTTATTAAAATTAAAAACTAATAAATGCCATAACATTTCATAAATTATTGAATTACCTTTGCCGTTATATATTTTCATTCCTTTATTAAATTTCAATTTTTTTAAAAAAAATAAAGTTTTTATATTATTTACATTTTTATTTTTCATAAAACAACTTCAAGCGTAAGGCTATAAAGCTAATCTAAAATTCTATCTGTATTGGATAATTGCTGAAAATATTGTTGAATTTTTAATTTTAACGAAGTTAAAAATAACAAAAAAAAAACGAAGCGTACCAATAAGATTTGTCAAATTCGTCTTCCATATTTAGTATTTTTTGACGGCTACTGAAGGTCATGTCGTTTATCGCCTCTGATAAAGCAATGACAACCCCGATAACAAGAATATGTAATTAAAAAACGCCTTTATAGTACATTTCAGGCAGTAAACAAGTAATTCTTGTTTCAAGTCAGTTTATGGTAAGTTTACATTCAGTAATTTGAATAAAATAATGTGTCAGCGAGGTGTACTTATTTTTGCAAGATTTTTTTAAACCGAGAATTGGCTTCTGTTTACAAAATGTGTCGATCGATGAAAAATGGCGGAAAATTTGGCTTACTAGAATTAGTAAATTTAAGCTTTTGGCTTTCAATTAAAGCTAAAATTAAAACTTCAAGAAAACTTTGTTTATTTTTAAAATTGTAATTTAAATTTATGCATCAAAAATGAGTGCAGCTACCTAGTTAACTGAGATGTGTTCCGTTTCACAATAGCAGGATATTCATATCGTGAGCAGGCAGTTACTATTTTTACTTACGGCAGGAAAACGAAATGGACGCAAAGTATTCTTTTAAATAAATTAATAACAAAGCATTTTCGGACATATTTTTATATGGACTTTGGTACTTGTTTTCGTGTGAGAAACGCACTTCAAAAGTTTTTAAAAGTATTTTTGATTCTCTCTGTATGCATGTGTATATATCTCTCTAGATAGATAAATAAGTAAATATCTGGGTCTTTCGAAAATGTAAATGTAAACAAATTTAGTCCGAAAAAATGAAACGCGTCAATCGTAAATATTTTCTATTTTGCCATACAGCTTTCGTTCAAATTTTTGTATATATAATTATCTGCTGCCTCGATACACTATATATATATATATATACTGTGTGTGTGTATTTTGGCAGCATTTTTTCATTAATGCAGGTTTCATTGAATAATATAGACAAGTTTTGTCTATTAATTTTGTAGGATCCGTTCATACCGTCTGATATACTTGATGGTGATGTTGAAAGACAACAAAAAATCACAGTAATTGTTGATTTTTTTTATCAGGTCTAAGCTTTCGGCTCACATAAGCCATTATCAAAGAGTAAATATTAACACACAGTAAACATAGAACATTTAAGCTATTAACAATAAAGAGAATTGAATTGAAAATATAAGTCCATCCCTACCGTGGCGGATGGCCGAAGACAGTGACAAAATAGTGGTGTTGTGGTCCCTGGTCTGATTACAGACATTTGAGTACGTTATTGGAAATATCAAAATTGATTGTATTCAAACCAGGTTTAAATTGTTTAATGTAGATTGCTTCGAGGATTTTTAGTTTCTGTTTGTTATTTTCTTGTTTAAGTATGGACGTGTTATCAACAAGCGTTTTTCTCAGAAGTGTGCGTTGATAACCGTGTTGTTCTAAATGACGGAATATATTTGAATTTTCATTTAAGTGCAACGTCAGACGCCGTGAGAGCGAATTTGTGATGTGGCCAATGTAGATATTATTGAGGTTGTTAGAGATACATTCTCTAAATGGACATATGAATTTATATACTACATTGGTTTTCTGCAAATCACTAACGGTGGAGGAAGAGTCGTTGCGGACGAATGAATTAGATGTAGTGGATTTAGTGTAATATATAATAAACTTAATTCTTTTGTTAGTCTGTCGGAAAAATATTAGTATTTATGAGTTTTTTTAGGATGTTTTTATCTAGTTGGTAGTTGGAGTGCATCTGGCTACGGTATAAGAGTGATATGTTTAGGATTGGCTGGGTTAGTATCATATATATATATATAGTATTATATATATATATATATAAGCTCTGTTCATACTACATTGGGCATTGTTTTATTAACACTTGAATGATAATATTATGTGTACCCTCATATGTGTATTTATTAATTCACTTATATATATATATATATATATATATATATATATGTTCACAGGATGTGTATATATATATATATATATATATATATATATATATATATTTAATTTCGCTCATGCGTATTGTTTGGTTTTGATTTTGTCGTCTGCACAGTATAGTCGGGGAAGTCAACTTCCAGACGATAAAACAAAACTGGAAAATTGGAGAATCAACACCAAGTATTTCCAAACTGTAGAGAAGTGCATTGAAGATCCGAATTGATTTTATGCAGATCGGATTAAACCAATTTGAGAACATTTTCTTGACGATCCTTGTCCTGTAACAAGGAAAACTTTATTTTAAAATCCCTTTGTGATCGTTTAAAGTTTAAGCTGTCAGGTACTATCTCTAGTGGCATAAAATGAGGCTGATCACTATGCTTCTTTGATGATCAAATCATTCGATTGCCTCCCTTTGATTAAATAAAAATCCAATGATATATTAGGATCTTGAATATGTTCTCGCAGATTTTTCATGAAAAGTAATGTTTTATTTACAAAAATCAGTAAGAAACATGCCACTGAAGGTATTTTTCCATCACTAGCCACTATTCCCCCCCCCCCTTTTTTTTTCGCAACATTTGAACTCCACGTCGGAAAAATTACACGTCTTTTGAAGTTAACAACGTCGACCCATTTTTGGCATTTTAGTAATAATGAAAGTGCTGCTCAACCGGCCAAAACGTTTCGAAATTGTTGGGTGATCACCTCCTTGCAAAGCAGTCTGAAGAGTAAAATTTACACTGGCGGAGGGCAAGTTACTATTTTCTATAATGGAATGTTCTACAGTCTTTTTTTCATTTGAAAAAATACTGCAGCTTACAAAATCAATGAATAAACGACATTTCAAACGGGTTCCGGTACGTGGCGCTTAATGTTCTCATTAATGTTTTCTTTATTCTCACTACAATGTCACTTTTCAATTTTTGTTAAAAGAAAGTGTTGTGGATCTTCCTCACCAATTTGTTGTGCAGTTGTGGCGGAACTTCGTCGCCAAGTTGTAGTAACAGGTTTGTGCCGGAAGTAAGACACGGAACAAGAAGGTAGTTTCAAAACAGTATATTAGAATAACGGAAACGGATATTCAAAGAAATGTTAATAAGTAATATAGAAATAAGTCCGAAGGTATTATTACGCTGCCTGACTAGTAGCTGTCGTTAACTGTTGTACTTGACTGCTCGTAAATGCTACTGTTGACTACGCGTAACTAACTACTCGTAATTTGACTACTCTTTAACTGCTCTGTAGAAGTCACGCATGTAATTTATATATAGCCAGAGGAAGAGTTCATTCCTCGTAGGAGGGTACCATAACAAAAAGAAAGAATGAAACTTAATACCTGCTTCAATTCAATGGAAACTCTTGTCAATTTTAAATCTTTTCATTTGTACCTTCTTACACTAACTAATGCATTAATAGTTAGGTTCCTGCATAATTTTGTTAAAGTTGTTAAGCATAAATATTTAACTATGTAATAGAATTTATCTATTTTATCTCTATTGTTCGCATACTGTAAGAACAAAGAGCCACTTAAAGTAGAAGATTACTAAATATAAAGTGCGGATTATGAAGATATGTGGGATAGATAACGGCTAATCGAAAACTTGAAGTGGTTAAGAGTGTAGTGATCAGGGAAGCAACCTCACGGGGTCTGTTTCACAAAGTAATAGTTCTTAGAAAAACGTTGTGGAACGTCCTTCTTACCAATGAAATATTAAGGGAATGCGGGTGATTCGACACGGTGTATGTGGCAGCATGGTGGGTCTCAGCTGTAAAAGTGTGAACTGGTATAACTAGAGAACAACATTCGTTTCTATATTTTCTTATAGTAATATCGATGATCATAAGAAGCTTGCAACATTTCGTCAGGAGAAAAAGGGTTTTAGGGTGAGAAATATTTCATCACCCATAAGGCTGCATAAACACTTTTGAACTCTTACAGTTAGGGAACTACCAAGAAACATATTCAATAATTAAATGAATAGTTGTGACTAATCAAAAAATTTAAAAGAATTTTCACGAGTACTGTTAGTCATTGTTATTATTGTAAATTAAATAGTTGGTTTTCTTGGTTGTTTAAATAGTTATATGCTTCTCATTGGCAAAAGTGGTCAGTTTTCGAACCCATGTAAGAGGTAAGATTTTAGGACAGGAACACTTAACTCGTTTGGAAGATTTGTGCGACAGTATCTCAAACACGCTCTCCTTTTGGGAAAGAAGCAATGAGATAGTAACAGAACGCAAGGGCGATATTGCTGTCTCCGTTGTAATGTTCTTCATGTTAGGAATTAAAACCGCGACTCTTTCTACCCTCGTTAAATTCCAGATTTGGACTTGGACTCGGCACTACACCACGACTGATCTGACCCCCTTACCCGCCTATTATGAGCAATCTAATATAACACTTATTCTCCGCAGAACCCCCTTGAAATCAGCGTCCTTTCAATAATGCTTGCTCATCGAATACCCAGAAAGCAATAGACCAGAAACAGTGGTGAAATGTGCCCGGATGTGAATGGCCAGGACTAACAATAAGAACCAAGTATAAATGAAATATAATGATCAGATCGGGTAATTGGTGAGCTTGTTGTGTGCATCTGTGAAATGTTTGGGTGGGTCGGTAGAAGAGTCTTCTAGAAAGACTGGGGGGAAAGGACAGTTATTAAAGAGAGGAGGACACAGAGAAAGGAATATGTGTTACAGAGCGGGGGTGGGGCCGAGACAGAAAATAAGAGAATTACTAGAACTTTATTTGATTTTTAAAATATATATACAATCAGAGAGAAAGCTATTAATAAAGAAAGGTAGCAAAGAGGAACATGTAAAGAAACGGAGGGGGTATTTTTTTATAGCGATCCGAAGAGCGGATTTATTAAATAAAAACGTACAGGGGGGAAATGAAGGGAAGCATTGCCATAGCGGAGTGGTTAGTACGCTGGATTAACAAACCATAATAGTAAGTTCATTCCGCACTGGATGCTTCATATAATTCAATGTTTTTTAGCGGTTTATTATAAACACAGCAAACCAGAGTAAAGAAAGAGTAAGGAGGGCGGGAAAATGAAAACGAGGCAGAAAATTACGTTCTTAGGAAAGAACGAACAATAGATTTATCGATAGAAATAAAAGATATTCGAGAGAGTAAGAGTGAAAGTAGAAGTGGTAGGCGGGGACAATGATTTGAAAGCGAGTGGAAGCAAATGTGAGAGGAAACTTGATTGGGATGCGAGTTGGAAAGGAAAGCGGGCAACAGAAATAGAGAGAGGAAGGAGAGTAAAGAGAGGTGAGAGAAAAAGTACAACAATAGTAGAACAGAGATTGGAGAGGAAAGTGAGGAAGAAAAAGATGAAGTTAATATAGTTATAAAAAGCGAGAAAAATAATGATTAAAAGGGGGAAAAATGGCTAAAAAAAATTGAAAAAGAAAGTTTAAAAGAGAAAAACTGAGAATGTGTAAAATAAAAAAATAATGTCTAAAGAGCGAGAGAATGTGCAAAAGAGAAAATGTCTAAAGGAGGGTAAAAAAGAAAATATGTCTAAAAAGAGAAAATAATGTGAACGGAAATGATGACAACGAAATGGTTGAATGAGAAAAATATTTTTAATGTTAAATGAAAGAAAGAAAGAAAATGGGAGAAAGGAATATTATAAATTACGAAATAATTTAGAAAGGAAAAGAATGAAAATAAAAATGAATTAATGAATCCAATAAAAAGGGAATAAAAATTTGGGAGCAAAAGGTGTGAGTTGAGTAGTGAAAAAAAAAAAATAACAACGACTAGTAACTGTAAATGCAATTGAGGCCCTGAAAATATAAAAGAAGAAAAGAATCAACTGACGGCAAAAAACAAAAAAAAAAAAACTGAAGAAATTTAGGAAGAAGGTCCTAGGACAATGTTGCAGAGAATTGTGAGTCCCTGAGACAAATCATTTCATTATTCACAATCAATCTCTTAACTGAGGCGATTGACGAAGCAGAAAAGGCGCGCGATTTGCTGTTCATTATTTTCCAATGCAAGTAAAGTGGACCTGACTATCAGTTAACGGACCAAAAGAATAAGTTAAAAAAAAGAACTGTGAATGAAATTTAAAAAAGAAAAAGGAAAACAGGGGGAGCAGAAAATAGCAGAAAATGTGACGAATAAAATAAAGAGATGTTTGTGAACATTTAAAAAAAAAAAGAATAGAAGCTTAAATTGCATCATGGTTGCTTCTGTTTGAGAAAGAGAGCCTTGTCTCTTACAGGGTTGGCAAAACCAAAAAATATTGCTATGAGAATGACGATAATGGCGGATGGCAGTAACACCCAAAAACATCTCTCCAATCTTTTCGCCAAAAGCCTGTCCGCTGCCTACGTTTGTTCAATCAATATCAACCATCGAATTATAATAAAATAGTCGTCTAGGGCGATTCCTTTTTTGTCTAATGACATTCGATCAAAAACAGTCGTTAATCACCCCTGGCTATTTTTTTTTTTTTTTTTTGGTGTGTTTCATTTTTATTTATGTTTCATCATTTTCTTTCTTTTTATTTTTCACCTATTTTTTTCTTTCAAGATTCTTATTGCTTTAATTTCCTTTTTTTTTTCTTTCGTTTTCTTCTTGTATTTATCGTTCAATCTTCTTTTGATTTCAAGCAAGCTTACCTTATTACCGTACAAGCCAAATGGATAGAAAATAAAGGAAGGAAGAATGTGTTACGCCAGTCTTCCAAGTAAGGCTGGATTCCCAATATCGAAAGTCACTATTTACCTCGATTTACAACATCCTTTGTTCTGTAATTATTTAAATCACGAGGCTTGTCGATCTAACTTAGCAAACGTGCATAGGCGCGGGACACTCAGTGAATATGAAATTAATTACTTTAATACACCTGAGACTAATTTACTCTTCGCTTCTCTTTGGTGAGGTGAATTAGGAGGCACTCAGTGATAATCAAATTCTTACACTAGTGAAACGGTTTACAATATAAACTTCATAATTTTGTAATTTTTAAAAATTTCTATTCTCTTTATTTCTTTCTTTCCCTCCTCTTTGTTTCTTTGCTTTCTCTTTCCTTCCTTTTTTCTTTTATCTTCTTTTTTTCTTTTATCTTCTTTCATAACTTTCCCCTCGTCAATATTTCTCATATCTAATGAGCTAATCCATCAAAATGTTTTGTTTCTTTGTCTTTCTCTTTTCGTCTTTCTTTTTTCCAAAACCATCTCTTCTCTCATTTTCTCATTCTCGCTCTTGTTTCAGTTTTTCTTTAATCTGCTCCCCACTTTCATAGACCAGTGTATTTTTTTTTTTTTTGCATTTTATCTGTCGCAATTACTGTCGAATCCCAAATTGTAGTGGACTGAAAGAAATGTTAAAATATATTATGCGAGAGGTTGCAAAAAGACAATAAATGTCTGCTTCTACGATCATATTAAAACATATTCGATGGCAAAGCAAGGTCATCTTATTAAGAATGAAAAAGTAAACCATATATGCATGCTAAATTGGCAATACAAAGTTGTCTCGATTTTGACTGACAAACACATAAAGACTGAGAGAATATTTCAAAAGACACGCTATAGAATTGTTCAAGTTGGAACTCCTTCTGAATATTAATGAAAGGGTTCATTGAAATAAGAATATCCTGGTGGAAATATTAATTGATTGGAGAGAGAACGTCTCGAGGATATAAAGCAGATGATTCTACATAATTAACTTATTCCTAAAAGCAAAAGCGACAGTTTTAGCAACATAATGTCCGTAATATTGTTTATATATATATAGTTTTGTGTTTTTGTTTTGTTTTTTTAACATTCTTACTTAGTTGCCTTTCTGTTCAGTTTACGGTAATATTACGTTGAAACCTCGGTTCTTGTACGATTATCGAAGTTGAGCAACGTCGAGTCGAGACGGGTGACTGCTTTGGAATACCAGATACTATAAGCGTGGATGTGCGGATGGTGTAATGGATAACAGCTCGGGATTTTATCGGGGAACTAATTTCCAGTTCGAGTCGAGTTCGTTACATTCAGTTACGCGCAAATACTCTGGAGGAAAGTAAGAATTCACTTCTCCCGCCCAGATATGGGTTAATTAATAGGATTTGTACCAGTAAATCATTATCTCCCCAAAATTATTACTATCTAAAGAACATTTTCTGGTTCTATATAACATGCAATATATTTCTAATTGCAAAAGAAAAATACATCAATCAATCTTTTCCATTTTGTCCGAGAAATATGCATTTATAGATAAAAATGCAAAAAAACCCAAACTATTTTACGTCATGAGATTTGATTTAACTTGAAAACAAGTATGATTTCTTATCTCCAGTAACTTCAGCAAACCGGCACGATTTCTATCTCCAGTAACTTCAGCAAACCGGCACGATTTCTCATCTCCAGTAACTTCAGCAAACCGGCACGATTTCTCATCTCCAGTAACTTCAGCAAACCGGCACGATTTCTCATCTCCAGTAACTTCAGCAAACCGGCACGATTTCTCATCTCCAGTAACTTCAGCAAACCGGCACGATTTCTCATCTCCAGTAACTTTATAAATATCAGCCGTCTCCTAACCTCCACGTCACGAAAGTGCTGCAGGTTCTCTAAATTCTTTAATTTTACCCATTGTAATCTTTTTTTTTTTTAAGTTGGCAGCTTTTTATTTAAAATTTTGTAAATGCCTCCAAACACACATAAAGAGGACTTGTGAAAAAAAAAAAACAGTAATTATTGGATCGGGTCGTTGATAGTTAAAACGTTCATTTAGCTTTTCTTCAATGAACCCAAATCAAAGAAAGACTTGATATTGCAGCGCAAGTTAATAACTTTGGGAACAAAAAAAACAAAAACAAATATTATGAAAATGCTTTTAACATTTATACCAAATAGAAGAATAAGATTCGTAGACAGCGAATGAACAACCATAGTAAACGTGCTGAACAGCCGCATTATAAAATATCAATAAAATTCAAATCAATCAAAATAAAACTATGATCGTTAAATTCTGTCTACGTTTAAAATGGACTTTAACTTCGGATTCAGATCGAACTAACAATTCTATAGCTTTATTTTAAGTTTAAATGTGTGTACGCTTGTCTGTAACCAGCCAATGGTTAAATTCGCCGTTTTATGTTCTTATGAAGATTATCACGTATTTAAACATGGCCGACTCGTTAGAACTTTAACTTTCTGACCATTACACTCTAGTTTAAATCTCGTTATGGTTGAATTGTCAAGGACATTGACTTCTTTATAATATCGGCCTGGATAGACGATCACTACGTACGGGTTGAATCCAAGTCTTGTGAGACACGTTTGAACCCAAACTTTGTGGGTGAAATTATGTAGACAAAACTGTTTGAAGTCACTGATGGTTGTGCTAATAGGAAGTAATTGTGATGGAAGCTTTGCGCGTACCTACTTTGTTTGATCATTTCAGATTATACGCTCTCTCCCAGAAATTATAATCAAACTTTTTATTGTAGTATAAATCATGGTTTGGCTCTGTGACTGTTAAAGCTGCCAGACATCATGTGTGTGTATTCTTCTATGTACCCTGTCCCTTCAGAACGTAAGCGATCATGGTTCTCCACGTCTCCCTATCCCTGGTGGCTCTTAGTAATGTTTTCTCCTGTTAACAGCTCGCAACCCCCGTTCCGTCATCCACCTGATCAGGCCCTGCAAATATGTTATCCGCTGCCTTTCTCTGTTTCTTTTTCCTTCTATCTGCCTGTCAGTATCAGGTTCTCCAAGCACTTCTTCCTCATTGCATGTCCGAGGAACTTCAATTATCTCTTCCTGATGCTCACTATTAATTTCCTTTTCGTTACCATTCTTTCCAACACCTCATCGTTGCTTGCATGCTCAGTCCACGATATCCGCAGCATCCTTCTGTAGAACCACATTTTCGCTGCTTCAAGTTTTGTTCTCATTTTCGATGATATTGTCCAACATTCACTGCCGTATTGAAGAACTGATATCACATAACAATCCAGCACTCTTTTCTTTGTTTCTAGTGAAATTTTCCGGTCTGTTAGTACTTTACTCAGCTTCTGGAACGCGTCCTTTGCCATGCCAATTCGCCTTCGGATCTCTGTGTCGCACTTTCCATCTCCTGTTAAAACACTTCCTAAGTATTTAAATTTTTGTACTTGCTTGATTCTGGTATCCCCCACCTGTATTTGGCATTTTGGGTTGCACCTTTTGCTGATGACCATGCATTCAGTTTTCTTAAAGATTATTTGTAGTCCTTTTTTGTCACTCTCCACTGCTACCTTCTGTAGGGGATCTTGTAGTTTTCTTTTCCGTATCTGCAATCAGCACTGTATCATCTGCATACCTTATGGTGTTCAAGTTGTGGCCTCCAATAACAAATCCTGGCATATCATCTAGGGTCCTCAAAATATTCTCGCTGTACAAGTTGAACAGATCCGGTGAAAAGACACACCCTTATCTTACGCCTCTTTCTATCTTTATATCTGCTGAAATCGTTACCTGTCCGTATGCAGGCAGTTTGCTGCCAGTAGAGATTCTTGATTACTCTGATGTCTTTCCCAAAAATGTCGAGGCTGCTGAGGATCTCCATCAATTCTTTGTGTCGTATTTTGTCGAATGTCTTCGCATAATCAATAAAACATAGTCTTTCTTCATTTGTATTGCTCTTTCGGAGAGCATCCTAATCATAAATTTGGCGTTCCTTGTTTCGGTGTCCTTGACGAACCCGCACTGTTCCTGTCTGAAAAGACCCTGCAGTTAAACGTTTTCTAATTTTTTTGTTATTTTAGTCGTATAAATATTTTCTTTTCTTTACATAGAGAGTGTAAAATCTGTCTAAATATTCTATCGATCCGAGCGCTTTCTGCAAATGTATTAATCATTATCAAGGGTGAATTTATATATACTGCTGCCATATCTGGTCAGGTGCTCATACTATCCACCTAGGTGTCCTTGACAAAATTGAAAACAGAGAATCTGTAATGTAATATATCCCGACTTGGCAGCTCGGATATAGTCACTTTCTCACCGGCACAATGTGGCGCCCCTGTATCTCTTCTACAAATACTTTTACGGCTTTTGCTCCGGTGAATTTAACTCACTGGTGCCCCTATATATAAATTTACTCGAGCCACAAGATTAGCAACTAGGCCCCACCCTTTTACTGTTAAACCAATAAATTGTAAACACAAATTCTACTCCATCAGCTTCTTTTCTCGCACTTCTCACCTGTGGAATTCCCTTCCATTTACTTGTTTTCCTGACAGCTATAATCTCCAAGAATTTAATGTAAAGTCAATAGTCATCTCCTATATCACCAACCTCCATCCTCTCTCTCATGCTCCTTTCTCCGTCCACTCCACTCTCATCAGTATTCTCATCTTTCTCCTCCCCATTTCCTGACACCCCCTATAACCAGTCACTCTTTTTCATAATTGTCCTCCTATGTAACCCCTGCAAAACAGTGGCAATAAAATGCCTTGCTTGGGGCGATATGATTTTATATATATATATATATATATATACACACACACACACACGTATAACCGGTCATAATTATTAGGCCACCCCAGTTTTTGAAAAGAAATGATGTATTTCATACTATTTTTAGTATTTATTGCCAAGTGGATAATTCTAAATGAAAATAGAATGTTTTTTTTTGTTATTACTTTGCAAAATATTACAAGGCAAGGAAGCAAAGATAAACTCATCCGAATCACACTAAATTTTCTTCATTATTTTATTGATGAAACTACAATATAGGTAATTATTAAATATTTCTAAATTCATTTGGTACACATGTTATTGTGCAGTATTAACAAAAGAGCCATTCTATTTTCATTTACAATTATTCACTTGGCAATAAATACTAAACGAATAATATGAAATACATCATTTTTTAAAACACTGAGATAGCTTAACCCTCTAGGGCCATTCGTATCATATTTGATACAGTATTTCCCTATAAGGAAACATTTGGTATTTCCCTATAAGGAAACATTTGGTATTTCCCTATAAGGAAACATTTGGTATTTCCCTATAAGGAAACATTTGGTATTCATTGACTGAGCAGTCAGTACTGCTTTCATTTGAAATTTAAAAAATATTTCTCTTAAAAAATTTTTCAGGAAAATATTTCTTTCAAGGCTTGTTTTCATACTGTATCAAATATGATACGAATGGCCCTAGAGGGTTAATAATGGCCGATTGTGTGTGTGTATGAATGAAAATGCAGGGTTTTCTGATGCTCTTCTTATTGACTTCCGAGCACAGTCAGCACATTGTGACCGTTTTCATAGTTGATGGTATTATGTTAGGTTCTTCTTTTTTATTATCAATGCATCTAACCATTTTTGTTTTGTTTTTATTGTGGGGGGCGGATGATGCTATGATGGTAATATTTCCACATGTATGTTGCGGATGGATGTTGGTAAAAAAAAAGCTTGTGTCTTGTCGATCGACTTCAATGAAACATGTATAAAATAAAGAACTGCTGCCCAAATACGCTATTATATATATATATATATATATATATAATTCAAACATGCTTTATTGAATAATGTAAACATTTTACGTCTATTTATTTTCAAACTGATTAGACAACTGTAAGCTGATAAAATTTGCATTCCGATATAAGCGAGCTGAGCAGAAATTGGTCGAAAAGTGTTATATGCACTTTTATATGTTGTTGCAATATTCGTAATAAATTTTGTTGAGTGTTGGTTAGTTGGGATATATGTCTGTGTGGGTATCGTTCAGAATTTGCTGCATTTATAGGAGGGCTACTCAATAGGAGAGATTATTGATAAGTTCTCGGTACAACCTACTTCCTAAAATCTCTCGAAATATTAAAATTAATTTTAGAGTCATTGCTTGGTTGGACAGAGAACTTTTAGCATCCCTAGGACATGCTCAAATTGTTTGTTTTATTTATTTACCTGTGTTTACGCGACATATGCTTGGATATCTGTCTATGTTTCTGAGATGAGCTATTGTAACTATTTACACTATTTACATTGTTTGGATTGTTGTACTCATCTTTGTTGTCATTTTCACCTTCAATATCTGTCTGTTTCTGAGATGAGCTATTGTAACTATTTACACTATTTACATTGTTTGGACTGTTGTACTCATCTTTGTTGTCATTTTCACCTTCAATATCTGTCTATATTTCTGAGATTAGGTAAACTATTCACATTGTTTGGACTTTTGTCCTCACCTTTGTAGCCATACTCACGATGTTTCGGCCGTTGGCTTTCGGGTTAAAATTCCAATTACCAGAAAAAGGCCGGATCGTACAACGACCTAAATGAAATGAACATGGCAACAAAGATGAGGACAAAAGTTCAAATAATATCAGACATTTAATTGTCATATGTGATACACACTTAGGTGATCATGTCTCGAAAGAGACATGACTGACTTGGCAGAAAATTTTCCTGCAGTTGGTTTCCATTACGTTTTACGATAGACCGGTTGCCAACCAAAGCTATAGAACTCAATATGTCCTATTATTTAACCCATAGCTGGAGGGAGAATAGATGGATTCATACTTTTCTTAAGGGTATTTGCGCATAAAGGAAAGCAACACATTCAACTGAAATTTTAAACTCGGCTTTTCGATTTTTTTTTCATTCCAAGCCGATATCCACAGTACCATAACGAACACCCGAACAACGTCAGTCAGTTAAGTGCCATACGTGATACACGCTTGGGCGATCATGTCCCGAAAGAGACATGACTGACTGGGCAGAAGGTTATCCCGTAGTTGGTTGCCATTGCTTTCTGCGGTAGACTGGTTGCCGACCGAGGCTATAGAACCCAATCTGTCCTATTATTTAACCCATAACTGGAAGGAAGAGACGGATTAATACCTTTCTCAAGGGTATTTGCGCGTAAGTGAATGCAATGAATTTAGCTAGAATTTGAACTCGGCTCCCCGATTTCTCTTTCCGAGCCGATATCCACAGCACCACAACGAACACCCGAACAACGTAAATAGTGTAAATATATATTCTTGTTTTTAGTTACTTGATTAGTGATGATAACTTTTCGTTACGCTTTATTGAAAAGTACGAGCTGTGTGCAAAAGTTCCCTGAAGTTTTTTAAAAAGCAGTAATTAGTTGGTAAAAAAAACAAAAGGGTGATTATATCTTTTGCATACACTTAATATTATTAATGGCAAAACTATCTCATTCTTCTTTGACGTGCAATGTACCTTCAGAACGTAGGCGGTCATGGTTCTTCACAACTTCTTTCTTTTTTAGCTCTTCTGTCTTTTTAAACTTAAACATATCTTGAAGATTTAAATTCGTCTGTTATATTAATTCTCTAATTAGTTAAGCTTTAACCTGATTGATATTCGTTGAAACGCCTCGATTTCATCGAACCATAAATAGACAAAAAATAAATAAGCGCTTATTACTTCAGTTTTATTTTCTGTGCTCATTAGCATAAAATCGAAATAATGCTCACCTGCACCCTGACTTCGGGCAGGCGTATTTTCATTGCCAATTCTTCCCTGCTGTAAACGTCAGGATAGTGTGACTTTTCGAAGGCTCTCTCCAATTCATGCAGTTGGAAGGTCGTGAACGTTGTGCGGCTTCGTCGATGTTTTTTCCTCATTTGATTGTTTGTTTCCAGTTCGGCCATATCGTTGCTATCTGGCCGTTTCCCGCTTTCATTCATCTGCTCTTGTCCGCCATCAATTCGAGATTCTTCAAACGTAAATTAAAAAGAAGAAAATACAGAAGTTCATTTTCAATGATACATACATAAAGGAAGTCTATATGATTAGCAAAGCCCACACAAAAACACACTAAGGCAAATACAGAAGCCGAAAAATATGCATATTAGCTCTGAAACTTGCGGATGTATTGCAATCGATAACGTCTTGGAAAGAGTTTGACACGATAAAAAGAAAAGTATGAATCGTTACTTCTCCCCTCAGTTATTGGTTAAACAGTAGAATATGAGAGCTTTGAGTCTGAGTTTTGTTTAACGGCATATCAACACCTCTGTGGGTTAATTATTGCCAAAAAGATAGGGTTTTAAAGTATTTTTGTTTAATGTTCGGTTATAGTGAGAAAGTTGATTTAGTCAGATTTTGATAATTTTTTATTTTTCAAAAATGTATGGTTGGTAATAATTTTATTCAAAAATTTATTATGGCAATAATTTTTTCTTTCAGAAAAGTATTGTTGGTAATATTTCTTTCAAAAATGTATATTTTTCTATAAAAGTCTTTTTCTATGTATATATTTCTGTAAAAGTCTTTCATAGCGTTTTGACCCCAGTTTGGGGGTTAACTATTTGCCCATAGCTAGGACCCTAACAGGTGCTACCACCCCGGGTCAGGGTGAACCTGAGAACAACAGCAATTACGAGGTAGTTCCATGCTCGTCACAGTCTCCTAATCAGAGGCCTTGCTGCCGGATGCAGTTTACCGTCATACCCAGGACCAGTGGTACATGTGAAAAAATCATTGCTATTCCGGTTGTCCGTTGCACTACCAAAGAAAATATTTGATGCAATGCAAAAACAAATTACAATCCAAAATATATATTTTAACATTAAATAGCCCACAAAGTGTAGATAAGCCATAAAAAATCGATCTAAAACCAACTAGCAGTTAAAGAATAACAACATGAACTAAAATATTAATCATGTATTCATATATGAATAGTTGATCCTTCATATATACGCAGGTAGACTGTAAAGTAACTCCCCGTTTTAAATACTTATAATTTAATTATTAGCTATACTTTCTGGCATCAGATTTCGCTACCAGCTTCTCGAGTCGTTCAGGAATCGCCGTAACTTATTTCACCAGGAACTCTTGTGGTATAGAAGACATAACTTCTTGTATTCACCCTTCAAGTTCTTCCAAAGTCTTGATGGTTCGATGTAGTAGACTTGCTTTTTTAAACAACATCAAAGGAAAAAAGTCACAGGTTCTTAAGTCAGGACTACTGCTGGCCACTCATATATAAAATAGATTTACTTTTCAATTACCCTCTGTGTGTGTGTGTGTGTGTGTATATATATATATATATATATATATATATATATATAGTATAATGATGATCCACATAAACTGTCTTAATATGTATAGGAAAAACTACTACAAAGTTGTAAGTTTAAAAATGTATTTATTTGACAGTATTTATTTATTTCTATTATACATACACACACACACACACACACACACACACATATATATATATATATATGATATTTCAGACCGACCTCGGCCTTTCATCAGAAATAAATGATTTTAAAATCTAAACTAGAAGCAGTTTTTCCTATACATATTAAGACAGGATATGTGGATCATCACTATGCTATTTGGACCCTACTTAAACAGCAAAAAATTAGACAAAATTCTCTACAAATTGGCACGGATACACTCGGATATTATATTTCTTGGACTTTGCAAAAAATGGAATTAATACCACAAGGATTCAGATTTAAATACAACTTCCAACACAGCTTTATTACCTTACATAAACAAAAAGCCCAACATATATACAATAGAACCTCCACGCGATTAAGAAACCTTGCGCACAACTCTGCTTAGATTAAGAAATCCTTTTACATGAACTTATCTAAAAAAAATCAGCTATTCTCTCTAACACTTTCTCTTTTCCAGTACTTTCAAGTAAAAAAAAACACTCAATTTCCTGTATCAAAAAAAGCTGACACAGTGTATATTTTTGAAAAACCAAAAACTCAAACTAATTGCTTAGGACTCCATTTTACAACACATACCTCACCTGAATAACTACTTAATACAACAGATTCCACGAAGATCTCATTATGTACGCTACACCCATAACACATCTGCTGATAATCACATCGCAAACCGATCTAAATATACTCTAACCCAATGTGAAACCTCTTTATTAAATAAAGGATTATCATTCTAACCCTCACAACCACTAAACCCTCTAAACCTTTGCTACAATATGGAAAAATACCTTCGTAGACTGAGACTAAAAGAATATTTCTCAGACAACAAATCCAGTTCTACTGACAACAGCGCTAACCAATCATGCTCCAAACTTCTTCTTACGAAGAATAACACTCTATGGACTCCACCAAGCGGACGTAAACAACACTTAGATCAATATGCCAACAAAGCCAGACAACACCTGGATAACTTCTTAAAAAACAAAGGACACTAAATAAAATACACTACTTATCCAAAATAGAACACCAAGTCATCTATACACTTAAAAACAATCGAGACATAATTATCGTACCAGCCAATAAGGGCGGAGCTATAACCATCTTAGACACTAATAACTATATTAAAGAAGTAAAATCACAACTTCAAAATAACAGATTGTATGTACCCTTACCTCTAGATCCGACTAGCACTTACAAAACAGAATTATCACTTCTGAACCTGAACCTGAACCACAACATAAAAAATAAAATAAAATCTCTTATTCTTGAGAACCCTAAAACAGCAGCATTCTACACTATCCCAAAACTACATAAACTCCCAAAAACCATTTCAGAAAAACACCCTAACACCTCTTCATCCAACCCACATCAAACTAAACAATCAAATAATGAAGAGATCTATAAAATTTCAAAACCCCTTAAAATCACAGACCCATAATATCAGGCATTGGTACCCTCAAAGAATTTATATCTGGGTACATAGACAATATCCTAAAACCTTTGTCTGACATACTCTAGTTATATTAGAGACACTACTGACTTTCTCAACAAATTAAAAAAACATTAACTTAGTCCACAATGATAATATCCTAGTAACGATGAATGTTACGTCTCTGTACATGAACATTCCACATGTTGAAGGAGTATCAGCTTGCCATGAGTTCCTTAGTAAAAGCAAATTACCTAACAACCAAATTACAGATATATGCCAATTAATAAATTTCATTTTAACACATATTAATTTTAAATTCAACAACAAACACTACAGATTAGTGGCACAGCAATGGGCACAAAAATGGCACCTAGTTATGCCAATATCTTTATGCACATTCTAGAAAGGAAGATACTAGACGATTCAGAATATAAACCATCACATTATTTTAGATATATTGATGACATTTTCTTATTATGGACTCATGGATTAGAACAATTAAAACTTTTTTTTAATTTCTGCAACAACTTCCACAATACAAGTAAATTTACCATGGAGTACTCATACACATCCGTCCCTTTCTTAGACGTCATGATAAAATTAAACAAACATACACTTTCCACCAGTCTATACAACAAACCCAAAAACCAACATAAATTCCTACACTTTAACAGTTGTCATCCCCTTAAATTAAAAAAATCTGTCGTATACAGCTCATTTCTAAGAATCAAATGCATATGCTCAGGCCATCTAGATTTTCTATACAACATTAACAACCTAACAAAGCAATTTCTAAAATGTAAATACCCAATAAAAATAATAAAAGCAGCACTAAATAAAACCATCCACATAAATCGTAACACACTTCTCACATACAAGAAAAGAAAAAAACAACTGAATTCCCATGGATTTTAACCACAATTAATATTCCCACACACTTATTCAAAATTTAAAAAATGATTACAAGAACCTCAAATTTTTTTTTTTTAATCGTATCACCCCGAGCAAGGCGGTAACGCCACTGATGTGCAGGGGGCTATGTAAGAGTGAAAAGATTGGAAAAGAGAAAGCCGGAAACCACATCCTAAACAGGGAACAAGGGATGAGTCTCTTAACCTGTTCAATAGACGTGGGTGGAGTGTGAACCAGGCGATAGATCTATCTACTCCAATTAAATATATACAAGATTTGCAAACGCATATTTGGTAGAACAAAGTTTTGGAATATATAGCAAGTTGGTAGAAATACATATATCTATGTGTGTGTGTGAGATAGTAATCAACCAGTCATATTTTTGATTACATTCCGATTTCTTTTAAGAATTCAAGCATCCTGCTTGGTCTCGTTTCCATAAATATTTTTTTTCAAACTACTTGTTTGGTAATACTTCTTTCACACTTTATTTAAGTTTGTACACTCTAAAAGTATATGTTTGACACTTAATCTTTTTTGACAGCTGGAATCAAACAAAAAAAATCATTTTCGATAAACCACTCATAGACGCAATGAAACAAACACTCAACCTATCAGCTATTCTCACTTCTACCAAATATCTAAAAAATACAAACCTATCAGGGAATTTCAGATGTAACAAATCTCGTTGTTTAGTTTGCAAACATTTAGTAAACGATGCAGTATTTTCTCTACCCAACACCAACATCAAATTGCACTCACCACGCCTCACCTGTGACAGCCAAAATATAATATATTTTCTCTTCTGTTCAATATGTCCAAATAGTGGATATATTGGTGAATCTGGAAACAGTTTTAGATTCCGTTTCAATAATCATAAACTAAGCATACGCCAAAACAACTCTTATTGACCCATAGCCCAACACTTCAATCAACCAGGACACACATTAGAAAACTGCAAATGTTTACTGATAGATTCCGATTTTAGTTCCACATACTCACGCAGAAAGAAAAATACCGGATTTTAAAATTAAATACATATAAGCTACGGTTAAATAGGGACTTAGGTGTTTTGAATCTTTATAAATATTTCAATAGTTGAACAATTTTTAGATACACTTAAAAAAATTTTCTTTAAAACAACATTTAAAAGTATGATTAGAGATAGGTTTACGTTTACAAATATTAAAAAAACTCTATCGTTTTCTACGTCACGTGATGTAAACATCTCTCGACGAACGCTCTCGCGACGGACGCTTCTAGTTTAAATTTTAAAATCATTTGATTCTGATGAAAGGCTGATGTCAGTCTAAAATATCAAATATATATATATATATATATATATATATATATAAAAGTACATTTTTAAACTTACAACATTTTAGTAGTTTTTCATATATATATATATATATATATAAAACAAAATTTCGATGTTTAAATCCGTTGGTCTGTTTCAATATAAAATATCAATATTAATTAGGATCGGGCTTTTGGGATTTACCAACATGAGTGTGTGTACGCTCTCACACCCTGATTGAGCACCCTGGAAGAATGGTAGACTTTGAAAAACAGTAGCTACTCTGGCATGTACGCATCGCTCATTCAGTAAAATGAATTAGAGCATGCTGGCTATTTGGCGCGTATAATGACAATATACGCGCTAAAAGGTCTGCCTTCTTCTACCGAATGCCCATAGCCCAGAGGTAGAATCGCCAACTGACGCCAATTCGGTAGGGTTTCAATCCTGGGTTAAAAAGCAATCGGTGTCTAACTGTACTGATGAGCTGTGATACAGCGAAACAGATCTGTCTGCGGATGAATATATATATATAATGTGTGTGTTCGTGTTTATATATCAGGAACAATATTGGGGAAAATGTATGAGAAAGTAGAAAAAGTTTTCTTATCACGCATTTCGTCCTTTAAGAATTAATCGAACTAAATTTGTTATATTGATTCGACTGCACATGCGTACGAACGAGGGATGCTGAGAATTATCATTTTTTTCACTACACATACAGTGCGCGATGTATAAATTGTCGTCCAAATTACACAAAAATGAAAATAACGCTGACATCTCATTTTAACAGATATACCAAAATTACACAAATTTTTTGGAAATAAGAAAAAGTAAATCTATTTAATATAATCGTCATTGGCTTCAAGAATGGCCCTTTAAACGACTTTGGAATCTCCTGCATCTTGTCTGAACGGTCTTTTTGACTAAGTTGTTGAATGCTGCCATAATCCTTGCCTTCAGTTTATCATTGGTGTTACAAGGAATCTTGTTTGTCTCTCGATGAACTGCACCTCACGCATAATAATCAAGGGGTTTGGAGTCTGGAGAGTTAGGTGGACAAATGTAAGGGGTGACGCAGTTGCAAAAATTGTCTAACAGCCATGACTAGGTTCTTTTACTTGTATGCCATGGTGCAGAGCATGGCCGTATCTGACTACCGGGCACGGGTCCGGGCCGATCCGTGCAATCATAGTGAAAATCCGGAAAATGTGATGTAATCGTAGAAATTGTCTGGCGGTCATAACTGGGTCCTCTTGTTTATGTGGCATGGTGCAGATTCCTGTTGCCAGATATAGGATTTTCCAGCGGCCACCCTGTTGATCCATGATCAGAGTGAGTTTTATAGCTGCCGTACTTTCGTAATCAACATTTAAACTCATCTAAATTCTTCTGAATCGTCTGCACTGACCCATATTGACACCCAGACGTCTTAAATGCTTCCGGTGCGAATTCCAAGCACTACAGCAAATTTCTAGTGGATTTAATTGCATCATGGTGTTCTTTTTCTCATAGACTGTGCTCAACTTTCACTACTATTCTGTCGACAAAATCTAAAACAACGCGCATGCGCAAAATTTCAAAAATATATAATGGCGACAATTTACCCATCGCACTATACAATGTGTTTGTTATTTTAAAGTTCGGTGGAATTTTCTCTTACTGCTTTTCTTAATTGGGTTACATTTTTATGCTTTCGGTTTTAAGTAAGGTTCGTAATTAAGGATGAGTTGTGACGTGCTTTCGTTTTGTAGTTGAAGGATTTTATTGTATAAGATTTCAATTTCCGATTTTTATGTTAATGGAATAGATGAATTTATAGAGAGTGCGGCGGCCACACCCAAGTCAACAGCATCGACCTGCCGACTAAAGTTTGTGGGAGTAGACGATCCGACCAGTGAAAGGGAACCCCTTTCCCCAACCCGCCTATGCCAAGCCCCCAACTGCCAGTTGCCAGCCTAAGTGTAGAAGCTGCACCTCAGAGGTCAATGGGTCGAAGAAACTTTGAGAGGAGGAAAGATGTATTCTCAACATCACTGGTGCAAAAGGAACCGTCAAGCCATTGCATTCTTTTACCTTGACTGTCATGAACCACATTTACAACAGAAATAGGGGGGAGTTGTGACAACAACGATGTAGCACGTGCTAACTGAATAAATTAATGACTGAAACAAAATGGTATAAAACTTGGTATAATGCAAAAATAGACCAATAAAGCTACATCTTAAAAAATAAACAAACATAAGTACCACCGGCCTCCTTCATCATCATTTATCCATCACACCCAACTTTTTGTTGCTGTTTCTGTAACAATTTGTTTTTTACGGGGCAGGATTGTTAGCCATGCACCCAACCCCCAAACCTGGAGGACCGGGGAACCACTCTTGGTCCTTACGTTTACAGCACCTGGTATTTCCAAATGGTCACCCATTTAAGTACTGACCAGGCTCGATGTTGCTTATAGTCTACGGCTATATCGTGTTGAATACACCGGTTCCCGTCCGATCACCGAAGTTAAGCAACATCGAGCCTGGTCAGTACCGGCCTCCTTAGGACACAAACAAACTTATTACAGCCAATGACGCTGAAGTCATATCCATCAAACTCTACACAATTATGAGAGATTATTACTTCGCTTAACTATATAGGAACGTAGCAAAATACATTAAATTCATGGCTGTTAGTAAAAATGTAAGTATCTGGAAAGTATTAAAAAGAGGATGGAAAGTGCAACACTGAAATCCGAAGATACATTCCAAAAGCTAAGCAAATTACTAAGAAACAAGAAAATGTTGTTAGAAAAAAAGAAAAGAGTACTGAACTGTTATATAATAGCCGTTTTCCTATATGACAGGGAATACTGGACAATCTCTTCTAATAGGAAAAAGAGACTTGAAGCAACAGAAATTTGGTTCTCCAGAAAAATGTTGAAAAATACCTTGGAATGAAAATGAAAACAAAAAGAACACTTATAACTATCATCAGAAAAATATTTAAATTTCTAGGGTTCATGATTAGGAAAGAAGGCTTAGAAAATCTGATACTCACAGGAAAGATTGAGGGCAAGAAGGACATGAAAGTGCATATTCTACCTAGTGAGTTTGAGTAAATGGATGTCAGGAAAGGTCTACGATAAAAAAGCCATAGCACATGGAACAACAACAACAACAATACACAAACCTAGCTCTATCTACGTCCAGTAATTTCAACTTGAAAATTACTTATCGAAAACTTTAAACTGACTTTAACAGACTTATCAAATAAAGTGGACGTCCTCATATCCGAACGTTCTTACTGTTGACATTTAAATGTTGGACGAATATGATACATTCTGATATTTTTCTTTTCTTTGCAGATAATTGTTTGATATTTTTTCAATCCATAATATCTTGCACAGAAGAAACTTCAACTAGAAGAAAAAGGAACAGATATTCTTTCACGCTACATCAGAAATTAGTTATGTACCATACGTAATACACGCTTTAGGCGACCATGTCTCGAAAGAAACATGATTGACTGGGCAGAAGATTATCCCACAGTAGGTTGCCATTACTTTCTGCGGTAGACTGGTTGCCAACCAAGGTTATAGAACCCAATGCATCCTATTATTTAACCCATAACTGGAGGGAAGAGACGGATTAATAACTTTTCCAATAGTATTTCTGCGTAAGTGAATGCAAGGATTATTGAAAAATTGGACGAAGCTCCTAATTCATTGAATTTGAAAATTAACAAACAAGGATTGTAGAATCTGAACGGAACATTAAACCTCGCGCTTGAAAATGATCCACTGAATACACTCACGTCAGATGACTTTAAAATATGGATAAATGAAGACGCTAATTACTTATTAAGAATTCAATGGTAGAATCGCTTCTAAGCGTTTTGGATTGTCAAGAAATCAAATACTTTCGATAATGGTAAAAATATGAAGGATGATAAAGAAGACTGCGTCTCCGTAAAGAAAACTGTTGAAATCATCAAATTCATGGAGAAAAAAATCTTTGTTTAGTAGAATACAAGTGGACATAATTTTCAGAAATGCCTTACTTTAAATCTAGAAGAGTGAAAAATAAGCGAAATGAGAAAAGAATTGAAAATAAAAATTATTCAGCATTAAACATTGCCAATTAAAATTTACTTTTCTGAGACGCTTAATTTTTCGTATATTGCGATAAGTTCTGTTCTGTCATGTTATAGGTGTATTACTCATGCCACATTATATCCAAGGCCGTTCTGATATCTGAACTACCGTGAACTTCGGACAGTCGGACTTCTATTGCATACAGGATTAATTCCACTATCAAATCTCTTGAAATGCTATGCTGAATTGAATCTAACAACAACATCGCAACCTCACTGGATATTAGAAGTCTGTTTACCAATATCCGTGTCAATGTATTCTTCTCCTTCATTTCAGTCAGTTAAGTGCCATGCGTGAATCATGTTTGGGCGATCATGTCTTGAAAGAAACATGATAGACTAGGCAGAAGATTTTCCCGTAGTAGGTTCCCATTACTTTCTGCAGTAGACTAGTTGCCAACTAAAGGTATAGAACCCAATCTGTTCTGTTATTTAACCCATAGCTGGAGAGAAGAGATGAATTAATACCTTTCTCAAGGGTATTTGCGCGTAATTGACTGTAACGAATTCAACTGGAATTTGAACTCGGCTCGCCGATATCCACTACACCGCAGCGCGTACTCCTATTTGACTGAAGAATACAATGTAAACCTCTATCCTGAACGGTATAACTACCTTTTTATGATCATTACCCCAGCATTCAAATCATAATCAACTTTTATGGTATTAAATTCCCTTACCCCTTCACCCAGGGAGACGAAAAGACCGTTAACTTGGAAATGAAGGAATTGATTTAAGAAAATGTGTTTTTTAGATTTTCGTAAAATGAAAAGTGGATTTTTCAGTTAAACACAACAAACCAGTTTTCTTTGGCGAATCTATTGAATGAATCTATCTGTGAACGCAGGCATTATTCTCAAATAATAATTCAGATTAAGTATTTTGAGTTCTTGACATAGATTAAAAGCGAAATTAAACAAGAAAGTGAATCCGCTACAAAAGATAGAATATAAATACATGTCGTCGGCGGTGGTCACTTTATCTAAGAATTTGTAAAGTACAATTTTATTCCAATTGCAACAAGTGGACGGGAACTGATGATAAAAATTTAAAATGAATTTCAGAGAAAAAGAAAGGTGAAGGAATGCAACGACGAAATTTAAATGGTAAAATAAGTTACAAAGCAAATATGTTGTTAGTGTTGAACGATTCTATCTGGATTCATATATCAAGATTCAACAAGCCATTTTCTCCGTGGACCGCGGGACACCATTTCAGTGATGCTATGAAAATGAACGAACTACTGCCTGAAAGGAGTTTCTCCATGACTGAAGCCGAAAGATTCGGCTTGGCGTCAAGGTGCTTCACTTAGCGTTCACCTATCGCGTCCCAATACTAATTTTCTTTTTTCATGGCCTCTATAGAATCGATCACGATGGCAGGTGCCTTCATGCGAGCACAACTAGCGATGATTCCCAAAGGGTTACATCTACCCAATTTCACTCACAAGGCTTTGGTCAACCGCGGTATCATTTCAGGCACTTTCTAACGGTACCGAACATTGAAGTGAATACGGGTTTCATGGTCAGAAAGACAACGTTCTAATCACTCAGTCACAAGTCTGTCTGTCTGCCTGTATGTATGTCTCTCTCATATATATATATATATATATATATATATATATATATATATATATATATATGGTGCAATGGTTAACTTGTTGCCATTTTGAATTGTCAAGTTCACTTATGCGAGTTCTTTGTTTTTGATTTTGAGGATTGCACAGTATAGTAGAGTCAGTTGGACACCGTCTGGGAGAAAATGCACTATGACAATTCACTCAACCAAAAATTTGGAAACGGTGTGCTGAAATACTTGGTATTCGTGCTGGTAGCTTTCATACAAATATTTCAGAGGATTTGTATTTATCGTTCTGATAAGAAAAGATCTCCCGAATTTGTTGATGTGGGCCTCAGACACAACACGGAGGCCTTGAGATGAAGAGGGAGTTTGCTAGAAACCCTTTGTCTGGCAACAGGACTCTGCACCATGCCACGCAAACAAGTG
>JBBBDQ010000191.1:14925000-15092500 GCA_037127315.1 Ascarosepion bandense
CGGGTTTTGGGAGGGGTAACAGGAGAAATGTTGTTAAGAGCTGCTAGGGATAGGAAAATGTGGAAGCCCGTGATCGCCTACGTGCTGAATGGACACGGCAGATAGAAGAATGCAGAATTTCACCCTGGTTAGGGGGATAACTTTTCCGCACGCTTTCTTTGTCATATAATAAATATTTATCTAACTGAAATTTAGATGAAAATCCGACTGAACGTCATATTTTCTATGTACATAACTTACCTGCCACTTTTGTCGCGGGTGGGGGTCATTAACACTCAGCTGCGTCTCTGTCCTCGGGTAGAGTGCGACTCCCTTGTATCTCTGTCCGAGGACAAACAGTTGAGAAAAATACTGAGAAGTGCCCGGTTCCGGGGAACAATGTCCCGCGGCTGTTTCACCCCATTGCTAGAGCAATCGGCGGTTACGGGGACTGGGTAATTCTTGGCCATTGACCCACATTAAACTTTGACTTTGTGTCGCATCTTGCTCTAATGGGGGAGCTGGTAAATATTCATACATACATCAATGCAGACAGACAGTGACATATATTCAGGGTGATTTGAAAGTAAGCTTACATTTTAAAATACTTATAATTTTTTTATTAAATATCATTTTTACCAGAAATGTATATGAGAGGGAAGTGTTTAGCGTGAAGTCTTATTTAAAATTTGATATGGGCAGCGAATTTCGTTACCAGCTTCTCGAGCCGATCGGAAATTGCGTCAAATAATTTCATTATGAACTCGTGTGGTATTGAAGATCGTTGCATTCGCCCTTCAAGTTCTTCCAAATCTTGGTTCAGTGTAACTGACTTGCTCTTTTAACCAACCCCCCCACCAAAGAAAAAAGTCACAGGGTTTTAAAGTCAAGACTCCTGACTGGCTACTCATACATAAAATAGGGAGTTACCTTTCAATCACCCTGTATTAATAAGTATATTTATTTATTTTCATCAACTTGCGTGAATATTCCAGAATATTAAAGAAAATTATACGCTCTCTGAATATTGTTATTATCAATATGAAAACCATTTGTTTTTGCTGTATAATGATTATTAAAAATTGTTCTTTTTCTAGTTCTCTCCTTTCTCTCTCTCTCTCTCTCGTTTATCCTCCTTTCCTTTACTCACCATCTACAAGAGAATCCATGTACAAATGAAAACATGTGTCCGACTCAGTATCAGGTCATGTTTTCTGTGTATCGCAATCTATATAAATAAAAATGTACTTGTCCGTTTGTTAGTATCCTCTCATTTAGAAAACGGCTGCACCAATTGTTCTGAAATTTTACTATAGCATTTTAATCAAATACGAGCGTGTTTTTATAGACTTTATATTAAAAAATATAATATTAAAAAGTGTATATTTTGCAAATCTATTAGAGCCGAACCAAAAACTTTCATTTTCAATACGGACACGTTCACACACAACTTTGTTATTTAATAGAAAACATAGTAAAACTGTACATTAAGGTAAAGGAAGACTTTTTTATTATTATTTCTATTTTGGCAGGAGTAAACAACAGAAATCCCTTTCCTTCTTTTTTTTTAAATCTATTCATTTTTTTTTTCTTTTTCAACGAATTATCGATATGCCATTTATTTCGTTGATTTAGTAAATAAATTTCTTCTTTTTCCATTTAACAAAACTGAGCCACAGCAACGCGTGGCCGGGTACAGCTAGTTGAACATAAATTCTTTGAGACCATTCCTAAAAGGCGTCGAATAATTAACGTTATCTATTACAGTTAGAATTCCAGTTGAATTTCTTACATTGAGTGAGAAAAGGTACCTTGGGAAAGGTATTAATCTGTCTCTTCCCTCCAGTTATGGGTTAAGTAATAGAACATATTGGGTTCTATAGCCTTGGCTGGCAACCAGTCTACCGCAAAAAACAATGGCAACCTACTGCGGGATAGTTTTTTACCCAGTCAGTCATGTTTCTTATGAGACATGACCGCCCAAAGCGTGTATCACGTATGGCACTTAACTGACTGATTACAGTTAGTCAATCAGCTCTGCGAAAACTGCCCACATCGCAACGTCTTTGATCATTTTACAGAGAAATTTCTAAATGACACCTATTTATGGAGTTGAGGGAGAATAATATCATTACATTCTTTTTTATTGTATGGCAATAAAAAAAGTTCTCTTTCTTATCTTGCAAAATTAAACATGACTTGAAAATGATAAACACACAAGCAAATGTTTATTTTAATTAAAACCTGTGGTAGAATGTATTGTTGTATTAACTGCAGTGGCATTAGACATATGAGTTACATTCATCATATTTTTTTTTAGCATATAAAAACTCTAAGCAAATAAATGTTTTTTAATATATTGTATATTCCTAATAAATGCTATAGAATTGAATTTCGACAGTTAAATTAATTTCATTTTTATTTTGTATATTTTTCATGATATAATTTTATAAATCTATATCTTTGGGTTAAAATTGTGTTCACAATGATATGATAATCCGAAAGATGTACAGTTTCACTCTTCTATGGAAATGGATGATAATTGAAATGTATAATGAAACATTTTAAAAGAAATGTTTTTCTCTTTATAGTTAATTATAAAAATTAGTTTACTCATAATGTATAAAAATGGCGGATATATTTAAACTTGTTTTTATGTTTTACAAATACAACGTAATTAGAAAATTACTACATATTTGCAAGCTAAAGATTAATATATATGCTAAAATTGATTTAAGATATGAACAAATTATGACATCACCGCTATGTAGTGGACTCTTCCGATGGCGTAGAAGAGTAAATACACACACACACAGATATATATATATAATTTGCTAACACTTTTTATACACTGTATAGATTAGTAAAAAAAAAAAAGCAGTAGCCTACATAACATAGTTATAATACCATTTTATCAGAATACTTTTATTTGAAGTATTTTTATTATTTTTATTATAATAAATATTAACTATATACTTTATATTTAACGTATACACATTTTTTGAGAAGGGCTATTTTTAATCGTATAATTTTCGTCTACTAGACTGGGCTGTTAGAGAGTCTTTGGCAAATGTTACATGACTTGAAAAATCCAGGCCTCTACACGAAATTTTACTGTCAAAAAAAGAAAAAAAAAGTTGCATCTACTAAATATAATCTATAAGAAATACGGTTTTATTATGCATTCATAAAACATTAATCCCATATATATATATATATATATATATAATCCTATGTTTTATGCATTCTTAAGTAATCATCGGGTGTATATCATATCATACTTGGATATGATAAGCCCCCGATGATTGCTGAAAAATGCATAAAACTCAATCGTGCGTGAAACATAATATGTATACTTATTAATGTATATTTTTGGTTTGTCATACAGCATTGAGCACTGTTCCATTAACACCTGATTAATATTTATATATTGATGTGTATATACGCGTATACACATATAAGTATTGAGGTAAATAAGTATATATATATATATATATATATATATATATATCGAAAAGAAAGCAGCTTCATGGTAAAATCCAAAAGGAGATTCAATTAATATATATTGATAAAAATTAAACATAAAAACTGAGCCTGCAAGTTTCGCAGTTTTTCTTGTATACGATCATAAATTTCGAAATTTTATACCTAAAAAAATATATGCAAGTTTCATGACAAACAAGGTACTATAATTAAGTCTTTTTACTTTCTTTGTTGGCTGGCTGGTCACGTAAAAATGTTTATAAAGTATAAAAAAAACTTAAGTATAGCACCTTGTCTGTTATTTTAAATGAAACCTGCATAAAAGAGAGTTTGCTGCTAAATACACAATTTTTGAATTATATGACCTGGCTTTCCAACAAGGAATGTATAAAAAAACTTAACGATACCACCTTGTCTGTCACTTTATTTATGTATATATATATATATATATATGAAAGAGAATGTCAAGTCCGTAAAAGTAGAGAGGATAATCCAAAAGATTTTATCAAAATAATATTAAATAGATAAAAACAGAGAGCTCAATGAATATTATCCAGAGCAAAATTAAACATTGAGAGAAAAACTGATCACATCATAATTAATCGGTTAAATATGTGTTGATTTTTCCTATCAATATATATATATATATATATATATATATATAGGCTTCTTTTATATAATTTTATATCGAGCACTTTCTTATTGTATCATAGGAGCGGTTGTTTTGTTTCCCTTTGTGTTGTTATATATATAATTTGTAACACTTTACACAGCCTGTACGGGTACTGTATTGATTTGGGACTTAGGAGTAATTATTTTGATCCATGACAAAACGCACAATTATTAAACTCATCCTGAATCAGAAAGAATGTAAAGCTGCTATTTTGACATGTAATATACTAGTAATATATTAGTAATATATAGTAATATACTAGTAATAAAATAATAAGAAAAATCTAAACCTGGGTAAATATTTCAAATAAAATCATCACAAATGGAGTATTGCATTAATATAAAAATAATGAAAAAAAATTAAAAATATGCATTCAGTTAATTTTGAAACGAAATATTTACAATAAAGCTACACCTGCTATAATATATATATATTAAAACCACTTGAAAATGATTTAGAAACGAAATCTCGTAAAGACAAATCAACTGAAAATTGTTTTTCTCTGCTTGTATATATAAGCTGATTATTAAATTGATTTCACGTAGAAGCCTTAAAGGAAAATCATTTCTTTTTTAATTTTAGATTTATAATAATCTAAAATTGAACGATTCTTCAACAAAAATTCATTTGTAATATAAATTTTAGCTATAAATAAAATATAAACTATATATAAATAAAAACTATTCTAGCATATAAATGATAAATTTTCTTAAAAATAAAATATGATATATATAATTTTTATGAAATTATATACATATATATTGCATGTTTGTGAAATTGTATATAATTATTCTCTGTATGTAAACAAGTTATGTATATGTGTTTGTGATCAAAATAAGGAATTATTAATAATTTGAAATTTTAATGAGAATTTATGCAAATAAATATATAACAATTTTAATTTCATATTTTATTTAAAAGAAACAGGCAGATGGTAACGACGCGTAATCATTTTAATTAATACTATTTCGAAAGAATTATCAGATTTTATGAAATTCCATTAAAAGACGATTTTTTTTTCAATTACAGAAAAAAAAATTTTGTTGGAATATTTCCTGGTATCAAAATATTAAAATCTTCCTTGTAAAATCTGTTTTCAAACGAAAAATTCAGTTATACATATGTAATTTATAATATCCATCTTATATAACAAACCTTAATCATTCAAAATTACAAGTCATTCTTCCTCATATTTTATAAATCGAGTTATCGGAGCAATATCTATGAATTTTAAGAATACGATTTCGTTATTTGGTTGGGAAAAGGTTTAGATTATAAAATTTAGATCGAAAGATGCTTGACAAGAATAGAAAATAATAAGATTCTTTGTAAGTAAAAATATTTCCTTTGTTAAAATAGTTTTCAGCGGTTATTTATTTTTATTTTTTTATTTTTTATTTTTTTTGTTTTAACAATCTAATTTTGGGCGATATTTAAAGTGAATTAGATAAAATAAAATTAACTGTCAAATTTAAAAAAAGAATGATAGTGACTTTTTGCAATTAACAAAAATTGTTAAGTAATGTCTTCAGGCCTGAAGATTGCGTTCAACAATGAAACAGACTGTCGCCACTCGGGGTTGTCCACTTCTATATTAACACACACGCTATTCCTGATATTTAGCGCTTTTAAACACAAATATATAGCATGCCTTAAAACTATAGATTCATATTACTGCACAGCAATGCAAATGACCGAATCATCTGAGGAGAAAATAGAAATCGATTACATCCTGTCACTCCAGTGGGTCTAAAACTGACCGTATGGTAAAAGAAAGGAAACTAAAGCAGTTGTTTTAATTAATTTGCACAAGGGTGTCTATCATTATCATAGATTCAATATTTTTTATTCAGTTTTATCAGCAAATTCATTGTTTCTTATGGCCGCTGATTTTTAAAAAATGACTTTTTAGACATTTTGGCCAATCAGAAGTTTACTTTCCCGTGTGAAATATCAGCCAGAATAGGTATTTATATGCAGGGATCTCGGATAACGTTTTTTTTTAATAATGCGATTCTCTGCAATTATATTTATAATAATAAATATACATATGGAAATACCACACATGTACAAAAATATAATTTGTGTAAATAAAACAATACTTAATGTAGTAAAAGCAGAGCTATTAATTATCTATTAATGAATGTACAAATGACTCTGAGTTTCATGCATTACGCAATCATCAAGTGCATATTACGAACTAAAGTATAATGTGCGTGCGTGTGTGTGTGTATATATATATATATATCCGAGTGAGTACAGAACGAGGAAAGAAAATTTTTTCCCGTCCAAAACATTAATTTAAAACAGTGCTCGTTATCTGATGTATAGAGCTGTGAATATTTATTATAAATTGTTTTAGAACATGTACATAATTTTTTCTATATATGTCCTCTTCTCTACAATCATATGTTTGTTTCAATGTTGGGTTTCCAACATTTCATCAGGAGGAAAGAGCAAGAGTTGGAATCACCCTCTGTTTATATTTGGTTCGTTGTTGTTGTGGGATTGGTTGGGGCTATTGATAATTAAGGGAATGTGTCTTTCGTTTTGACCGTTAGACTTTTGAAGAACTTGGTGTGTAAGTGCGAAATTGTTGATTAATGGCATTATCTGTTGGAATGTATGTTTTTTATCGGTCGGGTATATCTTTTGGTTAGAATTTCAAAGAAAGTGGTGTGTGGATTGATTGTGTGTGGGGTTTGATTACTTGGTCAGTTTTGTGTGTTTGTGTGGGTTTTTGTGTGTGTGTGATTGAGGAACTTATCTTGTTTGTTGACCTTAAGAATTTTTAGGACGGCTTTATGGTTGGCTAGTGTTTAATTAATTGATGTCTGTTGTTAGCAGACCTATTTTATGTATTCTCTTTCATCTTGTGGCGAGGCTTTCCCTTTGGGGTTCCTTAGATAGACGTGATAGGGGTGGGGTGTTTTTTTCCTTTTTAATCTTGATTTTTCCGGGACGGAATATTTTTTTATTTTATTTTTGTTTTTTCTATTTTTATTTTAGCGGGATAGGTTTTTTATATTTTTTTATTTTATATTCAAGTTTGGAGTATTATTCTATTTAGGCGAAGTTATTTCAAGAAATCTAAACTTGTATTTTTTTAGGAAGTAGATGCAAATTTGTATTTTATCAGTTTTTTATATAAAGTTGTATATTTAGTCTTAATTTTGAGTTTAGAGGATCGGTTTTTTTCTTTTTCTTTTTTATTTTTTCTATAAATTATCGTTTGGAATCCTACTTATTCTTTTAATTTTTTATTTTTTATTTATTTAGATATTTTTGCGGGTAGTAGATTTTACTTTAAGGATTTATTAGATCGATTGTTTCTATAGCATTTTTTATCTTTAATAATAAAAATATCTACTCAAATTTCCAGTATTTTTTAGCATAGATCTTCAATGTGCTTACAGTTTATTTTTGTGTATGATATAATTATTCTGAAATAGTATATTTAATCTTAATTTTGAATATAAGAATTTTGATTCTTTTTCGAGTTTGGGAGCTATTTTTTTCGTTTAATTTTGATTTTTCCAGTACGGAATATTTTTGTATTTAAGTAAGGTTATTACGGTAAGTAAGGTTATTGCTGTATACTTTAATAATAGTTTGGGAGCTTGTTTATTTCTTTAATTTTACGTTTTATTTATTTAGATGTTTTTGTGGGTATTGGACCTTCCTTTAAGGATTTATTAGATCGATTTTTTCTACAGCATTTTTAATCTTTTATAATAAGAATATCAAATCAAACTCCTAGTATTTCCTAGCATGATTGTAGAGTTAGGTCCCTAATGTGCTTGCAGTTTACTGTGGTTTCGTGCCTCTGATTTAAAAGCTTGTTACTATTTATATATTTAAGGATCTCTAGTTTTTCTTGAAGGCAAAGAAAACATGGTTCTTTTATAGATTTTGCTGTTCTTGCTTGTTTGAGGATTTTCAATTTAACCTTGGGTGTTTTATTTTCGTCTTTTAATTTCCAAAAGTATTTGGAGAGAGATGTCATGTTTTGTTTTTCTTTGTTATTGAAGGATGAGAGGTGATTGTAAAAGTGCTTTTTAAATACGTTCATGGTATTACCAATATATATTTTTTCATCTTTAGGATTTTCTATGGATGAAATTGAACACATATATATCAGAGATTTTGTCAGACATTTATTGGTTCTGGGGCATTGGTTGGGGTTTCTGCAGTTACAGAGGTTGTTATCATGGGATGAACTTGTATTAGTGTTGGATTTATTTTTGCTGTGTATTTTTAATATTTTGGTGTTATGCATTTTGTTTATTTCTTCTAGATTATTGGAACAGCTATAGCTTAATTTTATGGTATTTTTATTGAAGATTTTGCTCAGAGGGTTATTTTTGGGAAAGTGCTTCTCTACTAATTTAAGAAATTTATGTCCCAGCTTGAAATTAACTGATTGGTTGAATGGAGGGTGATACCATATTATTTTCCTGCTTCTATTTTTGATTTTTGAACTTTTGAATTTTTCCACAAAACTGATTTTTGATGATTTATACCCGCTTTCATTAAGGATTCTATTATAAATTACCTTGTGCTTATCAAATATCTCTTTATTGGATGAGTGTGTGTTAATGCGACGTTCTACCGATGATGGGATGTGCTTAACAATAGATGGTGGGTGATTAGAGTTGGGGTTTATATATATTGGGTTAGCGTTGTTTTTCATGTAAGGTTGGAAAGTATTCGATACTAGGTCTAATGTTATGTCTAGGAAGTCTACTTGCTTGATATTGTGGTTAATTACTACGTTAAGGCCAAAGGATTTAAAGACTCTATGGATTGATTTTCTGGTTTTATCAACCTTACCTCCAGTAGATTTATCAATTATCATCAGTCTGTCGTCCCTATATAGTCCTATATTGCTCGTTTCGATTTCCTTATGTGCAGTTAAGTTGTGCAGTAATAATAATCTAATCAGATCCGAAGCCTCTGCAGAATCCAGGGCATCCATGGATAAATCAAAGTTCTCCTTTGAGTTCTTAGTCCACTGTTCGTTGTTGTGGATTATAACTGATTTGCTGAAGTTCAGGATAATTCTGACCTCATCCTCTGTGATGTCCGAATAGAATTCCGTGAACTCCAGGGCGAGGCTGAATAGGTTCTCCGAAATTGACGGGTAAAAATCTACGTCAAATTGTAAAAAAGTGGCCTTATTTTTTCCACCAATTTTTTCAAACCACTCAATTACGTCTACCGTACCTTTCCACTGCGTTAGTTTAATTTTGTTTTTTATTTGTTGGTTGACGCTCTCTAATATTGTTTTACTTATCCTACCTATTTCGGATTTTGTGGGGTTTATTATCCTTGTAGGTAATTTGCTGTAAAAATCAGGTTTGTGGTCTTTCAAAAGCACATATGCTTCTTTCGTTGCGAGAGGATGCTTTTCCGATCACTACAATTTTAACATCTTCAAGTGTAGGGTAAACCGTTATCTGTCCTACATATCCTCATAATCAGCACTTCTTACCTCCTCTTTTTACGTTCATACAACAACCTCACTAACAATCTAAATTGAGTGTCTCTTAAGCCTTATATTCGGTGAACACTTAATTTACGGAATTCTTCACTTTTATGGTAGTCCTGCTAGATAAATAGCAAGATGAAATCTATTAAACAGATATGAAGTTTAATTAACACAGTGAACACTTTAGTGAATCTAAAAGTACGTACGATCCCTTCTCTTGGTTAGAACGTCAAAATTCCAACCATGAGAACCAGGTTCGAATGTGACTATGGTCGATTTATCAGGAAGGTAAACTGCTGATAATATCAGCTGCTGAGATAATCCCAGCATGCGGTACTGCAGGGAAGTGTCAAAAAGTAGTACCACGAGTTGACTTAAACCTTGAGAATTAAATTGAATAGAGGAGACGGTTCGCAAACTGTCGACGTTTTACTTAGTAAAAAAAATCAACACTCATTATGACGAGGCTTTCAGCTTACTATGATGTGTTCTCCTCGAGACATTCTAATTTCCACTCAGCATAGTTGCAGTGTAATTTCACAAAAAATTACCTATAGATGAATATAAACAGGGTAAATTGTAAATTTGCGTATGCATGTCGTTTTTTGTTTGTTTGTTTGTTTGTTTTTTTTGTTTTTTGTTTTTTTTTTTTGTTTTTTGTTTTTTTTGTTTTGTTTTTTTTTTTTCGAGTGCAAAGTATAGTAGGGACAATTAGGCACTGTTTGTGAGTGTAAAAAAAAACAAAAAAAAAACACCATGACGCAATTCCGCTCACTCAGAAATTTGGAAATGGCATACTGTACTCTTTGACATTTACGCCGGAAGTTACTATACGAATATTGTAGTATGTTCGAGTATCAATATGAGGGGAGTGCAGCCGAATCTGAAAGAGTTGGGCATGTTTAATGGTGATTCCGAAAGTGTTTAGGGTAATCACTAGTAATGTCGACGTTATGCCTCCATTCATATTTCCACAGAGCCTGAAACCCAACAGAGGATTACAACAAGTACCTGGGGGAGGTAGTGATGCTCTTAACCAAGAGGGTGGCTGCTGGAAGACCCTATATCTGAGTCTGCAATATTCCACACAAGCAGAATAACACACTCATGGCTGGCAGAGAATTTCAGCGACCACATCACACCTTACATATTGCCACCTAAATTCTGACTTGGGTCACAGTTTAGCGAGAGACTGACAAAACTTCTTGTAGCAAAAAAGATGAACTAAAGGCAAGAATTATGACAACAGTCACCAAACTTAGACAAGGAGACCGTCTAGAAGCTGTGCAGAAGACTCCGAAGTCACGTAGGACAGTGTTTGATGCCAGTGGTAATTTTATTGAATAAATTTGCTCTTTAGCATATTTAATGTGTTTTTGGTAACATAACTGATGTCAGTGTTATTTTTCATTTTTCCGTAATTTAGTCGAGCAATGTTTCCATCAACATTTACATGATTATTATATGAGAGAGAGAGAGAGAGAAACACACACACATATAAATATAAGTCGACATTAAATCAACCATGTGAAGTTTAGAACGGCTTATGATCAAACATCATACACATTCTGCGTCTGTTATATTTAACTATATATATATATATATATATATATATATATATATACACACACCCACCCACACACACACACATATATATATATATATATATATATATATATATATCACCAAAAAAAATGTTGTAAAATGTTAAATATTTTGTGTACTGATATAATGCTTTCATAAACCGTTGTTATTTAAAAAATGAATACATATATATTGTATATATATTTTGTTATATATATATTATGTTAAATATATATATAATATATACGGATATTATATCTCATCATATATATATATATATATATATATATATATATATATAATACTAATCACAGTGAAACTAACACCAATTATAAGGAACTAAATCGCTAGAACTGGCGCTAACTTAACTATAATTTAATCGTCTTGAACACCCAGAAGAGAACCTCTTCTTAGGGCAAAAATGGGGGAATAAAAAAAAGAAACAAACGTCATACAAGCACAAAACGTCGAGTATCCGTTAGAAAGAAAAAAAAACCCGAGACGAAATCTTAACAATAAAGTGCTCGATACGAAAGTACGAAGGTAGAGCTACAAATGCAAAAAATCTCACTTTATATTTTTTGCATATATATATATATATATATATATATATATATATATCTACGTCTATATAACATATATAAATACGTATTATATATATATATATATCTATTATATACATATTTATGCACATATATTTTATATGCATATATACGTGTACATACAAAAACACACACATATGTTATATATATATATATATATATATATATATATAATATAAGAATATATGTAAGTAAGCATTTATGTTATTGGGAATGCTAGATTATCCTATTGACAATGTCATTCGTATTCATTTCTTTCGTTGATTCCAAAATAACCGTAGCAACAGCATAAATTCTCTTGTTTGTTACAAGTCTTTTAAGATAGTTTTAGGGCGGTGTTGGTCGGTGACAAAACCGATTGACATGTTTCACGACCGTTATTTCTTGCTCGATTTCAGCCATCACCCGGCCACTACTCTCCAGAACCTAAAACCTAATCGGAACAAGCCTCGACCCCGTCAACCATCCATTCCAACTACCTCTACACACAGCTATTCCCATCCGCACAATCCCTGTAAAATGGCTATCAATCTTACCACTAAAACCAGCTTCGCAGCACGATACCCGCGCATTACAAGAACGCCTTCAGCTATAACTGGGTATTTTTGTTCATTTCTAAAAGCGAATTTTTCCCTTCGTCCTTTAGAGACATTTTGCCTAGTCGGCAGTCGATAGGCGCCCCTGCCGGAGCAATGTCCTCGGGCTTTGCTGTGCAGTCCCCAAAGCTCATTGACGGATTCTCCCATCTCTTTTCCTTTTCTCACTGCCCCCCCCTCTGTATTGCTTGATGTTGTGCATGTATAGAATGAAACTGGCCCAAGGGGGGGGGGACCAATCTTGGACGATTGTGTACTTCCCGCTCTTTCGACCTGATCGTTATTGGGAGTTTTAGATGTTGCTACTCGTCACACATCGCCGCCTCCCCCGCTGCGTTGTTGATAGGAGCTGACTTTGAATTCAGCGTTCGTAAACGGTTTCTCGGCCTCATGATTGTAACGAAGAATAACCAATATTTGGCGAAAAGAAAGAAAGAGTGATTGATTGTAACGTAGAATAATGACTATCTAAGAAAGCAAGAATGAAAACCGGAAAGAAAAAGATGGTAGTAATCTGAAAGGTAAAGAAAGACAGAAAGAAGCCTGCAGTTTAATATCATAAATATATCCTCAAAAATGTTTATACTATTGATGAGAAAGAACGGAAAGAAAGAAAAAATTACTTATGTCCCACTATAACCATTTTATATTTTTAATTTTTAAAAGTCTAATGAAGGTATCTGCGAAATATATTTCCTATTAGCGTGCGGAATATTTCGCATAATATAAGTTAATAAAGACTACACGTTACGATATAGCAACAGTTTGTTTGATTTTACCTACTTTCCAGGTTTTATAGTGACATTTCTAATAATATAACTCCAAAAAGCACTATGCTAAATTATAATCACAGTAATTCAGTTAAGTGCCATTCATAATACACGCTTGGACGATCATGTCTCTTTCGAGACACGACTAACTTGACAGAAGATTTTCCCGCAGTTGGTTGCTATTACTTTCTGCAGTAGACTGGTTGCAAACCAAGGCTATAGAAACCAATCTGTTTTGCTATTAACCCATAGCTGGAGGGAGAAGAGACGGATTAATACCTCTCCTAAGGGTATCTGAGCGTAAGTGAATACAATGAATCCAACTGGAATTCGAACCCGGCTCTCCGATTTCTCGTTTCGAGCCGATATCTATATCCAGTGCATCATCACAGAACATGCCCCCAAAAAGCAAACATAAATGTTTTGAATAAAAAAATTTGAAAATAGTTATTGTAATAAAAATATAGTTACAAAAACAATATTAATGTGAAATATTTGCTGTATGTACTAAAACTAGTTTTATAAATCGTTCATCCATTGATTATTTGAACCGTTATATTTTTATATGAAACACACTGTATTGCATCCAGCCTAGCTTTCCAAACTTGATCGTTACGAGTAAACTATCGTCTGCCAACATTAACCTTCCTTTTCGGAATGCCCCGCACAATTTCAATCGAGATACAGACTTGTTAACAAACCAGCCGCGTCATCAAGCGTATGTCTTTAAAACATCTTTTCTACATCTGTTCATTTGTTTTCTTGACCAGACCTTTTGGGCGTTTATTTATTTTTCTATCTTACAACTTCCTTTGCCACAAACAAAACGAGCCTCTCGCTTCACTATCGCTGTTTCTGTAGCATCTCTTCTGGGGAGCTACATTCTTTACTTTCACCACACCTTACTTTTAGGTTCCTCCATGCCACATACACAAGAGTGATTCATTTTCCTTTGTATTCTAAAAGTGAATTCTATTCGGACAGTTTCTCCCGAAGAACTGCTGATTTGTAGAACAGATTCCTCGGAAAATGTTTTCTCAATCGCTACAATCTTAATTACTTTGCCTTTTCTTACGCTCATACAATACCACAATGGAACCCCTTTCTCGAGTGGCTCTTGGGTCTTGTATTAGGTAAACATTATCATAAAAAACGCAGTATCTTTGAGTATAGAAATCAACGCCATTTTGAAAGCGTTCATCTTTTCTTTTGGTGGGGGTTTATCTTTCGAGTAGAGAAACGATATAGAAGAATTGACTTTTATTACACACACGAACGCAAGCCCACACACAGAACATAGACGAACGCTAGCTCACATACGCCTGTACACTTACACATACACTCTGTTATATTGCTATGGTTAATAGGTATTAACAATAAATATATAAAGTAATGGTTATTAATGGAAGTCCATTCCACGGCTAGATATTTACTTTTTAAAAGTGCTCAGTACAAAAGTAGAGCATAAATATATGGTAATTATTATTATAGCATACTGCTACTCAATAGCTATAAAGTTTATCAGGCAGTAAACTGTGGTTAATATATTTGGTAAGATATATAGATAAGATTTTTTAAAAATAGAATAAAAAATACAAGAGTAAAAAATACATAAACATAATAAAGAGATGAGTTAAGTGGGGTTGGGAGGTTGACATTTTAAAGAATGGTGTGTATAAAATTCACAGACAGTAATGTTTCAATGTTTTGCCACAGAAAGCCAGATATGTCAAAAGTTATAGTTATATATATATATATATATATATATATAAATCGTTAAAATTTTCTATGCCTCATCACTCAAAAAAAAGAATCCTACTTAAAGAGTTTTAAAAATGAAAAAAAAATAATCTTGAGCAGCCATAAGGTATCCGCAAGAAAAGGTATGACATCCAAGGGGACATGGTACAGACACTTGCTGGGGACTTCCCTTCCGATGCAAATGTGAAGAAGTGGCCTGTGGAATTCAAGCAGCGTGGGGAGAGCACAGAAGATGACCCTCGTCTAGGTCGTCCTAAAATCCCAACCACTGATGAACAAGTTGATGCCATTCACCGCACGGTATTTGGATGGCAGACGTCTTACTGTCCAGCAGTTACCCAAGTTATGGTTCCGTACATATTGTTTTAACTGAGATCTTGGGAATGACTCAGGTGGGTTGCAAGAATGCTAATACTATAGCTAAAAATGTCTGACATTTCCAAGACATTTCTAACTTACTTCCAGACTGACCCTAAAAATGTTCACCGTAAATTAGTAACTCAATATCAAAGCTGGCTTCACGACTTCAAGCTTGAATCAAAGATTCAAAGCAAACAGTAGAAACATTTTGTTTCTCTAATCACAATGATGTTCAAGCAGGTAGCATCTGTTGGCAAAGAGACGGCTTGCGTGTGTTTTTTTTCTTTTCTTTTTTTTTAGGTTAGGGGAATTTTGAAAGCGTAATCATGATAGACTACATGAAAACAACAAACACTATTAATGGACGCTACTATGTATCAGAATTAAGACAACTGAAGGAAGCAATCAAGTCAACACGCAGAAAGAAGCCGAGAGCATATGTGCTCTTGCTCCAGGATAACGCGCCCGTTCACACTACTCAGGCTGAGTAGCTAAAGCAGCCAACTGTGGCTTTGAATTGCTACCTCATTCTCACCAGACGTAGCTCCATCTGAGTTCTTCATGTTTCTTAATGTAAGATCCCACCTGTGGGGTAGCTATTTTGGAAACTATGATAAGATCGTATTTGTTGCGAATTGTTTTTTGGGGGACAAAACATCACCTTACGAGACGCTTAAGCATCGTTGGATGAAGTGCATTGATACCAAAAGGGACTATAGAAAAAAAAATAGTAAAAAAAAAAAAATATATATATATATATATATAGCGGCGTTAACTTCAGAACTTTTTGAACGACTCTTTTGTATATATATATATATATATATTATAGCAACGCTAATACCTAGTATAATGATTCATATCGTAAAACTGTCTGTTCATATATATGTGTGTATGTATGCGTATACCTATGGTATTTATTTCATTTCATTCTATTGTTTTCTATTTTTATTTTTTCAAATTTTAATTACTTTTTATAGCTTCTTTTTTATCTTTTATTTCATTTTCTTAATTCTGATTAATTTTTTATTCTTAAAAAGAAATATTTATTCAAACACTTCGTTTCCAATATAAACAAACTAGTGACGTCTTCTTCAACGTACAATTTATCAAAATCGGACCCTAAAATAAAAATATAATTTTTCTCCCACGATTTTAATTTTCTATTCCATTTTTAGGTTTGGTATAAACCTATTTAAATGATACATTTAATAAGTATGAATATTCGCACACCCGATCTACAATTTATAACGACCTTAACCTAAGGGATGCTAATATCGAAAAAGTCAGTTCATAATATTCACCTGATGATTGAATGATGCATGACACTCCGAGTCGTGATTAAAATGTAGGATAATATGTATATTGTGGTGAACACGACCGCAGACGAAGCAAGAGGTTTTGGGTTGCCTGTGTTTTTTGTGGTCGCGGAGCGGGTACTGGACGAGGCAAACAACATGGCGGCAAAGCCTAGAATGAATGTACGCGTGCGCATGAAAACCAGAAAAGAGGCTCACGCATATGCAAATCATGGACGGCTCGAAATAGATAAATAGAGCCCCAATTTGGTAGTTGTTGTTTTTGTTTTTTTTTGTTTTTCTTCTTTTTTTTTTTTTTTTTTTTTTGGTTGGTTTTTTGTTTTTTTGTTTTTGTTTTTTTTGTGAGTCGTCAAAGAAGACAGACCATTAGAAGGAGAAAAAAGAAAGAAAGAAAAAACAAGGACTGTGAATTGAACCAGCGGTATCTTGACTTTCCACCCACGTCTATTGAACGGGTGAAGAGGCTCATCCCTTGTTTCCTGTTTAGGATGTGGTTTCCGGCTTTCTCTTTTCCAATCTTTTCATTCTTACGTAGCCCCCTGAACATCAGTGGCGTTACCGCCTTGCTCGGGGTGATATGATTAAATAAAAATAGACTTGTTCAAACTACATATATTTATTAATACATATAAATATATATATTTGTGTCTGTGTAAGCTACTTAATCATATATATAATTATCTTCCAGTTCTTAAGCTGTGCTTTCTTAAATACTATTAAAATATACCGATTAATTCTTTATAAATTGCTTGCTTTACGTTTCAGATGCCAAATTGAACAGATAAAGACTTTTGGAGAATGAGCGCGGAAGTGTGCATTCTTCAAAAGTATAAACAGAAATTGTAACGCACTCTATCGGAGAAACCACTTGGCCAAAAGCGGGGACGCAGGTTCAAACCCTGCTGGAGTGTACAGTTACTTTATTAGGTTTTCTCGAGTGCGCAGGTTGATAGATGTAATAAAAACTGTTTAAAAATCAACAGCAAACAATCTTTTCCAAACATGAGCATTTTCTAAAAATAACGTTTGAATTAATAATGATATACGTGTGTGTGTGTGTGTGTGTGTGTGTGTGGTTAAATTTGAAATTATCAGTCAGCTAAGTGCCATACGTGATACATTCTTGGGTGATCATGCCTCGAAAAAGACATGATTGACTGGGCATAGAATTATCCTGCAGTAGGTTGGCATTACTTCCTGCGGTAAACTGGTTGCCAACCAATGCTACAAAAACCAATCATTTCTGTTATTTAAACCATAGTTGGAGGAAGAAGCAAGGAATTAAGACCTTTACCAAGGGTATTTGCGCGTAACTAAATGCAACAAATTCAACTGGAATTCGAACTCGGCTCTCCGATTTCTCGTTCCGAGCCGACGTCTACTGCACCACAATGCAGATCCACTCAGAAATAGACAAATAGAAATGAAAGATGAAATATCGTCAGTTCTTTGACGATCCAAATGTCATCTTTTTATTTGTTTGTTGAAAGAGTTGCCCTTCTTCTGTGGAAGTGAATTTTTGATACGCCAGATTATGTTTACGTTGAAAGCGTATATGTTTATAAATCAGTAGTAGTAGTAGTAGTGACGGATTAATACCTTTTCCAAGGGTATTTGCGCGTAAGTGAATACAACGAATTCAACTGGAATTCGAACTCGGCTCTCCTATTTCTCGTTCCGGGCCGATATACACCACAACGCACATAGAATAATATACGAGCTCCAAAAGCCTCTCGAGTTCGAGGGTTACAACGTAAAATGTAAAGATATTTTTAATTATTTCACCTTCAAGAAAGCCGGGATACAGTGAGAGAAAGGACTGGGTACAACGGGTGTCAAAGAAAAGATAAAAGATTCAAGAAGATAACATTTTTGGAGAGTGTAGCAAGTACATGGAAGGGAGTTCCACAAGCGGAATGTGTGAGAAAAGAAGCTCTTAGAGTAGAAGAGAAAGCTACATTTAATTATTTCTGTGGTAAAAGGGTGGCAAGCTTAAATTCGTGTGGCCGGAGCCCCAGGAAAAATGCTCGTCAGAGCAGTTGCAATTAAAATATTTGTAGAAAAGATAGAGGGGAGCCTCATATCACATCGGTGAGAAAGTGGCTTAAGCCGAGATGACAAGTTAAGATCGATTACATTGCAGATCCTCCTTTGGGTTTTGTTGAGAACCTTGTGGTGAATAGCAGGAAAACCCGACTAGATAAGGGGAAGTTAATGGTTAATCCTAGACTTGGTGGTTAAGATTGAAGTAAATAGGGAATTATCTCCTTAGGAGTCGGTTCTACGAGGTAGCGTTTTGTGTGATAAAGCTGTTCGAGTGGAACTTACACCTCAACAATGAAATACCATGGAAATTAGAAGAACGGTTCGCTACAATGCATGTGGCGAGACAGGTATCAGCTTTTCATGAAAATAGGTTAGAGTAGCAAAAAGCTTGCAAAATTTCGTCTGTGGGAACGAGCAGAGTGAAAATTAGTTCATCACCCACGAGGCCGAGTAGATGCTTTCGAGATTAGGCATTTCATGTGTGAGAAAGTGCGAGTGTTAGATAGATAAGAAGAGATGGATAGATAGAGGGATAAGAAGAGATGTAAGGATGGATGGATAAGTAGAGACTGACGGACGGACGGACGGACGGTTAAGTATGGACGGACGGACGGACGGTTAAGTATGGACGGACGGACGGTTAAGTACGGACGGACGGACGGAAAGAGATGGATGGATGGATGGATAGATAGATGGATGGATGGATAGATAGATAGATAGATGGATAAAAAGAGATGGATGGATAGATAGATAGATGGATAGATAGATAGATGGATAAAAAGAGATGGATGGATAGATAGATAGATGGATAAAAAGAGATGGATGGATAGATAGATAGATGGATAAAAAGAGATGGATGGATAGATAGATAGATAGATGGATAAAAAGAGATGGATGGATGGATGGATAGATAGATGGATAAAAAGAGATGGATGGATGGATAGATAGATGGATAAAAAGAGATGGATGGATGGATGGATAGATGGATAAAAAGAGATGGATGGATGGATAGATGGATAGAGGGATAAAAAGAGATGGATGGATAGATAGATAAGAAGAGATAGATGGATAAGAAGAGACGGATGGACGGATAGATAGATGGATAAATAGGGATGTATGGATGGATGGATAGATTGATGAAAAGAGATGGATGGATGGATAGATTGATGAAAAAAGATGGATGCATGGATAGATAGATAGATGGATAAGAAAAGATGGACGGATAGATAGATAAGAAGAGATAGATAGATGGATAAATAGAGATGGATGGATAGAGAGATAGATGGATGGATGGATAAATAGGGATGAATGGATGTATGGATGGATGGATAGATAGATAGATAAAAATAGATGAATGGATAGATAGATGGATAAAGTAAAGATGGATGGATGGATAGATAGATGGATAATAAGAGACGGATGGACGGATAGATAGATAAATAGGGATGAATGGATATATGGATAAGAAGAGACGGATGGACGGATAGATGGATAAATAGGGATGAATGGATGGATGGATAGATAGATAGAGATGGATGGATAAATAGATGGATGGATAAGAAGAGATGAATGGATAGATAGATGGATAAAGTAAAGATGGATGGATGGATAGATGGATAAGAAGAGATGAATGGATGGATGGATAGATGGATAAATAGGGATGTCTGGATGGATGAAAAGAGATGGATGGATAGATAGATAGATGGATGAAAAGAGATGGATGGATGGATAAGAAGAGATAGATGGATAAGAAGAGACGGATGGACGGATAGATAGATAGATAGATAGATAGATAAGAAGAGATAGATAGATACATAGAGAGATGGATAAGAAGAGATGGATAGATGGATAAATAAAGATGATGGATAGATAGATGGATAAGTAGAGATGGATGGACGGATAGATAGATGTATAAGAAGAGACGGATGGATGGATGGATAAGAAGATATAGAGATGGATGGATGGATAGAGATAGATGGATAGAGAGAGAGACAGATAGATGAGATAAATGGATAAGAGATAGATGAAATAGCTAAGACTAAACTATCGCCCGGTTCACACTCCACCCACGTCTATTGAACAGGTGAAGAGGCTCATCTCTTTTTCCCTGTTAAGGATGTGGTTTCCGGCTTGCGCTTTTCTATTCTTTTTACCCTTACGTGGCCCCCTGCGCATCAGTGGCATTATGGCCTTGCTTGGAATGATATGATAAAAAAAAAGTAGAGATAGATGAGATAGCTGGATAAGAAGAGATAGCTAGATGAGATAGATATGAAGAGACTAAGATAGGGACGAATACATTGAGGTATATAGATACGCACGGAGGAAATAACATAGATAGATAGATAGATAGATAGATAGATATGAGCATATTTTAATAAATACAGGTTTATCAAAATATATATGAGTATACAGCTATAAATGAAATTTTATATACTGCTTTCAATGTACATTATATAAAAATAAAGATATTAAGCTGAGAGAAAGGAGATATTCCGATTGATAGATATCAGGGTGAAAGGTTTAAATAAGATACGCCATTGATTCGCTAATCGCTGAGCGGGAAAAGAAATGAATCACATCGTTTTTGTTTAACAGCACAAGTGACACACGAAAGTTGCAATTTGAGGATGAGATTAAAGGGTTGGGATGGGCGTAGTGAGCTAGAACAGTGAGAAGGATGGTGTCTGCAATCGGAAAGAGAGAGAGAGAGAGAGAGATATGTTTGATGGTCGATAGCAGGGAAGGAGTTTAATGTTTGGGAAATGGTTTACCGCCTGAAGCCAGACATCATTTTCCTTCCGATTATTCATGCATTTTTATAAATTTGTTTTATTTACCTATTTTTATCAATGTAAGTAAATTTAACGCCCCATGCTTGTGAATACAAAAGTATATATATATATATATATATATATATATGTGCTTTGTTTATAAATCTGTATACATGTCTCACTCTCTCTCCATATATATATATATATATATATATATATATATATATATATGCTTTGTTTATAAATCTATACATATCTCTCAAGTCTCTCTCTCCCTATATATATATATATATATATATATATGCTTTGTTTATAAATCTGTATACATATCTCTCTCTCTCTCTCTCTCTATATATATATATATATATATATATATATAGTGATCCTTATTCATACACACAGTAAGAGGAACCTGCAGATATTGGAGGCCATGTACATCAAATCAAAACAACCAACACTCAATAAAATCAACTTTAAAACAGGAAATAGCATATTACATTGCATTTGACTAGATGGTTTTGTTGTCATTTCGCGCTATCCCGCGGTGTGACGTCATAAAACCGCATCACAAACTTAAGAACTGGGTTTATTATTTTTGGTAACTATTGCCGTTGCCAAGCGGAGATTTATGTCAACACAAAATAAAATCGTCGGTGATGGTGGATTTTATAATATTTCAGTTTAAACTACCTCTCTGAAGATGGCTCATGTGAGCCGAAAGCTTAGAAGAAAACCAATAAATAATTATCCAAATGTTGGAGAATTTTTGTCTTTATTTTCAACTGAAATTAAAGCAAAAATACGACGTTTAGAACGGCTCATGATTAAACATAATAGACATTCATTGTCTCTTATATTTAATAGCATATGTTTAGAAAATTACTTGCTGCCTCGATATACTAAATATATATATATATATATATATATTTATTGTTGAGTTCTGATTAAGCTTAGTGCCAAGATTGTTTTTTTTTTCAATAGTTTACTGATATAAAGATATTTTGGTAAGCAAGTTATTGTCGTAAAGTGCTCGATATCAAGATAGAGATAAAGCGTTAATAGGATTCATGTGGGGAAGTTTGTCACTAAACTGAGCAGAGTCATGCTGACTTCGAAGTTTCGTAAAGTTTTGCGAATATATATTTCTTTACCTAAGCATGGACATGCATATATGTAAATCTGTACGCATCTCTCTGTTCTCTCTCCCTCATATATTTGTCTTTATATACGTAGATGTATATATGTTAATATCTATGAATGTAAATTTATATACATTTACTTGCAAATCTGTGTACATCTCTCATATATATATATATATTAAAAAGTGTTCTGTTCATTTCTATTGCAGAATATTTGAATATTTTTTATTTGGAAATGAGCTATTTCCACAACTTATGTTTCAACCTTTCGGTATCTTCTTATTTTAAATCGCCTAAAGATACCGAAAGGCTGAAACCTGGGTTGAGGAAATAACTAATTTTAATATATATATATATATATATATATATATATATATATATATATATATATATAACTGAATTCCGAAAATCTTCGACACTGTGTAATTTCTAATTAACAATACTCTTAGGACTCTAATTCTGTTAGAATTGTTTCATTGTTTAGCGCAAATAAGTCAGGTGAGAAGACACATCCTTGTTTTACAGCCCTTTCTAATTTTCTATATTTAATGAATTTATTTTCTATCCAAATGCAGACATTTTTCTCCAGTATAAGTTCTGGATTATTCTAATATTGTTCCTAAATACGTCATGGTTACCTAGTAGTTTCAATAGCTCTTTATAGCGTATTTTATCAAACGGTTTAGCATAATCTATAGAGCATCAGTAAACATTCTTTTGCATTTCTCTTTTTGGTATCATTCTGAGCATAAATACCTCATTCTTTATTCTGGTGTCTTTAACGAAATCGCACTTTTCTTATGTTTCTATGACTCACTATGCCGATTGGTCGATGAAGTTCACCTCAAAGTATATATTCCGACTGCTTGTCATTTCATAGAGCTCCTTGTCAGAGATTTGTTGAGCTAGTAAATATTACAGGTGTCGGCTATCGACTGGTGTTAAAAATGGAAAGAAGTCGAAAGAGAAATAGATGATGATAATAAAAATGAAATCATTGAATATTAACATCTGCTTTCAAAATTTTAAACAAAAATGCAACAGAATCTGTGCTCAAACCAATCCAGTGGGATTAGGATGAAATGCAAAGAATCAAATCATTTATCATATATAAATTTTTGCTCATTGCTAATTTTTTTTATTCGTTAAGCAACATTCTGCTAGTAATGTCGATTATCAGATGTTGAAAGAATTATGGGTACCATTTTGTACATTCAAATACCTAGTTGTCTATTTTTATTTTTTATTTTATAGGGTTAAACTCTAACAAGAAATACATTGGTCATTTATGTTTAATTTGAGCAAAAGGTTGATGGCAAACTTGGATGTCATTCAACTTTCGCCAAATAAAGACAGTGTTTATTGTAAATTTCTGCATCTAAACTGTATTTAAGGTGAGCAATGGTTTTAATTTACCCGGATCTAATTTGAAGTTTCACCGTTGCTGGCGTCGAAACCACTCGAGTTGAAGAAGTGAAGTGATAAAGATCTGGGATGAAAATTAAAAAGGATTGAAATAAAAAGAACAGAATTGCAAAATATAGACACACACACACACACACACACACACACACACATATCTATCTATCTATATATATGTGTGTGTGCATATATATATATATATATATATATATGAGTGTATATATATATATATATATATATATATATATATGAGTATATATATATATGAGTGTATATATATATATATATATATATCCATCCGAGTGAGTCTAGAACGAGGAGAGAAAAGAAAGATTTTTTCCCGTCCAAAACATTAATTTAAAACAGTGCTCGATATATGATGTATAGAGCTGTGAATATCTATTATAAATTATGTTTTAGAACATGTACATAATTTTATATATATATGTCCTCTTCTCTACAATCATATGTTTGTTTCAATGTTGGGACTCCAACCCGATGATATGTTGGAGTCCCAACATTGAAACAAACATATGATTGTAGAGAAGAGGACATATATAAAAAAATTATGTATATGTTCTAAAACATAATTTATAATAATATATATATATTGTGTGTATATATTTTTTGTGTGTGCACATCCATCGGAATTGCATAAAATTTTCACTGATAGTAGACATATATCTTACCAACAATGTCGCTTTCCGGTTACAGAAAGCAATAGAATGGAATTTTTCACATATTTACTGTTTTTCATGTGTACAATATTAGGGGAAAAAATTATATTTTAGCTAAATAAATCAGAACAAAACAAAAGACAAACTTGCAATTTAATATTTTGTGCTAAGACCTTTCATTTCGGTGGGTACTGCACATCTTCTAACAGAAGATTTTACCAAATTTTGACAATCAGTAACCGTAACTTTAGTCCATTCTTCACATAGTTTCAATCACAAATCGTCAACATTCGATGGATTTCGTGCCGTTACCTTCTCCCCTAATGATTTCCCTAAGTTTTCAATGGGGTTCATGTCATGACTCTGAGCGGGCCAGTCAAGAATCTCAATTCCTTGCTCCTCGAGATAATTCATCACGAGCTTCGCCTTATGGCACGAAGCATTATCCTGCATAAATACGTAGTGCTAATACCACAATTTTGCAACAGAGGAACAAAGTGACGTTCTAACACATTTTCATAGACTCTAGCACTTACTCTATTATTGAAATATACAAGAGGTGAAGTTCCAAGCGCAGAAATAATTCCAAAGACCATTACATTGCCTCCAACAAACTTCACTGTTTTCTCGGTACGATTCTTATTCATTGCTTTACTAGTTAGCAGTGGCGATTCTAGGGAAAGGCCAAAAGAAGCCAAGCCCCCACCCAGAAATTTGACTGGAACCTCCACTTTTATAAGCTTCAAAACTTTACGAAACGGATCAGTCTCTGATTTTGATAAGATTTTTATCTTCAGCACTTTTCCCTCTGCATTTACTTTTTCATTTAGCTTTTTAAGGACGCATACAGAGACCAGTTTGAAAGAAAAATAAACAAAATAAAACAACCAGATAGAAACAGACATATTGTTAGGAAGGGAAAGAGACTTAGTCATATTTTCATATCTGAAGGAAGCCAGTTAGAAATAATGTTCCCAACTTGATATGTAGATACATAGGCAGTCAGTGCTTGAAAGAATTGGTCAGTAATTTTAGAAAAAAATAAAACATTTAGAAAACTGTCAGTGAATCATTCAGTCAGAAGAGAGCAATAAAATGCCAATCCCAAAAATCATCAGTCATCATTCACATTTTGAAGACCAGCTATCAGAGTAATAAAAAATATTACATCTCCTACCCAAGTTCATATTTGACTCACTGTGAATTCACTTTCCCAAAACTAAAATCACTTGAAATGTTGTGGCTGATGTTAAGGTAAACACTAGATAGCTGATGGTGATCTCAAAAGTGGACTTTAGATTCTTTTGAAAAGTGGAAGTCACAAAGAGATTTCTTGCTTCCTCCTCCCCAATTTATAGACAGAAGCACACAAATGCATGCTGGGATTTCTTTCTAGCCAATCCCCCTACCTCCAATTTTGGCTGGCCTTTTAGTTAACCCCCACTCCCCTTTATAAGCTTTAAAATTTTATGAAACTGATCAATCCTGATTTTGATAAGATTTGATCTTCAGCATTTTTCCCTTTGTATTTTCTTTTTCATTTAGCTTTTTAAAGTCACATACAGATACAAGTTTGAAAGAAAAATAAACAAAATAAAACAACCAGATAGAAACAGACATATTGTTAGGAAGGGAAAGAGACTTAGTCATATTTTCATATCTGAAGGAAGCCAGTTTGAAATAATATTCCCAACTTGATATGTAGATACATAGTCAGTCAGTGATTTATGGCGGATTGATAGAATTGGTCAGTAATTTCCTCCAATCTACAGAAGACAATCAGTAGATTGGAGAATCAATTTTATTTTGAAATTAGCTTCTCTTGTGTTTTAACAGCTTGAAAGTGGAAAAGAGGGCAATAATAGTTTAGAACTCAACTACTATAAATGAACATTTATTCTGTTAAATTTAGTGAAGTGATATACTTACACTCAAACTCATTCCTAAGTTGTGTATACGATAGTGGTGTAGTATGAAAATGAAGACGTTACTTGAGTTTACTTCTCTCCTCCTCAGAAAAAATAGCGGCCCCTAAATGCCCCCCCCCCCCCCCACTTCAGAGTTCCACAATCGCCACTGCCAGTTTTCGTATATATTGCTTGCCATCACTCCCAAATAAATAGAACTTTAATTCATCACTAAAAAAGATTTGGACCAATCAACTTCTGACCAGATTACACGCTTCTTCGCGAATACTAACCGTGATATTTTGGTTTTTTTTTTTTTTTTTTTTTTTTGCTGATCAGTGGCTCTTTCCTAGGACAGCGTGCACATAGACCAATTTCGTTTAATCGTCTTGACATAGTTTGTCTTGAACTCTTGTTGTCGTATTCAAGGTTTTCAGTAGTGTTTCTTGCGGTTCGAAAACGTCTTTCAATGCAAAGTGGAGCATTATCCCGTTTTGCCTGACAGTTGTTTTTCGAGGCCGACCAGGTTTCTTTTTATTGGTTCTGCTGCCGGTGTCAAGATATAACTTCAAAACTCTTCTAATAACACCAATTTTCGAACGTTTTACCTTGTCAGTAATTTGTTGTACGGTATTCTTATCCTAAGTTTCACAATTTTAGATTTAGTAGAAGAATCAAGTTTCTTTCGTTGGGACTTGGCGAAAACTGCTGCAGTAATATTAAGTAACCGCCAGATTCTTTATCAGAAGAGCGGATGATCAAACTTTAAACATAATGTTTTTGTTCATTGTTCCCTAATTCTGGACACAGGAAAAACAGTAAATGCCTGATTAATTAATTTCTATTGTTTTGTGTAACCTGAAACTAGCAACATTGTTAGGGAGATGTATGTCTACTATCAGTGAAAATTTCAAGCAATTTTGATGGATAGTTTTAGAGATAATGAATTTTTAATTTTTGTTCCCTAATTTTTGGCGCTACTCTTTATATATATATATATATATATATATATATATATATATATATATATATGTGTGTGTATAATTCCAGGTGAAGAGGACTCAAGTTTTTATTTTATTTTATTATGAACACTGCTCAATATAATGAGTACTATAGAGCTTAATATAATTATGTTGCTATGAATTAATTGTACATTGCGACACGGAAATTTCTATGCTTCGAGATAGATTCTCATCATCAGGCAATGTTATTTCTGTGTCGCAATGTACAATTAATTCATAACTACATAATTGTGTATATATATATATATATATATGTATATATATATAGAGAGAGAGAGTGTGTGTGTGTGTGTGTAAGATTATTTTATAAACCATCCTCTATGTGAAAATAAATATGAGCACTTGAATAGGTAAATATTCAATACATTTACGCCATGTATATATGTGTGATTTTACATTCTGCTCAACAAGCATATATGAGTATTATAAAAAATTAGAATTGCAATAACATTATAATATACTTTTGTTTCTGTAATACTAGGGTGTTCGGAAAAAACGTATGTGATTACTTGCTTCTTCAGTGGTTATACAGTTATGCAATACTATATATATATATATATATATATATATATATATATGTGTGTGTGTGTGTGTGTGTGTGTCATGAACAGACTGATCTGTTTCGCTGTATCACAGTACGGTTAGATTGCTTCTAGCCAGTATTGAAACCCGACCGAATTGACATCAGTCGGCGATTCTACCCCCGAAATTCTGAACGGGGGTGCCAGCATGATAGGGGTTCGAAGCTGTGCTTTTTGACCCGCGCTATTTTATCAGCATTTACTTTTTCTACATACGTTTACATTAAAAATTTAACTAAGCACATCCGACTATTAAAGGACGAAAAATTCCGGGTCTTTATTCGTCTAAATCCGTGAATTTGTTTTGGTGAGTCTCGAGAAACCACTCTTTAAAATTCAGTATATTTTTATCAATAATGTTGAATGTGTTAAAATTATTGAACTTTTTAAGAAAAAGCTAACGTTTATGTTAATAACTCCCTCAAAACATTACTGATTTATTTAAGATTGAATTATGACATCCCTTATTTGTATTTAGGCACATTGTATTTATTTTCAATTTTTCACCTATATTGCATATATATTGCATATATATATTGCATATATATTGCATATATATTGCATATATATTATTGTACGTAATTAGATTCGGTAAGGGCTCGTGAAACCATGGTACTGCCCCTGTCTAACTACTTTTATCAAAGCTTCTTCGATTTGTTTATTTTATCATCTTTTTGGATTGCAATTCATATATTCAACTTATATATATATATATATATATATATATATATATAAATGTGTGTGTATAGGTGATATTAACATACTACATAATTGACAGCTATTTGATTTTTATTACATAGTTAAGTAGTAGTAAGTTAATATAGATATACATACACGTTAATCTCTCTCTCTCTCTCTATATCTATATATATATATATATATATATATATATATATATATATATATATATATATATTAGAAAAAGAGATAGCCAAACATACAAAAAGTGTCACCATATGAATCAACAATGCTTGGTGATTATCAGCTTCAAGCGATCTTCCGACCATGTGTCTAAAGATCACATGAAACTGACAGTCATTATGCGGTGTTAATTTCTATGTCTACACAACACCTGCCTTTGTCGGTCTGTCTCTGTTCACACACACACACACACACACACACACAAATATATATACATATATATATATATATATATATATATATACAAATGTATAAGAACGAAGAAAATAATTGCAACGTTCAAAACATTAATTTAAAACAGTGCTCAGTATAAAAATAGAGCAATGAATATTTATTATTAATTATTACGTTAGAACATAAGCAATTTGGACATTTAATATATATATATATATATATATATATATATATATATATATATATACACTACTTAACTGTATAACTAAGACTTAAAGGTGTATAAATAATTCATTATTATTTACTTTCGCATAAATTTATTATGTATATGCATACTTACATATATTTGTGTAGTTATATAATCATACAATTCTGTACATACACATATGCACACGCAGAAAACCTTATATAAGAATCTGTACAGACTACGACGTCCTAATTGTTTTGTCTAAAGACGCCTTATTAACGCACAAAACACGAGCTTGCCTTTTATAATGGCTAGTTACACTCACTCTCAATGCGTGTGTCGGTAGCCTACGGCCAGGATTTGTTCATTGAAAATCAGACGACCCTTAGAAACAATATCGCTTAATATATAATCGCTCGAACACAAAAGATGCGTATGACCAGCCCTCTAACTATCGCTTCCCTTACCGTCGATCAAACCCTCTACAATAAACCGATTTCAGCTTTGTTATTAAACCAAGCTTCGGCCATTTTCTTGTGATTGCTAGCCAAACAGACGATGAGAACGACCGAGTCATAAAACAACCCCATACACACCCTTCAACATTCTCTCTGACCTCTTAGCGCATAGTTGCTTTCCCTACGGGTCACTCACCGATACTCGTAGGGTTGCCCCTTTTCACTAGCCGACATGAAGTAGTTCTCTCAGGGTATGTGTATTGGCAGGCTTGGACATAAGTGCCGAGAGAATGAAGATGGCTAGGGACTGTAGTAGCGGCCGCTGCGGTCAACAAGTTTGTCCGAATTGTAGTGGACGTGCCAACTTCTCTGAACGTTTCCCGAAATGTGGGTGTTATCGCTTCACTGAAACTGCTTCGGGGTAGTGGAGTGATTCTCCCGGTTGAGTGAAAGTTATCTGCTGGATTCCTTATAAATATGTCAGACATAATTAATCATGTCAGTCTATTCCCTCTGCAAAAAATTAGTCTCTCCCACCCTCTCTCTCTCTCTCTCTCTCTCTCTCTCACGCACACACACACAATATAATTTTAAAGTTTGATATATTTATGGGTTAAAGTGCCCAACATCAGGTATACCGCATATGTAAATAAAACGTGAACACAGGGGTCAACACCTTGTAAACGGAGTCGATTTCAGGTTTCAAGCATAAAACAGAAATGACATTGACCACTGATATTGAGCACTTTTACACCTAAATATATCATCCCTAAAAATTATACTCTCTCTCTGTATTATAAATTATATTTTAGAGCATGTACAATTTTTTTTATATCCACTACAAATTGTACATTTTGTTTCGACATTGAAATTACAATGTCTCATCAGGTGGTGTGGAAAGGAATGGAAGGCTTCTTTTCTTATATTTGGTCAGTTGTGTGTGGGATGTTGGTGGGGGTTAGCGACAAGAGAATAAGTCCTGTAAATTGTCCGTTAGGATTTTCAAGAAAGTGGGGTGGATAGTGAATATAGTTGATTAATGAATATTATATCGAGCACTGTTTTAAATTAATGTTTTGAACGTTGTAAAATTTTTATTCGTTGTGATTAATCAACTATATTCACTAACCACCCCACTTTCTTCAAAATTCTATGGTTACATCGAGCCAATTCAACTACAAAATGATGAGGCTTTGTCGCCAAACTAGCACTGCGTTTAAAAGCATAAAGTCTAGCCAACATAGAAGTAAGTTAATCACAATAATTACCGTGAAAGTATTTCGGTAATAATCGTATATATTTATATTGTAATAATAATATATATTTATTGTAATAAATTAAATTACTTGTTTATTTATCTTGTTCCTATTCTATTTGTGACGGAGATTACATCGACTCGTTAGAAGATTTGATTGCAAAATTGAATTTATTCACTGAAATAGTAGTTGTCATTAACAGGCGTTAATTTATGACGAAAACTTATTTGAATTTATCCATCTGATTATATAAAACATTATATATATATAACCGGGTAATTTCAAGTTAATTTCTACATACAATAACGTCTTTAAAGAAATAAAATAAATAGAATATAACGTTGACATTAAATCTGAAAAGTGGATGTGATTCTACAAGTAGACAATGTTATAATAAGTAACTAAATTTATTGTATTTATTATCAAGGTTCTCTCTCTTGATATCGGGCGATATAATTGCCGAAACTTATTGCCCTTATTTGCTTTGAATTACTCTCGTCCACAGTTTTCTGTTTGTTTTTTTGGGTGGCGAAATACAAATTTTGCTACTGTTGTTTATATACAAGAATGCTTGCCAAAAAAAGAAGAAAAATATGATTTCTGAAAAAAATTTAATTTTACAATCAAGTCTTCAGGCGTGATCTCCGTGAAAATTGGAGTACGGACGAGATAAATACATGTTAGATACGCTGACAAACTAAAGCGGTACATGAGAGTTCTTCTTCTTCTTCTATTTGCCCTGTCCCTTCAGGACGTAGGCGATCGTGGCTTTCCACGTCTCCCTATCCCTGGTGGCTCTTAGCACGCCTTCTCCTATTACACCATGCAACCCTCGCTCCATCATCTACCTGATTAGGTCCTTCAAATATGTTATCCGTTGCTTTCCCCTATCTCTTTTCCCCCTCTATCTGGCCTGTTAGTATCAGGTTCTCCAAGCCCTCTTTCCTCATTGCATGTCCCAGGAACTTCAGCTGTCTTTTCCTGGTGCTCTGTATTAATTTCCTTTTTGTTTCCATTATTTCTAAGACCTCATCATTGCTCACATGCTCGATCCATGATATTCGCAGCATCCTTATGGAGAACCACATTTTAGTTGCTTTAAATTTTTCCTTCAGCTTTGATGATATTGTCCAGCATTCACAGCCATATTGAAGAACGGACAACACATAGCAATCCAGTACTCTCTTCCTTGTTTCTATTGAAATTGTCCTGTTTCTTAATACCTTACTCAACTTCTGGAATGCTTCCTTCGCCATGCCAATTCGCCTTCGGATCTCTGTGTCGCACTTTCCGTTTTCTCTTATAACACTTCCCAGGTATTTAAATTTTTGTACCTGCTTGATTTTAGTATCCCCGGCCTATATTTGGCATATTGGGCCGTTATTTTTACTGATGACCATACATTCGGTTTTCTTGCAGTTTATTTGTAGTCCTTTCTTGTTACTCTCTTCATCTACCTTCTGTAGGAGGTCTTGTAGTTTCCTTTCTGTGTCTGCTACAAGCACTGTGTCCTCTGCGTACTTTAGCTTGTTTAAATTGTCCGATGACAAATCCAGGCATAACTTCTAGGGTCCTCAAAATATTCTCGCTGTACAAGTTGAACAGATCCGGTGAAAAGACACATCCTTGTCTTACGCTTCTTTCTATATTTGTATATCTTCTGAATTCATTACCTGTCCGTATACAAGCGGTTTGCTGCCAGTAAAGATTTTTGATTACTCTCAAGTTTTTTCCCAAATATGTCAAGGCTGCCGAGCATCTCCATCAATTCTTTGTGGTGTATTTTGTCAAACGCCTTCGCATAATCAATAAAGCTCAGGTATAAGTCTTCCTTCATTCGTATTGCCCTTTCAGAGAGCATCCTAATAATGAATATGGCATTCCTTGTTCAAGTGTCTTTGACGAAACCGCACTGTTCTTGTCCTATTTCTGGCCTGATTCTGCTTCTCGCTCGATTCATCAGGATTCGGACGATCAGTTTTGTTATATGGCTCATTAAACTGATGGTTCTGTGGAGTTCGCACTAGTTTGCTCCTGGCTTCTTAGGTAGTGCTATCAAGATCGACTTACTGAGGTTATCTGGTATTACACCACTGTTATAAATTTCATTTATTATTTCTGTAATTTTCTCTATATCAAATTCTTCCAGGGCTATCAGCAGCTCTATGACTATGCCGTCTGGCCCAACTGCTTTGTTTCTATTCAGTTTGGCTATTGCAGATTCCACTTCACACTTTAATATTTCCGGTCCGTCCTCATCTTTAGGTATTATCTGTTACTCTCTCTTGTCGTGGAAAAGAACCTTTATATATTCTTCCCATTGTTGGAGTATTTCCTCTTTCTCCAAAATGATTGTTCCATCCTTAGATTTTATACAACCTGTTGAAGAGCAGGCTTTTGTCCTGTCATTTCTTTTATTTCTTTATGCATGTCTGCTATTATTATTCCTACTCAATCTCTCTACTTCTGCACATTTCTCATTAAGCCATTCCTCTTTAGCCTGTCGTCTACATTTTCTTCTTATTTCCTTGTGAAGTTCCCTATACTCCATTCCATGTCTTAATATCATTTTCTGCCTCCTTTGCATCATGTCCAAAATCTTTTCAGTCATCCACTCGTTGGGGCAATGTTGTTTGCTGATGTCACTATTGCTTCCTTTAGCGACTCCCATTTCGAGTGACCTTTTCCAATTTGTTCTTCGTATTTTATTTTCACGCTGTTAGTGTATTCTTTCTGCAGGTTGAGGTCATTCACGAGTGCGTTGTATTTCAGTTTTGGTGCTGCACTAGGCTTCTTCAATCTCCGGAGTTTCACCTTTAGTTTGCAGATGACTGGGCGTGGTCGCTTCCACAGTCGGCGCCTGGATAGGCTTTGCTTTAAAACACTGCATTTCTGAATCTCCTGTTTATGGTTATGTAGTCTATCTGGTTTATCGTGTCACCTCATGAGAGTTCACTTGGAGAAAAAACTTACCTTCTTTAACAATGGAAGTGGCATACTGAAAGTTTTTTTACGAAAAAAAAACAGGCTTACTAGAATTCGATCCGCGTTCAACACACAAAGGCTCGGAATAAACGCTCTTATTAGAATTTAAAATGACACAAAAAATACATCTGATACAGTCAAAACATAGAGAACAGCACCCCAACAAAAAAAAAAAATAATTGAAAGAAAGTGGCTGAAAGCATAATGGACAGTATGGACAGTTTTATGTACCCCCTCACTTCTACCAAACGGATAAAAGTAAAAACGCAGGAAAAATTAAATTAAATTAAAAAATTAATAAAATTTTCCTTGTCCGTCATGTTTAACGAAAGATGTTTAAATATGCCCAAATATACTTCTATCTCTCTCTCTCTCTCTATATATATATATATATATATATATATATATATATATATATATATATATACTCGTGTGCAAATTAATTAAAACAAAAGGAATAATGTTTTCCTGGGATCTTTCACATTTCCCTGATCGCGTATATGTAGTCTCTTAGCGTTGTTTTTCTCTTCGACTGCATTTTCCTTTACGTTTTGGACTGATATATCCAGTTTGTTTTTTCGCGTTGATGACACGACTGACAGTTGAAAGGCTAACACCAACAATATCCGCGATCTCTCTGTAAGGCTTGCCAGTGTGTTTGTGCAACGTTACAATTTTCGTACGCTTCACAGACAATGACAATTGACAGCCGAGACAATAGTGTGGGTGCGATAAAAAATCTGATGCAATCACGGATGACGCAATATTTTTCAAGACTAAACAAATTCCATCATACACCCCGAAAATAGATCCATATTACTGCACACCACCGCAAATGACATAATCTGAGGAAAAAATAAAAATCGATTACATCCTGTCACACCAGGATACTGGCCATATGATAAAAGAAAGGAAACTAAAGCAGTTGTTTGAATTAATTTGAACAAGTTTGTTTGTTAGAGAGAGAGAGAGAGAGAGAGAAAGAAAATATAGGTTTATGGTAACGACACAAATACCATTATGGACACTTAATATATCATACAAAAAGCAAGTAACAATTATAATAACAGCAAAAATAAATCTACACATTAAACAAAAGTTTCACGGCTTCTCGCACTTTTTCTTCTATACCAATCTCCCTCGTTGGAAACAACACCTATTTCTGTATATATATATATATATATATATATATATATATACACTGTTTTATTTATATCACATGTATTTGCTTTTACCTATTTTATTTATATCCCAATTTTCAGTCATTATAATCATCTTAACAGTAACCGCCTACCTTGAATGGCTTTCGAGTTTTTTAATGGTTTGACTTTAGTCCAAAAAGTATAAGAACGAACACGCGAGTTGCATAATCAAATCTCACACCAACAAGTTATTGTCAATATTTCTAATAAAACATTGTCAGCTGTATTCACAGTATAATTGTATGCTAAATGTTTTAACAACGTCGGTTGTTTTATAGCAGTTTTATTGGGAAAACATTGACTTGCTTAATAAAATCTAATATATACTGCTTGTTTTTGTCACTCTCTTTATGTGGTACTTGGGAAGAAAATACTTTGAATGAAGATCAAGTTTGAAATTTAATCAAAGTGATTATCACAGAAGCCGCAAACTTTGGTCTTTAAAAAAGACATCAAAGAGTCTATTGTTAGATTATGGGGTATCAGTTTGAAGAAAGAGTCAATCATTTCTTTTTAAAAGGAACAAAAGGACTCTAATGTGCTGATCCAAACAAATCCTACTCAATATATACACTTCATTCTCTTCACTTCGTGTTTGCTTTCAACAGGACAGAATTAAATGTTCTCCAAACAACTGTTGTCTCATTTTTCTTTTAATTTTGATCACGCTATATATTTGCGAATTTCTTTTTCGTGTTCTTCTGGCCATCTGTTTCTGTTTCTGTTTTATTTAATTAGGACACAGGGGGAAAGCAAATCTCTCCAGTTATTTTATAGATAAGCGGATACTCTTCACCCGGAAGGTTGTCATCAAATAATGCTACACCCACAATAGCCTTTATCATTTAACGTTGCGTCATACTTGTAACGATTATTAGTAAATATCAAGAGAAAGAGATTTTCATTTCAAATGCCCTTCTTCTTTATCAGCCGTGTTTCCCTTCGGACTTAGGCGATTTGTTATAATTCCCTGCATTCACTTACGCACAAATACTCTTAGGAAAGGTATTAATCCGTCTCTTCCCTGCAGTTATGGGTTCCTGTTGGTTATAATATAAGGTTTTGCTTAGAGACACGCCGTGACGTCTGTAAGAAATATTCTAAATACTGACTCCAAATAGTTTTGACTCACTTGATTGATTTATTTAAATCTCTATATTTAGTCGCCGATGTCTTTTATTTACTCCACAGCAAAATCATGACTCTTCACAATTTTCTGTTCCTTGTCACTCTTAAGCTTTGTCTTTCTGCTATTTCTCTTAATCCCTGTTCCGCCATCCGTTTACTCAAGCTCACTAGGTAAAGCGTTGTTTTCCTCTGTTCCTCTTGCCATCTATGTGTCCCGTGTGTATCGAATTTTCCAAGCCTTCCTTTCTCATTATGTGCCCTATAATCAACCGTCATATCCATTAGTTTCCTTGTTGCTTCTCTTTTCTCCAGAACGTCGTCGTTGTTCACACGTTCTCAGAATTCTTTTATTTAAAAAGATGAAAAACCGCAAAACGAACGGAATAGCTCAAGAAATGTCAGTCAGTTAAGTACCATACGTGATACACGCTTGGGAGATCATGTCTCGAAAGAGACATGACTGAGTGGGCAGAAGATTATCCCGCGGTAGGTTGCTATTATGTTTGGCAACCAGTCTATGGAACCCGATCTATCCTGTTATTTAACCCATAACTGGAGCGAAGGGAAGGATTAATACCTTTCCCAAGGGTATTTGCGCGTAAGTGAATGCAGGGCATTCAATTGGAATTCGAACTCGGCTCCCCGATTTCTCGTTCCGAGCCGATGTCCACTGCACCAAAACGCACATCAGGAGATATTGTTACGCATTTAAACACGCACACACTCACGCACATTCATTTCAATACTAAGGAATGTACCCATCTTTTGGTTATTATTCCGATAATCGGTTCAAAAGTATAACTTGCTCGATTTTTAATAACAATTTATTTAATAATAAACCAAACCAAAAACGAAGACAAAAATGTCAGAATTCCAAATCTAGTCATCAATATGGTCTTCTTTCTCCTCAGTCGTTGTACAAGAGTCAGTCAAAAAGTAACGCATTTTCTTCTTTAATTACAAAAGATTTAATAGTATAATGACACAAAGTAACCAAAAAAGAAGACAAAGATATCAGGATTCCAAAAATCTAATCCTCAACATCGTCTCTTCTCAATCGTGGTATTCGACTTTTTATTGACGGTTTATATACCAACTTTCCTGCCTGCATTCTTTGCCATGTGCAAGTTACCCATTTTTCTTATCGTTATTGAAAAATATTTCTTCCGAGTGCCTTCTTCATAACTCCAAGTAAATGTAGTTCTGAGAGTTCCAAGACAAAACTCAAAACTCTTGGACAACAATCATGTCTTGGAGACTATCAGCATTCTTTTAACCTATTTTGCATAAAATTTTGAATTGCCAAGTGACTGCATGTTTCACCTCAAGGCTTTCATAAATTTTTGCAGCATTCTCCTGTTCTCTCTAATTCGAGCATCAGCCTGTTTGACTTTATGCTTATTTACAGTAACAAATGCCCTGCCACTAAGGTCCGTCCTCCGTAGAAATGCCACTAACTCTGCTGAATGTGTTTACATCAAGTGATGTCTTGTCGTAAACAATTCCATAATTACCTGTGAATGTTTCTTGCAGTTTCTTCTTCTAAAAATAAACACTGGTTTTCGTACGATCACCGAAGTTAAGCAACATATTGAAACTGGCCAGTACTTTGATAGGTGACCGCTCGGCAATACCAGATGCTGTAAGTTTCAATTACAGTCATTTCCCTTATATTCACTTACGCGCAAATAACCTTGGGAAAGGTATTAATCCGTCTCTTCTCCCTCCAGCTATGGATTAATTAGTAGGCCCTGTATCAGTTAATCATTACTACCTCAAAAATTCTTACAATCAAAAAATAATTTCTAGCTTCAATAAACTTCTAAACATATAAAATCAACGGTAGCTCTTTGTTGTCTACTTGTGTTCAGGTGGGTAGCTAGTTTTTAAAATGATTATGTGTAAAAAAAGAAAAAAAAGAAAAGGAAAGTTCTCGAATTATTCTCCAGTACTTCGAGACACTTAGTTATTAGCTCTTTGCTATGGTACCTAGACTTTATCAATTTAAGCGCAGTACTAGACTAGCATTGTGGTACAGTGGATATCGACTCGGAACAACAAATCGGGAAGCAGTGTTCGAATTCCAGTTGAATTCCTTGCATTCACTTACGCACAAATACCCTCTTGGGAAAAGTATTAATCCGTCTCTTCCCTCCAGTTATGGGCTAAATAATAGGACAGACTGGGTTCTATAGCCTTGGCTGGCAACCAGTCTACCGCAGAAAGCAATGGGAATCTACTGCGGGATGACCTTCTGCCCACTCAGTCATGTCTCTTTCGAGACATGATCGCCCAAATCGTGTATCACTTATGGCACTTAACTGACAGACTGACTAGATTGGCAACAATTTTACAGTTTCATTATTTTACAGTTGAATTAGCTAAATGTGACCGTAAGTTTTGTGCTAAGTTTCTTTTCTCGCACTTCTCACTTGTGGGACTCTCTTCTGGCTCCATGCTTTCGAGTTGACGTTAATCTTTAAAAATTTAAATGCAATTTTGAATCATTGTCTACTGCCTTCCTGATTGCTATTCTGTTACCCTAACTCCTTAGTAAGGTTTCTATTTTTACATTTCAATTAGCTAAATGTAACCGTAAATTCTGTGCTAACAGTTTCTTTTCCTCGCACTTCTAATTTGTGGGACTCTCTTCTGGATCCATGCTTTCGAGTTGATCTTAATTTTTAAAAATTTTAAATGTAATGTCAATTACTATTATGCTGCAAAATTCTATGAAAACCTTAAGGTGAGACATGCTTTTGCCTGCTGTTGTCAATTATTATCTACTGCCTTCCTGATTACTATTTTATTGCCCTCACTCCTTAGTAAGGTTTCTGCTTTCTAATATTTTCACCTTCAGTAGACCTTTATCATTTATTGGTTTTACTACCTTGCATGGTTTAAATCCGATTAAAAAATGTACAAAAGTTTTAAGTGTTGTTTAGTTATTAAAATTCATCTAATCTGTATTCAGACTGATTTCTAGTTTTTAAAGAAATAAACATTGTTAACTTTTGAACTCACCCCAATATTGAAGTAGATAAGTTCGCCTAGCGTCTGAATCACACTCCTGCCCGGAAATTTGAACAGTAATTGAGGTTTATTGTTTCCTGTTTAGAATTATGTTTCTGGTTCCTTTTAAAGTTACTTTAACTGTATACTCCTTTCGAGTGTTCTTTTCTGTGCTAATATAAGTACACGCATTAATCCTTTACTTTGAGTGGCTCTTCTTGGCTGTTGTATTAGGTGAACATTACTAATATATATATATATATATATATATATATATATATATATATATGGTTAAATAAAATAAAGACAAGAGGAAAACTGTATTTTAAATCGCCTACGCGTTTCGTCCTGTGATGGACTTTTTCAAGGCAAAAAGACGAAATGAGCTTTATTCTAAATTACGTATCTATAAACAAACAGTGAAATGATTTGTGAGCGTCTTTGTGGTTACCAACACTGTTTGTTTATAGATACGTAATTTAGAATAAAGCTCATTTCGTCTTTTTGCCTTGAAAAAGCCCATCACATGACGAAACGCGTAGGCGATTTAAAATACAGTTTTCCTCTTGTCTTTATTTTATTTAACCATTCTGTCCTTAATCTCAGATTATAACTGAGTATATTTTTACATACATATATATATATATATAAGGCTAACCTTATAGTCAATAACAACATGCTTCCAAGAACCAAATTACAGAGAATTAATATCATTTAAGACTTTCCTTTTTCTCTGAAGAGCAAACATGTAATTATTGATTTGAGAAATTATATTGCTAATCAACGCGTTCTACATCGGCATGCTTACGGTTAGTTTAAATGTTGATATGAGGAAGAAAGGATTTCTAGTGATCAGCGAGATTTCCTTTTTGTATGCATTTAATTGTTTTTGTCTTATTTTATTTAGATAAACACGCTCTACACGCTCCATCCATTATTTATTCCTGTTTTCATCTTCCGGCTTCTCTCTTGTAAAAATTAGCCCCCTCTCTCTCTCTATTTTATCTATTATCTTATACTTCTTTATGTTTACTTTTTTTCCTACATTTCTAATGTTTATTATGATTTTGTTCGTTTTTTTTTTCTTTCTTTTTTCCCCTTTGTTTGAACTCTACTGAACAGGAAACTGTAAGTCGTCTGCTTACTCGCAAACTTGTTAGATAGCGTAAAAAAAGTAGCTTGTTTGTACACCTGTCTTACTGTTTCAAAAGAAGAAAGGATATGCATTATAGAGTAAAAAAAAAAACGAATTAACAAGCCTTTATCCATTAACCAACAAAAACAAGAAATAATTTTTCTTGCAGCCATTGTCAGCAAAGGTCTTTATCCATATAATTGGAAAATGTTTGACTGTCTGTTCGCTATACAAGACCAAAGTTTTTCGTATACTGCCCCCAAATTCATGCTACATACATACTGTACATATGAAAAAATTTAATGCAAAAAATATATTTGTTCATCATAAGAAAGATGTCTCTACTGCTTTTCTATCATACGGAAATATCTTTTGTAACTCTTCGGTGTAAGACAGCAATTAGTCTTTAACTATTAATATCCTCACAAATAAACATTTGTGCGCTTTGAGAAGACAATTTTACAGAACAATTTTTCCTGAAAAATATATAGTTTCTACTTTTCATGCTATTTCTTCATTGGAAATTTGCTCGGAATAAATGAAATCTCTGTTGCTTTTCTTTTACGCTACTAATTACTATTATTCAGTTACTATACGTAACTGGAATCGCTAAAAAATGAACTTTGAATTTTTTTTTAAATCGGTACTACCACATGCAAGGCAATAAGGCCACTAAGACACAAGGGGATGTGGAAAAGTTAGAAAATGAAGCATTAATAATAAGCGGAAAGAGAAAAGAGTAATCAGGAGTATAATAGATAGCGATTGACATTGCATTTAAATTTTTGTAGATTAAAGTTGGCTGGAAAGCATGAAGCCGAAGAATTTTCCACAAACGATAAGTGCAAAAAAAGAAACTATTAGTATAGAACTTATGAGTACATTTAGTTAGGTCAACTTCAAATCGATGAAATATTGACACAAATCCAGTACTACGTTTAAATTTAAAAAAAAGAAGTAAAGAGCACATCTGAACAATTACCACGAAAGTATTTCTAGAACAAACACAGAGAGGCAAACTTACGGCGGTGGAAAAGTGACTAAAGACGAGCAGCCAGATCAGTATTAATAATATTGTTGATTCTTCTTTCGATTTTATCAAGAAGCTCAAGGTAAATTGCAGGGAGCAACCGGACCTTACATAGCAGCAATATTATAAGCATGGACGAATGGTAGACATACAGATATGTAAGATAGGTTCTGGAGAGCAAATTGTCCTCGCACGACATAGTGAACCAACTTTCTCTGTGACGTGTGCGACAATTTTTCAGACGTAAATTATGACCATAAGACAGTATTTAAGTGACTTCATTTAAAAATTATCTATCTCTCTCTCTCTCTCTCTCTCTATATATATATATATATATATATATAGAGAGAGAGAGAGAGAGAGAGTGTGTGTGTGTGTGTGTGTGTGTGTGTGTGTGTGTGTTATTACAGTAATCTGTAAAGAAGTCATCATTATTAAATTTATGGTCGAGTCATAGAAACATTCAAATGTCCAGCTGATCTGAAAAAATTCTTTTTGGGAATTTTTTTTCTTTTTCTCGGTCTGGTTAATAAATACTACTAACCCAGCACTTCCCTTATTTCCCAGAAGTTTTAATCTTATTTTAAAACATCGGAAATTAATCCGCTCTGTTAGTAAATTTCCTTCTGTATGGCAGCGAATGCTGGACAATCACCTCAAAGATTAAAGAGAGATTCGAAATGTGGTTCTACAGAAGATGTGAGCAACGACAAGGTTTTGAAGAGTTTGCAAACGGAAAGCAAAGTTATACTTAAACATCAGGAAGAGACAGCTGAAATGTCTGGAACACGTAGTGAAGAAGGAAGGTTTGGAGAACCTAATACTCACGAGACGGATATAGGGAAAGAGACACACGGAAAAGCAACGCGAGACGACTTGTTGGAGCTTGAGCAAGTGTGGCGGAGCAGAGTTTGGAAGAGGTAACAAGTGTTAAGTCGCTCTTAACACTTGTTACCTCTTCCAAACTCTGCTCCGCCATACACTTGCTCAAGCCCACCAAGTATGAGGGTATATGAAGGTCCATGATCGTCTACGTTCTGAAGAAACACGACACATAATCAGAAGAGACGCAAAATCATAAATAGATAGTCGAAGTTTCTATGGTATATTATGAAGAAAGATAGCTTCGAGAAATTGACACTCACAGTACATACACGAGAAGCTGGGGAGGGGAAGCGAGTAACCTTACTAAACGAGCTTATGTAAATGTATGGTAGAACGGATACAAACATTGCTTAAAGCTAAAAAGGATAAGGAAAATGTGGAGAATCATAACCGACATATAAATGAAGAACAAATATTGATGGCATTCAAATGTCCAAGATAGAAGTAAATGTAGATCCGGATATCTAATCTAAATCTAAACTTATTTATAATATTTATAAATGGAACTTTGTCTGTGTGTGTGTCCGTTACCTATAGACTCCGAAACGGCTAAACCGATTTTCTTGAAAATTTACACAGTTGTACTATAAGCGTCTACGAGTGTTCTTAGCTGGATTTTGTGTCGTGGTATCCCCGATAAATATCGAAAATTGATAATCGAAAAAATCGGGTTATAGAAAGAGTGGTCCGATTTTAGTCAAATTTGATACACTCATAGACAAAGACATAAGAAACGATATTCAGATATTTCAAGGTTGCAGTTCTTACAATAGTGCAGAAAATCGATAATATATATATATATATATATATATATATATATATATATATATATAAGGCAAGATGTTTGTGTGTGTGTTTGTTTATCTACCTGTATGCCTGTATTTTTTCAGTCCTTTTATTTTAGTTTTTACTTCGGGTTCGGCTCTAAGTAGGTATAATTTTAGTTCTTAGTCATGATACCATTTACTCAGAGGACTTATTTAGCCTTCAAAATTCAGTTTAAGACGAAAAAAACTTATTTGATATCGATACCAGGAAATCAAAATTTGACTTACATCCATTCATTTTTCTTTCAGTCTACGGTTTCGCTTTAACTGGAAACAACTATTGCTTTTTAGTCTTTCGTGCCAACGTCCAAAGAGTCTGAGCTCCAGGACCATGGATTAGTTTTAAAGCTTTCATTACACCCGAGCAATGCTGGGCTAATTCTGCTAGTTTAAAAATAATTGTATTGCCAAGTTTCAATTAGAAGCGTTTTTTTTTAAAAAGCCACTAGTCGAAATGATGGCTTCATTTTAATATTCTGACACTAATGGCTCAAAAATATGCAACTATCTCAGCTAATATAACAAACACTACATGGCTACTAGTTCTCATACATTAATACCAAGCTTTATTTTATACTCCAAATCATCCTCATTTCAGAAGTATAGACAAATATTAACCTGAAAGAAGATTAGTATTTAACCAAACTACAACTACATTTAAAAATCTAAAGTTTTACTTGTGCTTTTATTAATTGCTTGTCCTCATCAATTTCGAGTTAAATTACTTTTAAAAAGACATGTTTCCAATCTAGAAAATATATCTTTACAAGAAAGTGTGAAAATGTTCATAATGGAAAAGAAAAAGAAATAAAAAGAAAAAGAATTTTTGCCCTTAAATAATGATGCACTCGAATTAAGTGTTTATCTTATAAAACAATACTGTATATGAAAAAAAATATATATATATATACTCAAACAAGAAAATAATAAGCAGAAACTAAAAATCCTCGAAGCACTCTACATTAAACAATTTAAACCTGGTTTGAATACAATCAATTTCGATATTTCCAACAACGTACTCAAATGTCTGTAATCAGACCAGGGACCACAACACCACTATTTTGTCACTGTCTTCGGCCATCCGCCACGGTAGGGATGGACTTATATTTTCAATTCAATTATCTTTATTGTTAATAGCTTAAATGTTCTAATATTTACTCTTTGATAATGGCTTATGTGAGCCGAAAGCTTAGACCCGATAAAAATTCAACAAATACTGTGATTTTTTGTTGTCTTTTAACGACATCACCATCAAGTATATCAGACGGTATGAACGGATCCTACACAAAATTAATAGACAAAACTTGTCTATATTATTCAATGAAACCTGCATTAATATATATATATATATATATATATATATATATATGTCGGGCTACATCCTATTTTCATGATTTATGCAATAATTACTCACAAATGAATAAATGATGGAAGATCTGTAATTAGCCAAACTCCAGATACATTAACATTTTAAGTTAGCTTTACGTGTAGTTATTTTTATCCCTAATCAGCAGGAATCAAGTTTTTCAAGATTTTTGAACAAACATACATACAATTTAGAAAATAATAATTGTAGAATTATAATGTTTAAAAGCTTTATTAATATTTGAACATAATAGAAATTAGATCATAATTTATCATTAGTTAATAAGCTTAAAGTAATTTAAATATATGTAATTATTAAAATTCCTTCATAAAGTAGATAATGCAGTATATATATATATATATATATATATAATAACTAAATAGACTCTGTAAGTATGCAGGCCGTAAATTTATACTAAAATAAACCTCCGAAAAAACCATTAACAAACAGAACCTAAATCCGTTACAATCCGGTGTACTAAGACGTCGGATAAATGGGGAGAAAAAAAAGAAAAAAAAGAAACCCGCGGAACAAGAACAAAACATTCAATACTCCGCAGTAAAGAAAAAAACCCCAAACGGAACCAAACACAAGAAAAAGTGCTCAATACAAAGTACGAAAGAAAAGATACAATAGTAGAGCAAAAACACACAAAAATCTAGAGTGAGCCAAAACCTACCGCGGTTTCACACTACGGTTCGTCAGGGCAAAGGCTCACTCTAGATTTTTGTATATATATATATATATATATAACAACCGACAATTTGAAATGATTTGTTTGAACATTAATTTTGATCGATACTCATATTTAAGTAGATATTCTGTTTTTAATGAAACAGTATTAGATATTTATATCTACTGGCCTGATTATTTACGATCAATTTTTATTACGAAAATGTGTGTCATTCGACAGGATTCGAACCTGCGACCCCTATCTACATAAATTGTAAATATTATCGTAAATAATCAGGCCAGTAGATATAAATATATAATATTGTTTAATTAAAAACAGAATATCTACTTAAATATGAGTTTCGATCAAAAATAATGTTCAAACAAATCATTTCATATGTATATATGGATAATAGAAACCTATGCACAATGCGAATATCTAGAGGTTATTTTTAACCATTCCGTCTCGTTGTAAGAATGACCACACAAATATATCTATAATCTAATGAATGATTTAATAAGTCACACAGACATAAAGGGCTGCATGTAAGTAAACACTGAGGTCAACGCCGTGTGGCGACAGTTTTTACAGGTCTGAATGTAATCTTCAGGTCTGAAGGTTGCTTTTAAGTATAAAACAGAAAGTGGGCGCTTGTTCTTAGCCTCAGTGTCCACTTATATGTAGCTGTTTGTGTCTTTGTGATTTATTAACGCATTTATCACCTTGTAGTTATACAAGGTGCGATTGATAAATTGTAGTCTAAATTACGCAAAAATGAAAATAAAACTGACATCTTATTTTAATAGATATATTTACCAAAACTACATAAAATGTCTTAAAATACTAAAGAGTAAATGTATTCAATAAAATCACTATTGGCTTCAACGACGGCCTTCAGACGATTTTGGAATCTTATGCAACTCTTTTAGACGGTCTCCTTTTTTAAGTTGGTAAATGTTGTCACAATCCCTGCCTTCAATTCATATTTGGTGTTACGATGAGTTTTCTTTCTCTTCGCTCAAATGCGCCCCACAATCAAGGGGGTTGAAGTTTTAAGTGGCCAGATGTAAAAGGTGATGCGGTCGTAGAAATTGTCTGACAGCCATAACTTGCTTCTCCGTCTTGTGTGGCATGGTGCAGAATCCTGGTACCAGACATAGGCTCTTCCAGCAGCCACCCTCTTGACGCAGGGCAGCACTACTACCTCAAGGCATTTTATGTAAGCCTCCGTGTTGGGCCTGAAGCCTTGTGCGATGGTGAGTGCAGGCATAACTTTGAATCCCTACAAACTCCTTGATAATCCCCTTTAGATTCATTCAACTCTTTACGAAGATTGACACCCTAACACACTGAAATGTTCGTATTTGGTGCTTTCGGCGCGAATGCCAAGCAGTACAACTTGACATTTTCAAAGTTATGGCGGAATGAATTGCATCATGGTGCTCTTTCTCTAACAGATGGTGCCCAACTGACCCTACTATGATGTACACTCGGCAAGATAAAAGAACAAGCAATTCACATACGCGAAATGATGATGTTGATAATTTACCCATCGCAACCTTTGTTTGTTTAGTTATTCTTACAACAAGACTAAAACGTTGAAAATACCCTCTAGATATTTCCATTATGCATAGGTTGGAAAAACATCTTTATTTTCACCTTTGTGTCAATTTTGTTCTGGTTTAGTGCGAAATAGCTCTTAACTATTTATTTATTTATTTTTATGGTTACCGATGCAAAAGACATATTTACCAATCAAATCACAATTATTACACAGTAGCTCAGTCTTATTTTAAATTCTGAACCGTTTGACTTTATGATCTGTTCTACCTCTTTTCACTTGATGCATAACATACGGACATGAGTCAAATTAGACCTGATATATGTAATTTTACGTTCTACGTGGCGTTTAAAAAGATTGAGGAAAAAGAAAAACACGCCAAGAGAAGAGAAATTAAAGTGCCAGCCATTGGAATTGTGGGCAGACCCCACTGATTGGTCGGCCTCCTTTCTTTAGCCTTTGGTCGGAAGTTGAAGAAAATGACGGTAATTTCCTCTCCTGTCTTTTTTCACTTCAGTACGCAGTTAACTGCTCTTAAAACCTTCTGGTCTAGCGTTCGTTTCTAAATCTTCGCTGAAATCTACAAATTGTGACTACCAGAGCAAAACTGGAATCTAATGATGGAGAAAGAATGAAAAATAAAAAGATTGTTAGAAAATAGAGAGAAAGAAAGAGCAAATTCAGGAAGGCGGTAGAGTTTGAGAAAGAAGACATTAAAGTGCATGAGGGGGAAAAGCAAGTAAGGAGAAAAAAAAAGGACCCAAGGAAAAAAACTGAAAGCTGGAGAAATGATGATAGTGATATATTGTATTGAAGTGAAAAAAAAAAGAAAAATAGGGCTTAAGGGTAAGAAAGGACCCTTAAAAAAAAAAAGCGAAGAATATTGAATAGATATTGAATAGTGAATAGCGAAGAATATTGGGGAATAGAAGCTTATTCGATCGAGAGAGGTTTAAAATCCAAACAAAAGAGAAACGGGCAATATTCAGCGGGTAAATAAATAAACAGATAATTACGATTAATAGTATTTTTGTTTCGCGAGTTTGATACTTGTGTCTCTACTCATGGCCAGTGTCCCTACTTAGAAAAAAAAGAAAGGATCTCAGTTTTCATGGCAGGCTTTTGCTCAGTCGAATAATTGGTGTAACACAAATATCTGTCCCCCATTTATCTATGTGTCGTCATTTTTATCTATCAGTGATTTTTTAGTCTAGCTATTAAAAAACAATACGAACTGTTGTCGCTAAATTCTTTGTTGTGCCTGTTTCCGCTCACCACTATTGTTTACTGGCTGTTCTTTTATGCTAAAAGTTACGTTAAATTATTTACCAGCCGACTATTATCCTCATTTTTGTTGTTGTTATTACAACGACGGTTCAATGAATGAACTTAGTAGGTCTTAGGACCATCCTTTTTCAAATCTCATGGACTGGTGCTACTGATTAATGAACAAAGAACTGTAACAAATAACAGAAACCACGTCTCTTGAGGATTTTTAAAAGCAGCAACAATTAAAATGGATAGTACATGTAACTAGAAGAGAAAGTAATGACGTAATCAGTCTGCTAGCATCCCACACTACTTCAAACAAAAGGTTAGGAAGGAAACCTGAATCAGTAGTGAAAAGAGCGATAACAACTAGAGGATTTGAGAAACACATTTTCCCTGACAAATTGTTTTAGTAAAAAGATGTTATACATTTCAATCGACGTTTGGTTAAGAAATGCCGAATGTTTCTTTATAAGGACTCAGTTAATATTATTTTTTTTTAATCGTTTCACACCGAGCAAGGCGGTAATGCTACTGATGTGCAAGGGGCTACATAAGTGTAAAAAGATTAATTAGAAGAGAGTGAAGAGGAAGACGAACCAGTTTTATCATTCTTTCAAATTCATTATATAGATTACTCATGGCTTCTCCTTGGTTCTTTTAACGTTTCAGTCGTTTTGCACTCCAGCTTTCATCAGGTGTATATCGATGCGCATGCCTTAGTGGTTTTAAGTGTTGATTCGTGAATTGGGTGGCATATTAATTGTGAGATCGGTCCCTGGGCCGGGCAGTGTGTACTTGAACTCAGAGCAAACACGGCAAGCAATAAGCGGTACTAAAAATAAAAACAAAACGGGATATCCCGAGACATGGGCAGTGTAGCGAGAACAATTTACCCTCATAGATTAAATGAAGGGTTCCGTTCGGAATTCCATGTAGGTTACCCGCACCCACATACACCTGATGAAGGCCGGAGAGCAAACGCTATGATAACAAGAACAAAGATGAAGATAATAGAACGCACGTAATTAACGATAACTCTTTATCTCAGAAATGCAAACAGAAATAATAGCTACTCAATCCTCATTATTTTATTTTATGTGCAATATTCTTCCAAGGCATAGTCCTCCACTACATTCTGTCTTTTGTTTCACTTTTGTACACTTTACTACCATTTTTTGCTTTTATTTTGCTATTCATAAAAACAACAATTCACATCTGGTATTAATTATTTCAAGAAGTAGGATTCAAAATAATACTAAATAAGAGCAAGACGAGATATCCCTATATATTGACAGCGGAACGAGAACAATACCGCCCCATACATAAAGGGTTCAGGTTGAATTTCCCTGAATATTGTCCAGATTGAAAGAAATATGAAAAAGACCGAAAAATCACAACAATAACAAAGATGAGAACATTAGTCCGAATATATATAATGTAAATAAATAAGCTAGTCTATTAGAGTATTACTACTATACGTTAGAATAAATATTACTTTAAATATCAATAGCTATAAAGTTTGGGTTCGAGAAAAAATTATAAACACTAAATACAAGCAGTAGCTGTGAAAATTTTAGTTTCCCTATTTTGATTTTAATGATCAATTGTAATTTTTAGTTTCATGAATAAATAAGACCCTTGCGTGTTTAGCGACTATAAAATATTGTTAGGAATTCCACCATTATATTGTTAATTGTTTGAGCATGTGAGCAATGGTCAGGTTTTGGAAAGGATGGAAACGAAAAGGAAATTAAGACTGAGCATCAGGAAAAGACGGCTAAAGGTTTTGAGACATGTAATGAGGAAGGTGGGCTTGGAGAATCTGATACTCACATAGTAGATAGAGGGAAAGAGAAACAGGGGAAAGCAGCCTGAACAAGTGGATCGCTGAGCGGAGTTTGGGTGGGGTAACAGGAGAAAGCGTGCTAAGAGCCACCAATAATAGGGAGACGTGGAAGGCTATGATCGCCTACGTCTTGAAAGGACATGACACATAGAAGAAGAAGAAGAAGAAGACTCAACGGATAAAAATAAATGAATAGAAAAATAAAATCGTATTTTTTGTTTCGTGATTTAGAGACCTGATTCTAAATTAAGGCCAAACTTTAGAACAATGATTTTTCTAGGAAGACAGTCAGTTCCTACCCACTTGGAAAACTAACGTAATGCAAACCTTCGTCTTTTGAGCTGAGTTTAGTAAATATTAAAAAAAATAGACTTAATTTAAATCATTTTATCAATCAAAGTTTAGAAGACAGAACGCGTGATTATAAGCAAAAGAAAATGCCCAAGATGCGAGTTATGAATTGGTGATACAAACATCTAGCAGGTGCAGAAATTTAAATGTGTGGAAACGTTTTAACAGAGGGTCGGAAATGCGGCACCGAGATCCGAAGTATGCATTGCACTAGCGAAAGAAACATTCCAAAACCAAAGTAAATTACTGAGAAACGGAAAATTTTGTTAGAGACAGAGAAAAATGAGCTGGATTGATATGATATCCATCCTCTTACATGGCAGTGGATGTGGAACAATTTCCCCACAAATGAAGAAAAGAAAACAGGAGGCAGCAGAAATGTGGATCTACAGAAGGATACTGAGAATTCCATGGAGTGAGTAAGCAACAGAGAAGTTCAAAAGAAGATGGCAACAGAAGAACACTTATACTCAGAATCAGGAAAAGAGAGCCGGGACCCATAATGAGGAAGGACGGCTTGGAAAATTTAACACCCATGAAAACAAGACAGAGGAAAGCAGCTAGCCACTTATCTGACAAGCTTGCGTAAATAGTTGGCAGAACGGGGAACGAGTGCCTTAGCAAAGGGAGAAAATTACTAATAGCCACACTAAAGTTGTGGAGAGCTATGATCGCCTACGTCCTGAAGGGACGCGGCACATGGAAGATTCATCAACGCCTCTTTGTCTCGTTAACAAGTTAATTTCGAAGACAATTATATTTGTAATAAGATTCCATGTTCAATGGATGCACCACGCATATAGCCTTGTGCCATACTAAGTTGAGCTAAATAATATCGAGAAAAAGATTTTCAAAGGTGTAGATAAAACTTTCGAAAGAGACGAAGAGAGAATGAGCTTTAAGAGGGAAAAACTGAAGAAGTAGTAGTTGGTGGGGAGAGAAAAAATGAAAATGCAACTTTACAGAAGAAAAAGAGAAAAATACCTAATGATAGTGAAAGGGAAAGGGAATATACGATAGCTTAAAAGAAAAAGAAGACTTGACGATAGGGAGTTGTAAACGCTTACTCGCGTCGAATAATGAGACTGTCATGTCATTGTTAGCCTTAAAAAATCCAGCAGCCAACTATTACCAATCTCAGAAATTAAGCTACTAGTTAAGGCCATCCTTTCGCTATAACAAATCGTAAGATAAACCAATCAGTCATCTGAAAAGAAATTTTCGATTGCTGAAAGCAAAGATCCGGGACGCGTTCGATGCTATAACACTGCTAGAAAAGAAAATGAACACTTACGGTGACCAGGGGAAAAAAGATAATGAAATGAGATAGAATTATAAACAAAAACTAACCTGTAAAGAAAAAAAAAACGAGTATTTTCCGTACCGGTCTCTTTCTGTAAAAAAAACGATTTTGAATTGTTATCAAAAAAATGACGTTCAGATATATCCTAAAGGCACCAATAAAAAAAAAAAAAGAAATGGCAAAAAGCGATTCCAGAATAAACCAGAAAATAGTTTCTTATTTTTACTCTTTAAAATGTTCAGAATAATTTCGCACAGTTTAGACAATTCGGCTTTCCTCTCAGGATGTTAATTCTTCCAATTGCTTGATTTGAATCTCATCGTTTACAGTAAATGGTTTTTATTTAACCTTCAGATAATAGTAATAGTTTTTCATATTGTTGAGGGAGAGATCAGTAAGAATATACCAAGTACATGCACCACAGCTAAATATGATGCAACGGTCTGATAAAAGATAATTATACTCAGAATCAGATGGATACATTTCCTGGGCACATAATGAGGAAGATGGTCTTGGATAATCTGACACTCACGGGACATATCTATGTCAAAAGGGATAGCGGAAGGTAGCGGACCACTTATCTGACGAGCTAGTGTGGATGGATGAATGGATGGCGGATCGTGGTGTGGCAGAGATGGCAAAAAGAAAAAAATACTAAAAGCTTCAAAGGATAGGAATTTTTGGATAGCCATGATCGCACACATCTTGAAGGGACACGACACATAGAAGATGATACTTGTACTCGGACGCACGCATATGTTTTGATCACTATCTATCTATCTATGGCACCTCGGCGTGGTGTGATGGTTAGCAGGCTTGTTAGCTAGAACCTATTACAACTGAGTAGTGAGTTCGACCCTCACTGGGTACCCCATACTTTCGGCCTTGTGGTGCATCTAAGCAGCGCTTAGAAAATCAACTATGTCACCTCAGCGGGGTGTAATGGTTAGCAAGCTTATTATGCTAGATCCTATTACAATTGAATAGTGAGTTCGATCCTCACTGGGTACCCCATACTTTCGGCCTTTCTCAATTTGATCGCTATCTATTTTTCTCGATTTATTCATTACCTATCTGTATATCCTGTATAAACCACTGTTTGCAGTGATTTACTTACTCGATAATTAGTAGAACCATGTATCTGTATATCTATTTATCTATTTATTAATGTCAGTTCATTCATTATCTATCAATATATCTCTGTTCATTATCTATGTAATTTTGTTCATTATCGATCTATCTATGTACTTTTGTTCATTATCTATGTATGTATGTATCTATCTATGTGATTTTGTTTATTATCTATCTATCTGTGTCATTTTGTTCATTATCTATGTATGTATGTATCTATCTATCTGTCATTTTGTCCATTATCTATCTAGATATCTATCTATCTATGTCATTTTGTTCATTATCTATGTATCTATCTATCTATGTCATTTTGTTCATTATCTATGTATCTATCTATCTATGTCATTTTGTTCATTATCTATGTATCTATCTATCTATGTCATTTTGTTCATTATCTATGTATCTATCTATCTATCTATCTATCTGTGTCATTGTGTTCATTATCTATCTGTCTGTGTCATTGTGTTCATTATCTATCTATCTATCTATCTGTGTCATTTTGTTCATTATCTATCTATCTATTTTTGTCATTTTGTTCATTATCTATCTATCTATCTGTGTCATTTTGTTCATTATCTATCTATCTATTTTTGTCATTTTGTTCATTATCTATCTATCTATAGGATTCGAACCTGCAACCCCTATCAACATAGAAGAACCTACCAACTGATCTGGCGCGTCTTAGACCTCTCGACCACGAATAACCAACAGTCTAAACGAAGTCAAATCAAGCCTATTTAACACATTTTTGAACGTGAAGACGCAAATTAGGGAATCTCGCTTCGGATCGAAAGATTATTCCATAAAATTGATTATAGGTTATATATTTCTAAAATCAGTACCTATGCAGATTACACAGCTATTTACTTCTATTTAAATAATAATTTTGATCGGTTCGATAAGCTGAAATTGGTAACTGATCTAAAGAAAGATCTACAATCTGTTGTTAAATGGGACAAAGAATGGCTTGTTAATTTTAGAAGAAACTGTTTAAATCATCTGAGTGAATCCTTTTTGCTTTCAAGAGAGTGACACATTCTTTCTGATGATATGAAGTGGAAGATTATTTTGAACCAATAGCTAAGGTCTGCTGCTAGAAAAACTTGTTCATGCGTATTAGAGAAATTTTAATCCTTTATAAGTATATCTATGTATCTATTTATGTCATTTAGTTCGTTATTTTTCTATCTATCTGTAATTTTGTTCATTACCTATCTATCTATCTATGTCATTTTGTTCATAATCATTCTCTCTATTTGTGTTATTTTGTTCGTTATCTATACATTTATCTCTTTGTTTGTTCATTATCTTCCTGTTTGCTGGAAGTCCTCCTCTGTAGTTCCTGTTTTTCAGATCTCTGGGGAACACTCTGACACCTCTTATTATCGCCCTGTTAGCCTCTTATCTCTTTTGGTAAGGTATTTGAGGCTATTATCAATGCTAAAATCGTTAGATATCTCACATCTCATAACCTTCACTCTGACAACAATCGTTGTTATCAAATCATAAAATGACGGTCGTTCTGAACGGGCAGATTTCCAAAGCCTTTCATATGAACGCGGGTGTCCTTTAAAGCGTTATCGTAGGTCCTACAGACTTTCCTGATATTCATCATTGATCTTCCTGGTGTAGTCAGTTCCCAAGTTGGTATCTATGCAGATGACACCACCATCTACTCCCGCCTCAATATGAAATCTGCCTGGGCTGACAAAGTAGATCTAGCCTAGATTTAAGAGGCTAGATCTTCTTTAAGATCTAGCCTCTGCTTTTGGAAAAGACCTCTAATCTGTGATAGATTGAGGTGAGAAATTGCTCGTAAATTTCAATGTCTGCAAAATGAAACTGCTCTTTTTTAACCACCATGAAGAAGCTTTCCTACTTTTCATTAATATAGATCACTCTAGTCTCTCCAAAAGCAATACACTGCGCCTTCTTGGAATCACTCTCTCAGCCGATCTCTGGTGGAATCAACACATTGAATCAATAGCTACATCTACTGCTAAGAAGGCTGGGTCGCTGTGCCGAACCAGGAAGATTTTCTTGTCAGAATCCATCTTACATATTTATAAATCTACCATTCGACCGTGCATTGAACAGTGTTGCCATATCTGGTCACGTGCTCCTACTGTTCATCTCGGGGTTCTCGACGAAACTGAAAGAGGATCTGCAATTTAATTGGTCCCGATTTGGCTGCTCACCTTCTGCTACTTTCCCACCAACAGAATGTGGCTTCTCTCTGTCTTTTCTACAAGTGTATTCACGGCTTCTGCACTGACGAGCTTTCTTCCCTGGTAACCCGGCTTCGTGAGTTTACTACACTAGCAACTAGGTCTCATTTTTTAGCGTTAAAATAGGCAAATGTAACCGCCAATTCTACTCCAGCAGTTTATTTTCTTGCACTTCCCGCCTGTGGAATTCCTTTCCCCATGCTTGCTTCCTTGATACTTGCAAGCTCCAAAAGTTTAAATGCAACGTCAATTGCCATCTTCTATCTCCGTTACTCCCGCCTCTCTCTTAATCTTTATACATCACTTGTACTGTTTTCTTTTCTGTCTTCCGTCTTTTATCATTCTAACCCCTGTGCACCAGTGGCAGTACTGACTTACATTGGGTGAAACAATTATAAAGAAAATTTCAACCAAAATCAGGTAGCTTGTAGATCAATCTCCGAGCCTTTGATGTAGATAAAAATTTTCGAATCAATCTACAGGGTTTATCAAAAACCAATGACAAACATAATTTCAGGTGGTCTTTTGGGCACTTTTATGCATTTCTCCAAGACGCTTTACTCAAACTCAACCCAAATTGAATCACTGGTAGATCAAGGTCTGGTGCTTTGATATGCGAACAAAAATTTTAATTGGCATTCAGAGTGCGATAAAAATTAAGGGAAAATTTTGCTTTTTGCGATCATTTATTTCACCTAAATGCTTAGTTGTATTCTAACAAAAGTCGGGTCTTTTTTGTAACTTATATCTTATCATATGCCATAACAATTTAACGTTTTTTACAAGGTGCCAACCTCTCCGACGTTGAAGGGACAATGTGTCTACTTCTTCTGCCTCAGAATGTCATCGCATCACATTACAGGCTTCCATAACGCCCCTCCCCCGTTCTTCCAATTGTACATACATCATACCCGTTTATTGTCAAAATTCACTAAGCATGAATCCTGTTTTACAAATACAACAAAAACCAATACTTTCTTCGCATTTTTGAAATTACACGTCACGGCAAACTCATACTAGAGATTATATATATATATATATATATATATATATGGTAATATTTTCATTATAAGTTTATAATAAAAACATAGTTTACTGCGACACAAGATCCTTTCTGTTTCAGTACTATCTTAGCACCTCGTCAGGAAATGATTTTTTTCCTGTTAGGAATCATTATATATAGAATGTTAAAACAGCACAATTTTTACCAAATCCAGACAATTAAGGTGGGGAGATTTTCGGAGGGTTTGCCTCAGTGCATCAATGGAAAATCAGGTCATTATGTATAGGAGAAATTTGATTCTAAGAGTAAACGGGGATAGAAACTTAAAATGACTTAAGACCCAGACATTTTTCATACCACTGATAAAATAAATTAAATGATACATGTGAAGCATTTAGTAAGTCCGGAAAGTTATCGTGTATCCTCGTGAGACGGTTACAGGTTTTTCTTTAAGTTATTATTCAACTTAAAATAGTAGACAAGAGACAAAGACGGGAAAGTTTTTGTTTTTTGTTTGTTTGTTTGTTTGTTTGTTTGTTTGTTTGTTTGTTTGTTTGAATACACTGCACATCAAACATATGTAGTTGACTTAGTGGGTGATCTATCCGTTAAGCCGTAACAAAAGGAAGATGGGAGAATCAATCAGTATTAGATATTTAGTTATATTATGAAAAATTAACGATACTTTAGGCTATATTTTAGACGATGATGACAAATAGAAGTTAGTTGAGTTTATTGAGTAAGTTTAGTTTTGTGAATTTGAAAATTTGTAATTCTTGTAAACATAGAAAACATGGCTCATGTAAAGATTTACAAGTTCTGTTTTTTTAATATTTTCCATTTTACGGTATGAGCTTCATTGGCATCATTTAATTGCTAAATAGAAAGTGATGTGCTACTGCGGTAAGTTTTATTATTAAAAGGTAAGCTGTGGAAATATTGACGGGTTTTAAAAGTATTCTTAGTACAACCGATATAATATTTTATTACAGTGGGATTTTCTATGGTAGAAATAGAGCATAGGTACACTATAGAGTCAGTTAGACATTTATTTGCTAATGGACACTCAATAGATTTACAGCAATTGCAATTATTATTATTGTGATCGTTAATTTTTTAGTATATTGTTGATTATTTAAGTTATTATATCTGCTTAAAATTCTATTATTATGATTGTTGATGATCTCAAGGTAATCACTACAGCTATAGCTTAATTTCAGAGTATTTCTATTAAATATTTTGCTAAGGGGATTATTTTTAGAAAAGTGTTTTTTAACTAATTTTATGAATTTATGCCCTAACTTACTACTTATCATTTGGATAAGAGGGAGGGGGTGTACCAAATTATATTTCTCTTTCTCCTTTATTCTTTTTGTTATTATTATTATGTTTGTCGTATTTCAGATCAGGGCCTTTATAGCTGCTGTTTTTAAGGACAGTGTCATAGAATTTGCTATGTTTGTAAAAGATGTTTTCATTAGAAAAACTGTTACTAATTCTGTTTTCAATAGAGAAGAGTATATGCTTGATGTTTGGTCGAGAGTGGTTAGATTTAGGGTGGATATATATAGGATTACCGTTAGTTTTTAAATAGGGAGAGTAAGTGTCAAGAACTAGTCATCAAGTGTTACATTTAGAAAGTCTACTTTGTTTAGATTAATCTTTAGAGTCACCTTAAGGTTAAGACTTTTCAGTTCCCTCTGTACGCATTTTCTAGTTCTGTTGGCTTCAACATTAGTGGAATTTTTACCACCATCCCTTTACACCTGTATATCCTCAATATTTATATCATTAGACGTTGTCAGGTTGTACAGAATAAATAGGCCAACAAGATTTGAGGATTCATCGGAGTCTAGAGATCCCATGTTCATGTCAAATAGGTCCTCACATTTGGGTTTTTTCTACTGTTCATTGTTATGAATAAATACGGATGGTTTTGCACTCATGATTATTATTCGTTCCTCTTTATTTAGATCGGAAAATGCCATGGCGAATTCTAATGCCAGAGTAAATAAGTCTTTGGAAATAGAAGGGGAATAATCAACGATGTCAAACTGAATAAACGAACAATTGGTCATATTATTGATTCGGTTAAATCAGTAGTGTTAACCCATTGAGTTAAACCGAGTCGTGTTTTAATTTGGAAATTGATTCTGTCGAGGATAGTTTTGCTGATTTTGCCGATTTCAAGTCGTGTGGGGCTGATTATCCTGGTGAGGCAGTTTATTTCGTAATCTGGTTTATGATCCTTAATGGTGATGTAGGACTCCACAGTGCAGAGTTTACGAACTCTATCACTGATTTTTAATTTATCTGTAATGTATTTACTTGTTGTATATATGTCTTCAGCTAAATTACTAATACTGTTATCTATTTTTGTAATTTTTTGTAAGATTTTTTTATTAATGAAATATAGTTGCTAGGCGTGGTTTTATTGTAATTGGCTGTTTTGTCGAAGATACAAAGGCTTTATTAGCTGAGTTAATTTTGTTCACAATATCATCTAGATGTTTTTGGGAGTGTTTTTTTGTGCCTGTGAAACTTGATGGTATTTATGATTTTTAATAGATCATTTTCAGCACCTAACACTTTTTCAATGCAAGGTACGGCTTTTAAATATTTATTATTAATTATTATACTAGAACATGTGCAAACTACAAACTACTACAAAATTGTACATTTTTCAACATTGAAGGAATAATGTCTCATCAGGTATTGAACAATGTTGGCAATAAACTTTTTATCTAAAAAAATTATTTTAAGAACAACCCTTCCCTTTATTTTTTAGATTTTTTTCGATACGAGGTAAAAATTTATTAAAAAAGGGGAAAGAAAGAGGGAAGAAAAGATCAGAAAATAAAATGAAAAATCAAGAAAAGGAAAGATACAAAAAAACTATTATTCACAAACTATTGTTCTTATAACTATTATAGCTGTTATTATCGACACAACATTTCGACTCTGTAACCTCTGTCCATCTTCACGTAACTATAACTTTAGCTTGTATACGATATCTTATTTGCTGATTGTTGTGTTATATTTTAAATACAAAAATCAGGGGCAGCATATGTGGCAACAATATTCTAGGCATGAACGAATGGGAGGCTTATAGATATGTAAGATAAATTTCGGGGAGAAAAATTGTCTCACACGACATAGTGAACCGACACCTTCGACAAAAGAGATGAACAAAAAGAAAAAGAAACTAAAAGAAAATCGAATGCACTGTACAATGAAAACATTTTTTAAATAAATTTAGATTTGAAATCCGCGGTGTTTCTTTTCCTAAGTGCGCATGTGCAGTCGCATCAGCGTAAACATAACTTCAGGCCTTTGATGGTCTAAAGGTCAAAATGAAAAATTACACTAAAACTTTATTCATTCTGTCATAGTTTCTCCATCCCTTTAAGATATCCTGTAATTACAATTACAAACTTACTCTTCGTTTAACTGCGAACTGAAAATAATTTGTAAACTAAAATTATCTAGATACGCGATGACTTTCTTGTTGATAATGGCATCAAAAAGTTTGCTGTTGATACTGAGGAGACTAATAGCCTGTACTGGGAGAAAGAAGACCTGTTACCCGCGTTTTTGAACACCGAACATACGCATGTCTTCTTCCGCATGCTTGGGAAAGATTTATCTCTCAAGCCGCAGTTAAATAATTTTGCTAGACTCGATGTTTTATCTGGGTTCATATTCTTAAGGATCACCAATGGAATTTTATCTGAGCCAGTGGCTTTTTGGAGTTTGGGGCTTTTGATAAGTCTAGAAACTTCTTTTATTAAAATGTGTATATTAGTGAAATTGTGCTCAGTGAGACGTGGGAAGTTGGGGTCTTGTTATCTAACGTTGAGTCTGAGGTAAATATCAAGGCGAAGAGCTGCGCTGTCGAAGAGGATATGACCCCCGGGCCATTTATAATAGTGGGTACAGCCGCTTTGTCTTTGTTTATAATTTGGTCGATGATTTCCAGAACTTACAAGATCCAGTTTGTTTCCTTTCAACCTTGGACTTTACTTTTTTTCCGGAACTCTTTTATAGTTACTGCAGGCGGTTCTGAAGGGAGTTATGACCATACTACACTACACCGTTCCTTGTGATTAATTTTGAATTAGTGGTTCTGGGAAGCTATGGCTGTAGCGCATTCAGGGTGTGAACTAGGAATGGTTGTTTGTTTTGGTTGAATCGGAACCCTGATCAGAGAATGATCAGACGTGCCAATGGTGGTGGGGGGATTTAGCTGTGCATTTGTCAGGGCAGGATGCTAGAAACAGGTCGAGGAGGTTCGCCTGTTTTCCCGTCGCATCCGGGACTCGGGTAGGTTCTTCAATGATCTGAATCAGTTCATAAGCGATGAAGATGTTTCTGCTTTCCTCATCGGTTTTGTTAGACTAGACTAACCATTCTTTGCGGTGAATATTGAATTCACCACATATGAAAATTGGCTGAACAAAATTCGGTGAGGATATTGTCAATCTTCTATGATATTCAATCGAAGATTATCGACCTTTCATCCTGGAGACGATGCAGAGCAAAGACGAATATGGTATTATGGATAAGTGTTACGCGGAAACACATATACGGGAGATTAGGGTCCCTGCAATATGGAAACCCGTCTTTAATGTAGGCACAGAGCCTGTGCCCGCGGCGATTTAGGTAGCCGTGTTTTGTTATAATAGATGAGTAGCCCAGGATTGTGAGTTCCTATAATGGGACTGAGGCAGTGATATCCGCTCACATAAACCAACACTTTAATACACTAGGCTGTTGCCGGATTTTATATATATTAGCGCACCAAACATTGTATTAACGGTGAGCTTTTATGTTGATTTTCTAAGCGTAGTTTAGATGTTGAAAATATAAAAGAAAGTCATCTACTGACGACTTAACTCAATGCTCACTCATAAATGTTCTTGCAAGACAAGCTTGCTAACCATTGCCTCATGTCGAAGTGCCCCAAATGGTTTTTCTAAGCGTCGCTTAGATGTGACACAAGGTAGAAAGTGTGGAGCACCCAGTAAGGTGCAGCCTTACTACTCAGTTGTAATTGATCAAACTAACTATTACACCACAATGAAATGTCTAAATGATAAGCATTTTTGTGTCTTATTTAAACTTTTGGTGGTATGAGTTATCTTTCTTTTGTTCACCGCCTGCTTAAAAACGAAAGGTTTCTGTCTCACCGTTACTGAGGTCTTCAAAGCGCTGATGGAAATGTATTTTCTGCTCCGAAACGTGTTAAAGCAAATCAACCATGTAAGTTTGATATTCAACTTATTTTCTTTCTAATTGTAATGAGAGAGAAAGAGAGATTTCCTTCAAATAAGAGAAAAAAAGTTATGAAATATTTCACCTAGAGAGTTAAATCCAGGATAAAATCATTTTCTTAAATCTAGCCGAGCGTATCACGTACTACTAGATTTATGGCCTTCTGTGCAAATGATAATTTTGACTTGAGCCCTACTGGAAATGACTGGTAAAAACAACAACGATTTATTGGCCTATGTAACTTTTTTAAGCAAAAGAACTTAATTCAATTTTCCAAGGAGATGTTTTGACTTTTTTATTCGAGTATTTTTGTCGTGCTTTTTATAGGGAATTTAATTAAATTGTTTCGTGTTAAAAAAAAAAAACTCGTGATAATTCAGTTGTTTTAGTGAAATAGGAAAAAAGTTACGCTATTACCCGTTTAGCGGGCGGGTGGATAAACGGTAATCGTACCAGAATATTAAGCGTATATAATGGCCGGTTTTACCTTTTGTGATTACACCTATCATCTAAGGTGGTTAACTACCCCATCTTACAGACGCCTGCTCAGACACATTTCTGTATTTTTCAACGATTACAACAATACTGGACGGACCTTAGTTATAGTTTCTAGAAAAGAGGGAATAATCTGGCGTGATTAATATTTGAACAAGATCAGTGGGTTCGACCTCTCCCCCAAGTTCCCATGGTTGGAATGCTAAAGTACCAATTCCAAGCCTAGGTTTAAAATAGTTAAACCGAATTTTGTGACTATTATTAAATTACTTGAAATTTCGATCTTCACTGGGTACTCTGTACATGTAACCTAACACGAGACTAACCTAAATTTAATGAATACTGATAAAACATTTTAGTACTATAATTTTTTTTGCAACACGCTGAGGCGTTTTGAAATCTTCATAGTATTTACTATTGTTGAAGTTAGGGTTAATATTTTCTGTCAAAATTTACAAACTCTGCGTTTCGTTTAATTTCGCAAACCAATCGATCAAATATAAAAACTATATTGCATTTTTATGAAATAAGTATTTGTTATTTTAATCATTAACTTGTTTTTAAAAATAGTGAGAGTATTTTGTATGTCAAATAATAAAACTTTTGATTTGAATGTATTCATTGAATGAAAATTTATTGTAGTAAAATACGCATCCTAGTAATCCAACTTTATTCCCTATTATGTTAATTGTTCTCACTATGAAATCATAAAATTCCAGGAATATACATTTGAAAGAAAAAATATCACCAGCAATTCATTTTTGAAGGAAATTAAAATATTACCAGCATTATATTTTGGAAAAAAAAATACGTTCCTGCAATACATCTGACTGTCAACAAAAACTACTTTACAAAAATGTCAAAGAAAGTTGATTTAAAAACTTATTTCTTACAATTAATATACATACAAATCTATTGTAAAAATCTTGTCATTAAATAACCCATTGAAGTTGATATGCCGTAAACCAGGGGTTGGCAACGTTTTAGAGAATGAGGACCAAAAAGCTATGGCTCCAGTGTCATGGAGAAGAACCATGTTATTAAATATGTGAATAAATTTTCTGTGTTTGAAGAAAGCAAGGATTCACTATAATTTAATATCTGATGGGAATTTTGTTAAAAAATATAACATCTTAAAAATAAATGTTTCATAAATCAGTACTGGAAAGAAAAATTCAATTAAAATCAGTTGAAAACACAATTTTATATTCATTTAAGTGCCCACTCACGAAAGCAACTTCATGGAAAAGTGAAAGTGAGGCCGTACGCTAATTTTGGCGATAATTAAAAATAAAAAATTTAAGTAAAACGCATTCTACAGGCAAAAAGAAATTTTTTTTTTTTAAATTTCGACGCAATATTTTTAGACTATCAACTGTCACTAGTTTTGTTTACCTATATTTATATCGTGTCCAGAGTAAGGTAACTGGCCGGATGTGGCCCGCGGGTCGGAACTTGCCGCCCGCTGCCGTAAACCAAGCCCAAAATTTGGTTTCGATCTGTAACTGTATGTTTATTTTAGAGGCCGTGACGAACGGTTGGACTAACAGAAGTCACAGAATTTTACATATAGATGGTTAATATTTTGGCATGCAAAACTATCAAGTCATTTATTCTCAACGTGTAAGACGGTTTTCTTAATTTCAGTCAAATACTGGGTGGGGGCAGCGAGAAAGGAAATATTGATTAGAATTACAAAGGATAGGATGTCGTGTACAGAATATTTCTGAATAGACGTAGACGATCATGGCTCTCCACATCTTTTCACTTGTAGATTTTAATAAGTTTTGTATTTCTGTCATTTTTCTTAAAACCTGTTCTGCCATCATTTTACTCAAACCCATCGAGTATGTTACGTGCTGTTTTCTTGTCCTCTGAGCATCAGATTTTCTAACCCCTCTTTCCTCATTACTGCCTTTTTTTCTGATATTAAGTATAAATCTCTCTCTCTCTCTCTCTCACTCACTCACACACAAATATCGTCGTTGCTCACATCTTCAGTTCATGATATCCTCGGCATCTTCCTGCAGAACCACATTTCTTTTGATTTAAATCTTTTCCATCTTTGAAAGAGATTGTCCGGCATTCGTTGCCATGCAAGGAGGACCAATAAAAAGAAAAATTACACCGGATTCTTTATCTTTTTACTGATATTTACTAAGCTTAGTGCGACACTTAACCAAATATAATATAGAAAGATTGTGTTGCGTCAGCCTTTCAAATAGTGGGAATCTGTCTTACTTTAGAATCATCATTCGAAATAGTAGCATTTTTCTTTTTAATTCGCACCGATGCCAGAAATTTAGAAATACGTAGCTAAATCATCTACGAAATGGATGGGCCTAATTTATATTTTCACGATTCTTCCTTTTTCATATTTTTTTCTGGTTAATTGAATAATAAACTGGATACTTAATTTTCTAAACTCCAAAATTATACCTCATTAATGAACATTTTAGAAAGCCCAGATAATTTTAGTATAATTGTGAATTGTTTGCATAATACATACACCTGAAGATAATGCCCCTTCAATGTGTGGAAGAAAAATATTAAGTGAAATGGTAACGGCCATTAATATGTTTGTGCCTGTATTAATAATTGGTCTGTTCAATAATGATACTTAATTGGTCGGGAAGAGACAAAAATCAGCAATGAAGCCAAGGGTGTTTTATTAGATTATTTTTTTTTGTTTTTCTTTCATTTGTTTACTGTACATTTTTCTCTATTCTTTCTTTGAAATTTCTTCCCTGCTTTTTTTTTATGTCTCTTCTTAGATTTGTTTCTCTTTTTCTTTCCTTTATTTTTAAGCTTGGCAATAGTTTTTCATAGTTTTTTCTTTCCTTTTTTTTTTCAATTGTTTCTCATCTATTTAATTATGTTCTTTTCTTTATTTCAATATATTTTCCTCAAACCAATATTTGTCTTTCTTTCAATGTTGATTATAACACTTTACTCTAATTCAATATAATTTTCATTTTTTTAAGTCACTTTCGTCTTTATTTTTTCTTCATTAAAACACCATTTTTTTTTTGGTTTTTTTTTTTTTTGCTTGCTTTGTCTTGTTTCTAATACATTTTTAAGAGAATCGACCACAAGTTAACAAAAGACGAAATAAGGATTTTCAGACAAAAGTTAGGTTTGTTTAGGGCGTTGACAATTTTCGTATTATCTGCTTTTGTTTCTTGGTTTTCTGAAACCTTCTTTGTTTCTATTTTTATTTATTAGACATTTTTTCCTGTTTATTAAATGTGTTATGAAATGGAAAAGAAAGAATAATTGAAAAAGAAAAGGCGATAAAGGCGAGTAGATTTAAATGAGGACGAAAGAAAATAATTGGTTTTTAAATAAATAGGATTAGAAAAAGAACAAAAGAAACGAAACCCCGACATAAGGGAGAATATTTCCAAACAACCCCCCTCAAAAAAGAAAGAAGCGACAGATTGAAATAATAGAACTAAAGAAAAAGATAAAGAAACGCATTGAAATATGAGAAAATAATGAAGGAAAGCAAACAAAAACGACGCTGAAATACACGAGAAAAAGAAAGAAAAACGAACAAGAAGAAAAGACAAAAGTAACATACTGAACTAAGAATAGAAAAAAAGAAAAACTATATCAAATATATGAGAAAACTGGCAGTATAGCCCGGCGTTGCTCGGGTGTAATGAAAGCATTAAAACTAATCCATGGTCCTGGAGCTCAGACTCTTTGGACGTTGGCATGAAAGACTAAAAAGCAATAGTTGTTTCCAGTTAAAGCGAAACTGTAGACTGAAAAAAAAAATGAATGCATGTAAATCAAATTTTGATTTCCTGGTATCGATATCAAATAAGTTTTTTCGTCGTAAACTGAATTTTGAAGGCTAAATAAGTCCTCTGAGTAAATGGTATCATGGCTGAGACTAAGAATTACAATTATACTTACTTTAGAGCCAAACCCGAAGCAAAAACTAAAATAAAAGGGCTGAAAAAAATAAGAGACATATAGGCAGATAAACAGACACACACACAAACATCTTGCCTTTATATATATATATATATATATATATTATCGATTTTCTGCACTATTGTAAAAACTGCAACCTTGAAACTTCTGAATATCGTTTCTTATGTCTTTGCCTATTAGTGTATCAAATTTGATTAAAATCGGACCACTCCTTCTATAACCCTATTTTTTCGATTATCGATATTTATCGGGGGTACCTCGACACAAAACCTAGTTAAGAACACTCGCAGAAGCTTATAGTACAACTGTGTAAATTTTCAAGAAAAACGGTTCAGCCGTTTCGGAGTCTATAGGTAACGGACACACACAAAGTTCCATTTATAAATAAGTTTAGATAAAGAAACCTGCTGAAAAAATTTTACAGAGAAGGAAATGAAAAGAAAATTTTTGTTTCTTTAAAAACACAGAAAATGTGGAACAAGGGTAAAATGGAGGATTAGAGGCGCTGGTCTTTAGTGTTTAACCTAGCTACTCACAATTCCTGACCCATCCGCACGCATACTGTTCCTGTTACCTAGACTTCATATTTATACTCTCATGTCCCATACACTAAAAATATAAATGGGCAACCGTTTGGCAATACCAGGTGCTGACTATTTGAATGTGCGGATGGTGAAATGGATAATTGCTCGTAATTGTTAACTGGAGAGCAGAGTTCAAATTCCCGTTGGGTTCGTTATAGTCACTTACGCGCAAATACCCTTGGGGAAATAGATGAATAAACCTCTTCTCTCCCCCACCCATAGATATGGATTAATTATGAGGCTTATATCACTAAACCATTATTATCTCTCAAAAATCTCTCAGAACTGGTTTTTTTCTGGCTTTAAATAACTTGCAATGGGTTGAAAGGACGTAGAAAACGAATCAATCAATCAATCAAGATATTATAATACTTTTTTTGTTTTGTTTATTTTTTTGTTACAATGAGGTTCGACCTGTACATGGCCCAAGAGCCACTCAAGGTAGTGCGTTGTATAGTAAGAGGCATTGTTTATGGAGATATGTGGGGAAGATAACGGTTGACCTCGATTTGACCAGGTTAACAGTTTAGTGATCGAGGAAGCATCCTCTTGAGAGTCGGTTACACAAAGCCAGCGTACATTGCATAAATACGCAAGGTCACCATATTTTGCCTCAGTATTTAGCAAAAAAAACTGCGTAAAATTCGTAAAAAGCTGCTGCTCGAGTGGAACTTGCATGTTGTTAATGAAATAGAAAGAGAAATGGGGCGGTTAGTTTATACAATGTGCGTTAGATGTCAGCTCTGATTGACTCTATGAAATACTAACTAATCCCGTATGTACAAGACTGTATGTCTTTGGCGGTGGGATGGATGAAAAATAATGTTCTCCGCAATGATTATTTAATTCACCTAATCTAAATCTAAACCTATTTATAAATAGAACTTTGTCTCTGTGTGTGTGTCCGTTTCCTATAGACTCCGAAATGGCTGAACCGATGTTCTTAACTAGGTTTTGTGTCGAGGTACCCCCGATAAATATCGATAATTGAAAAAATCGCGTTATAGGAGTGGTCCGATTTTAATCAAATTTGATACACTCATAGACAAAGACATAAGAAACGATATTCAGAAGTTTCAAGGTTGCAGATCTTACAATAGTGCAGAAAATCGATAATATATATATATAAGGCAAGATGTTTGTGTGTGTTTATCTGCCTGTAGATGTGTATTTTTTTCAGCTTTTTATTTTAGTTTTTGCTTCGGGTTTGGCTCTAAGTAGGTATAATTGTAGTTCTTAGTCTTATCCATGATACCATTTACTCAGAGAACTTATTTAGCCTTCAAAATTCAGTTTACGACGAAAAAACTTATTTGATATCGATACGAGGAAATCAAAATTTGACTTACATCCATTCATTTTTCTTTCAGTCTACGGTTTCCCTTTAACTGGAAACAACTATTGCTTCTTAGCCTTTCCTGCCAACGTCCAAAGAGTATGAGCTCCAGGACCATGGATTAGTTTTAAAGCTTTCATTACACCCGAGCAACGTCGGGCTATACTGCTAGTGTAACATATTTACGAAATCAAATAGAACAGATTTTAATAGACTTTCCTCGTCAGAAATTTCAGTTAACTGAACGAAAAATGCACCGGACTTATAAACAAGAGAAAAAAGGAAAAAAATGAATTAATAAATGAAAATGATTACATGGTTTTCTATTTTAAATATTCAGCTTATTGCGATCTTTTAGGATTTTCGCTATTCTGTCGATATTTCCATAGTCAATGTTCTGACAAACTACATTTGTTCTAATCTTCACAGCTAAGATCCGACACGCCACATACACTGAGATGATCCATCACCATTTATTTCGTATTCCATTCGCAAGGAGGAAGTTTCACTTGGAAAGCTTCTTTCTTAAAACCTCTACTTTGTGGAATAGAGTCCCAAAAGAATGCTTTCCCGGTCACTTCAATCTTAGCCTCTTCAAATCTAAGATTAACCGTTTTCTTTCCTACATGGCCATATTGTTGCACTTACCTCCTCCACCTCAGTAACCTTCTTAGACATTGTATTGAGTGAAAATTATTAAAATAAAAAATGAAATTGTACAACCCACATCTCTGATATATTTAATTAAAAAAAATAGAAAAAAAATCCATGTCTGGTTGTGTTGTTTTTTATTGTCTCCCACCCTTTGTGAAATTCTTTGGTAAGGTAAACTTTTTTTTTTTTTTTTTTCGACTCCCTGATCACAGATTTTCTTGAATCTAAAACGCATATCCACGTCCCTTTGACAACTTTGCCATCTTTTCAAGATTAATGATTGCAAATCACATGTCTAATAACTGCCTGTTCTATAAATGGCCACAGCATGCATGATAGAGGTCGGGAAGCATAAGGAGTTGGCTTAGCCACCCCTACAAACACATACAAAGCTTCGGTGATTTGCGAATGCATACCAGAGACCTTCATGTGCACCCGAATACACGCACACCTAAGTAATTACTTACTAGCACACTAATGCTTTACTGTGCGGTCAGTGTGTTTAGTCTGATTACTGTGGAACAAGTAAATATAAAAGCGTACGAAAACAGTCATGTGTTTTGGTCTGTACACTTAACCACATGGGGAAAGAAATTGTCATGAAGTAAAACTGTCCTTGTACATGGATACATAAAGTAGCAAATTAGGTGGCGGTTTATATTTCGCGGGTAGGGCTGAATATTAAACAGGTATGATGTGGGGTCTCTTCGCAACCAGTAACAATAAATTCAATGATCCAACAGTCAAAATGTAGGCTTTGAATAGATTCTGATAACTTCAACGATCCCATACAGCCTGGGGTCGGGTGCTACAATAAAATTTTGAAATTTGACAAATTGCAGGGGAATTTTGAGACTTATAAAATTGATATTAGAGCATGTTCTAAGGCCAGCATTAGCTACTTCAACCTATTGGCTTATGATTATAAAATTGTCTTATTTTCATTTACCAAAGCATTTAACCTCGTAACACGGTCGTGGAGTATCTAATACCGACGCTCTTTGTTTCATTGATCACGACCGTGTTCAAGGGTTAAAAATGACCTGTTGATTTTGTTGAAAAATTCACTCATTAGAAAAATTGCTTCATAAGCCTAAGTTCTGGAGCTTAAGTTTCAAAGATTCGTCACTAGACGATCGTTTACTGGAGAGCGATAATAAGCAAGATCATTGTCTCAAGAGGTCAATACTCACAATATACTTGCAGGTCATACTAATTTAAGCTAGTAAATAGCTACAGTCGTAGAAAAATAGGCTGAACACTATCAAGGTTAACAAAAGGCGTAACAGCAGTTATGAAAGAGTGGTTTATTGTGCTCAAACAGTTTTTTCTTCCTCACTCTTTGTGACACGCCAGAGACAGGGCATTTTTCTCACTTTAGCGATATATTTCCAAAAGTATTAATTCTAAATGATCATAACCAGATACATAAAAAAATGAGATTTGTGTGTCGACTATAGGTTTCCGTATCGAAAAATGTTGCATTTATTATGCAACATTTAGTAAATACTGCCCAAGAAGATATTCATAAATATGTGGAACTTTTTCGGTGACTAAAATGCGCTCTGGTATCTCAGGTAAATAAATCTTATACTAACTGACTTTGTGTCGAGTCATAACTCGACTTACATTATTTTTTTTATTTTATTTTAAAATTTGAATTGACTCGAAATGAGTCGAGTTTTTTGACTGCAAATGAACATAGAATTTTTTTTTTTTCCGGGCTAGCTGTAGTTCAGGATGTGTGTTGTGATGCAGTGAATATCGGCTCTGAACGAGAAATCGAGGAGCAGAGTTCAATTCCAGTTGAATTCCTTGAATTTACTTGCGCGCAAATACCCTTAAAAAGATATTAATCAGTCTCTTCCCTCCAGATTGCGTTCTACAGCCTTGTAGAAAACCAGTCTACCGCAGAAAGTAATGGCAACCAACTGCGGGATAATCAGCTGTCTAGTCATGTCCCTTTCGAGACATGATTGCCCAAGCGTGTATCACGTATGGCACTTAATTGACTGTAGTTCATTAACTTCGGTATTAATATTTTTGTTTAGCCTTGGTGTTTATTTGAAATTTTAATTCATGGCAATATAAGAGACGAATCTTTCGAATACAATAAAACGTCTGCTGTTACATTCTTCCACAAATTTTCTAATTGAATCTGGTCTTCTCACGGATTAAATCATCGTCAATTTACTCAGTTTTTGCTAGATACTGAGGCGGAATATGGTGACCTTGCTTATTTATGTGATGCACGCTGGCTTAACCGAGGATCAATGCTAAAAAGAGTACTTGCCTTACACAAAGAGGTGGCGATATTTCACGAAAGTAAACGTGTGGATAGTTCATTTTCGAGATCCCGATTGGCTTTCAACTTTGACAATTATTGGGGATACTGTAGCTTATTTAAATAGCTTTTATTTACAACTTCAAGACATAAATCAGCTGGTAAATGAAATGTATAACCATACATTTTTTTGTTTAATTCCACGTTTGTGGGAACATTAACTGCGAAATAAAAATGATGTGCATTTTTCATCATTTCATAGAAGGAAACCACAGGATTGGGAGACATTTGTGAATATAATCTACGATTTGAGGATGGAATTTGCATCACGTTTTGCTGACTTTCGTCTGCATGCAAATCAGTTTAAATTGTTCGCGCTAACATTTTATGCGGAGGTGGAGACAATATCAGAATATTTTCAAATGAAATTGATTGATAAGCAATGGGACGGCATATTGAGTTCGAACTTTCATTCTAAAGATGTTTCATTGATTGATTTCTATGCAAAATATATTTTCCACGTAGGAAGTATTCCATCATTCAAAAAAGATGGCGTCTTTGTTTGGAAGCACTTATCAGTGTGAGCAATTATTTTCAAAATTGATACAAACTAAGAACAATTTCAGAACAAGATTAACTGATAATCATCTCGATAATATCTTGATCTTGGCATCAATAAGTTTGAGGCCTAATATTAAGATTTCAAGGAACAAAAAGCATTGCATCTCATTAATTTTTGGGTTGCTATGTATTTTTAAGATATTTAAACAAATGATTCCAACAAAGCCTTAATTTTTTTTTTTAATCATATCACCCCAAGCAAGGCGAAAACGCCACTGATGCGCAGGGGGCTACGAAAGAGTGAAAAGATTGGAAAAGAGAAAACCGGAAACCACATCCTAAACAGGAAACAAGGGATGAGCCTCTTCACCTGTTCAATAGACGTGGGTGGAGTATGAACCGGGCGATAGTTTAGTCTATCTAGATTGAGCAAATGATATTTTTTTTATAACTACATTAATCTGTGGTTAATAAAAATGATTTTAAAGTATAGTCTGTACTTATGATTATATTTTAGAATATGTAATTTTCCATAATTTTTTATGGCCTTCGACCGGCCCGCTATCCATCCATAATGCGGCCCGTGCAGCAATGAAGTTGCCGACCCCTGGTTTAAAGGATTTTCATTCAAGGTTTAACGGCGTAAAAGGACGCAGAAATACGTGCTATAATTCTAACGAAACTAGAACAGAATAAAAAATAATAAAACTACAAAAAATACCGAAATCTTAAGTCAGAGACGCGATATGGAGAAAATTGAAGAAAAAGAGCGAGCATATCTTCAAACCAAAAAAAAGAAATTGTTAAAAAGATAATTCAAGTTTCAGATGTGGAGGGTTACATATCGGAGACGACTGTCCCTTTAAGAATTTAAAGCGCTACATGTGTGAAAAAGTAGTATATAAAAAAGTCACACTGAAAACTTAAAATAAGGAAATGTTCTCAAAGAAAAAAAATGATACACAGCGTTGAGGCGGAAAAATAATTGCAGAAAACCAAAGAAAATTTGTGAAAATTAATGTGAATTCAACTACATACTGGTCGTGACAGAATAATAATCAGTGAAACCACATGGAAAGTAAACAAAAACCTATATTAAAAAGAACTTCGAAAATTGCACGTGTATGGTGAGAAATTGTCATTGGTGAAATGACTTGCAATATTTCATTTCGTATCACGTGTGTAAAAGGCTTATGCATTGAAAATACTACAAACTTATCCGGTACTGATTGGATAGAATTATTGGAGTTATGGAATTTACCTAATAAGTATTTATTTAAAAAATATAAGTGGACAAGTGACCAGTTTGAAAACCAATATGAAAATGTAATGGAAGAAATGAAAAGCTTTTTTTTTTCTTTTTTTGTCGAATGAATTAGTTCGGTGATTTAAAATCAAAGCAAAATTTCAAGTGAAAAAGGGTCGACGCCTGAATTTAAACCAAAACGTAGTGTACCGTTCGCAGCCTTGGATCAAACCGAGGAAGTAGACAAACTTGAAAAAATGGGTGTAATTAAAGTGTCCATTCAAAATGGACGGCACAAGAAGGGTATGTAAAGAAAATAAAAATGAAATTCGTTCTTGCGCTGATTTCTTGACTGAATTAAACAAATGTTCAGAATCACATGATTATCCATTACCAAGTTGAGAAGATTTTTTTTTTCGAAATTAAAGGGTGAAAAAAAAAAAGATCGAAAAAGAGGCGTTAGCAATAATATTTGCAGTGAAAAAAAATTTTCACAAATTTATACGCGAAAGTTTTCATTGACAGACAAATCACACACCTCTATTATCTAATATTTGGTTCGAAAAAAGAAAAAGAATTCCTACACATACAGCGAATAGATTTGGGAACCTCGAGGTTGTGTAATGGTTAGCAAGCTTGTCTCGCTAGAATCATTAAAATTGAGTAGTGAGTTGGATCCTAACTGGGTGTCCCTTATTTTTGGCCTTGTGCCACATCTAAGCTACGCTTAAAAAAATCATCATACAGCAAATAGATTGCAACGCTGATTTGCCATCTTATTAAATTATGATTCCAGGATGGTATTTCAACCGTCCAAATAATTAGGATATGCAGATGGTTTATCAAGATTGATACCAAAATGTTCTGAACCTTTTGAGGATACTGTGATTGCAACGTTAAAAAATGAAATAGAAATTTAAAATATACCATGCAATGTAATACACAAAATACCAATTACCCTGTAAGAAATAAAAGTAAAAATAGAACAGTAAATTTTATTTCGAAAATAAAAAAACAGCTAAAAGAAATTAAGACTATTTTTAGAACGAAATTCAAAATTGAACGCTTGAGTAATAATACCTATCGTATTACAGAAGCTAATATTAAATGAGTTTCATAGTGGATATCTGGGAAATTAAAGGATGAAATCTTAGAAGTTATGGATACTGATCCAAAATGAATCCATGCATTGAAAAATTAGCATAAGTATAGTATTACAATCATGGCCAAAGACAAATAATCCGTGGTTAAGACAGAACATAGATTTCGCAAATCCAGTAAACGGATCGCATTATTTGGTGGTAGTGGGTAGCTTTACTAAGTGGCCTAAATTTTGTAAATGCAAAAAAAAAAAAAAAAAAATGATTACAGTGTTTTGTTTCGTTTTTTTTTTTTTTTTTTTTTTTTTTTTTTTACTACATGGACTGTTTGCAAGGTATGAGATTCCGTCACAGTCTCGGATAACGGTACACAATTTAAATAATTTTGTAATGTTTTCTCTATTAAATATATTACTAACGCGCTGTATCACCCAATCTGGTAGGTTCTTTTAAAAGGACTTTGAAATAAGCAAGTAATGAAAAAGTGAATGAAAAAAATACTACAAAAATTCTTGAGAGTATACCAGATAACGCCGATTTCCAATTCACCGACAGGCATGTCGCCGGCAGAATTGAAGTTCGAAAAATAATTAAAGCGGTGTTCGACAAGTTGTTACCAGATTTAAAAAAAGAAATAAATAACAAAAAGGACATCATTTTTTTCAAAATTTGCAAAAACGAAATAGAAACGTTAGAAGATGTGAAATAAGATCACTAATTGGAAAATGATTTATATAGTGAAAGGAAAAAATGGGAACGCAAAAGATATTGAAATAGTTAAAGAAAATATTTACTAAAGAAAGGACTTATGCAAGTACTGTATGATATCTTTGACGTACCAAAACCGCAAGAATTCGTTGAACGTACAAATATGAGTATCAGAAAATGAAAACGTATGGAAAAAAAACTAGTGCTTGACCTAAAACGAAAGAAATAAAAAGTTCAGTACGTGGTGAACTTACCAGAAAGAGGCATGGATAAATACAAAGGAAAAAATATTTAAGAAAATTTTTTAAAATCTCATAACACAACCTTGTCGGACTCTCTACCTTCGAGCGGAGAGGAACTCGCCTGAGTTCATGCCGAAGGGCAGTTTCCTCTGGGCAAAACAGTCATTAGCACGAGTGTCCGCGCTCGAGTTCCCCACGTAAAGCTCGACCTTGTGCCACATCCTGTCTCAGAGTGGGGGTGGGGCTCATAGTAATTACCCGGAGTTCCATACAAACTCAGAAGAAAATGGTCTCGCCTATGCGGAATCTGGGGAATTTTTGCCCGAGTGTACGTGCTCGAACTCCATGTTAAACTCTCTTCGTCTTCGGGGACAGAACGACTCAGAAATCTTGAAATAGTAAAGAGTAAATTTATTCAATAAAATCATTGGCTTAAACCACGGCCTTCAGACGACTTCGGAATCTCCTGCATCTCTTCTGAACTGCATCTTTATTTAATTTGGCGAATGCTGCCATAATCCTTGTCTTCAGGTCATTCTTGGAGTTTTGTTGGTTTCTCGCTCGACTGCGCCCCAAGCATAATAAACAATTATTATGTGGCCAGATATAAGGAGTGATGTCGTCACATATATTGTCTAGCAGCCATGACTGGGTTCTTTTGCATATGTGGCATGGTGCAGAGTCCTGTTGCCAGACAGTGACTTCTGAAATACTCTACTCCCTTGACCCAGTGCAGCACTACCTCCTCAAGGCACTAGGTGAAGGTCTCCGTGTTGAGCCTGAGGTTCTGTAGGCATAACGTCACCATCACTCAAAACGCCTTCGCAATTACCGTTAAAATTCTCCAACTCTTTACGAATTCCCTGTACTGTCCTCAGATTGACACCCAAACACTCTGTATTTGAGCTCCCAGTGCGACTGCCAAGCAGTACAGCATGCCGTTTCTAAATTTCTGGCTGATGGAAATTACTCTTTTTCCCACAGACGGTACTGTGCCGTCAATAAAATCCAAGACGGACAACACGGAAGCGCGAAATGAAAATATAACATGGTGACAGTTTAGCCATCGCGTCCTGTTTATCGTCAATCGCATGTGAGTTTATATGAGTCAGTCAGTTAAGTGCCATACGTGAAATACGCTTGGGCGATCATGTCTCTTTCGAGACATGACTAACTGGGCAGAAGATTATCCCGCTGTAGGTTGCCACTGCTTTCTGCGGTAGACTGGTTGCCAGCCAAGGCGACAGAACCCAATCTGTCCTGTTATTTAACCCATAACTGGAGGGAAGAGACGGATTAATACCTTTCCCAAAAGTATTTGCGCGTAAGTGAATGCAATGAATTCAACTGGAATTTGAACTCGGCTCTCCGCTTTCTCGTTCCGAGCCGATATCCACTGCACCACAACGAGTTGTGTTGGAGACACAGGGAACGAAGAGAAAGTTTGCGTAAGGATGCCTGCAAAATATCAGGGGTTAAAGTGTTAGTCTGCTATTTTAATGAATTCCATCCAAACTGGGTTCATCTCTTGTTTAGTAACAAACAGAAGTAAAATTAATGAGTCGAGCGTCTACAAAGTCTTAGAAATTCTATTTTCTTTATCTTTGTTGTTGTGTGCTCCAGCCTTCGTCAGAAAATTTCGAACTGAAGTAAAAATTCGTTTGGAGAAACACACAATCACATACGCTGTTTTTCTCTCTCGTTGCACCCAACCGCTCTCTCTCTCTCTCTCTCTCTCTCTCTAGTACTTCTTTGCTCTCTTTCTCTCTCTCTCTCTCTCTAGTACTTCTTTGCTCTCTTTCTCTCTCTCTCTCTCTAGTACTTCTTTGCTCTCTTTCTCTCTCTCTCTCTCTAGTACTTCTTTGCTCTTTCTTTCTCTCTCTCTAGTACTTCTTTGCTCTCTTTCCCTCTCTCTCTAGTACTTCTTTGCTCTCTTTCTCTCTCTCTCTCTCTCTTCCTTCTTTCTCATTTTCTTTTTTATAATCTGCATATGAAAACATTAACATACGTATGCATTTCATACATTTCTATTCCTTTCTTTCACTCCGTGTGTGTGTTCCCAAACACGGACGCCATTTTGTTTCCCTTAACTTCTTTCTTAGCCTGAGTTTGAATATGAATGAAGCAGCAAGCTATCTGTCATAATACAGCCAACAAAACCCTGACAAGCGGGCTTAGTGTTATTAATATAAAATCAATTTCTGCTTATAACTTTACTTGTGGCTATTGCTTCTCTATTTACCTGCTTCTTTTCCACTACCCCACTATCTTTGCTTCTCCCTTCGTTTCTCTCTCTCCCCACACCTCCCTTCGCTTCTCTCTCTTTCTCTCCCCACCTCCCTTCGCTTCTCTCTCTCTCTCTCTCCCCACCTCCCTTCGCTTCTCTCTCTCTCTCCCCACCTCCCTTCTTCTCTCTCTCTCTCTCCCCACCTCCCTTCGTTTCTCTCTCTTTCTCTCCCCACCTCCCTTCGTTTCTCTCTCTTTCTCTCCCCACCTCCCTTCGTTTCTCTCTCTTTCTCTCCCCACCTCCCTTCGCTTTCTCTCTCTTTCTCTCCCCACCTCCCTTCGCTTCTCTCTCTTTCTCTCCCCACCTCCCTTCGCTTCTCTCTCTTTCTCTCCCCACCTCCCTTCGCTCTCTCTTTCTCTCCCACCTCCCTTCGCTTCTCTCTCTTTCTCTCCCCACCTCCCTTCCTTCTCTCTCTTTCTCTCCCCACCTCCCTTCGCTTCTCTCTCTTTCTCTCCCCACCTCCCTTCGCTTCTCTCTCTTTCTCTCCCCACCTCCCTTCGCTTCTCTCTCTTTCTCTCCCCACCTCCCTTCGCTTCTCTCTCTTTCTCTCCCCACCCTTCCTCCCTTCGCTTCTCTCTCTTTCTCTCCCCACCTCCCTTCGCTTCTCTCTCTTTCTCTCCCCACCTCCCTTCGCTTCTCTCTCTTTCTCTCTCCACCTCCCTTCGCTTCTCTCTCTCTCTTCCCTCACTCTATTACTTTCTCTCTCTCACCACATTTTTTTTCTTTTTAGACTGAAGTTAAACAAAGGTACCAGTCGCAAATTTTAATTCAACAATCATACATGAGATGACAAATCGACTATTCAAAATGTTTTTTGTTACGCGCCCAATATGACTGGTTACATTTTTAATCCCCAGGCAATTTATTTTATGTCTTTAATTTATTATTATTATTATTTCTTTTCGGTAGTTTGTTTACTGTAAGATTTACATGGCTCAGTTTGTGGTCTCACGTACCAAAACTTTTTCCCCGGTTACTAAATACAAAAGAATGAACCGGGATGGATTAAGATATGCGGGTACATGGGTCGATGCATGAAGTGGGACGGGTATTAATGAAGTAAGGAGACTTGATATGTGATGAGGTAATGAGTTTTTCATTACAATAACGAATAAATGAGACAATTTGGAAAAAGCGGTAGGGGATGGCGTACCCGGACAGATTTTCTTATAGAAAACGTTGATTAGTTTTGACGGACAATTACTGACGAAGGCGTGGTCAGCTCGGTTAATAAAAAAAAAAATAAAGTGAAAGTAGGCCAGTATGACACGCCCCCGATTTCCTAAATTCCTTTTCGTTGAATTTACTCTCTTTTCTACTCTTACTTTAATTGGCCATTGTCCGATGACTGGTTAAGTTTGTTGCTGACAGGCATAAGTTACACATTTACGCGTCGTTTTGTTTTGTTCATTGATGGCCCCCCGGGTGCGAGGCTGAGAGCTGAGCCTCATTGAGCACATTTGATAGGAAAAGTTGATGTTTCTAATGGGGGGGGGGGTTCAGCCTCGAGGTGAAGTGGGAGTTAACAAACAAGGACCTACACTGGAAGAAAAGTAGTTTTGAAAAAACAAATAAAATGCGTCGTTTAAAAAAAAAAAAAACGTAATTTGGAGATTTGTTTTGAGATTAATTTTTTTTTTTATTGAGTAAATCATGCGATAGAAGAAAGTCAATATAATTATAGTTCATGCGGTAATTGTCTTGATTGACTGGTTCGTTTTCTACGGCTTATCAACACTTTGCATTTTATTTAAAGCCAGAAAATATTTTTAGATTGTAAGATTTTTTTTTTTTTTTTTTTTTTTTTTTTTTTTTTTTTTAGATAATGATTTAGTGATGTCTTACTAATTAACCCATCTTTAGGGCTCATGTGAATATAACAGACCCAACCGGAATTTAAACTCTCCGATTAACAATCCTGAACTATTATCCATTACACCACCCGCACACCCATCTAGGTAGTGACCAGGATCAACATTGTATAACTTCAATAAAAATCAACAATTACTGTGATTTTTTGTTGTCTTTCAACGACATCACCATCAAGTATATCAGACGGTATGAACGGATCCTACACAAAATTAATAGACAAAACTTGTCTATATTATTCAATGAAACCTGCATTAATATATATATATATATAAATATATATATATATATATAAATGCAATTTTTATTGTGTACTAGAGTAGACACTCCGTTTATTTGGTAAACAATATATTTTCGTTTACCGGCCTGCATATTCGAAAAATCTTAAAGTGAAATATATGCTTTTAATAATAATGATAAATAAACAGATTGTCTATTCAAGTCCGAGTATCCAGTAAAAATAACGTTTAATTTGATAGATATAATTTTAGTGCAATGGATATAAACTCGAAATGCGCAGTCGGTGAGCCGAGTTCGAATTCTAGTTGAATTCGTTGCTTTCACTTTTTATTTGATTAATTTGTCTCTTTCCTCCATATATGGGTTAAGTAACAGGACAGATTGAGTTCTATAGCCTTGGTTAGCAACCAGTTTACCGGAAAATCTTCTGCCCAGTCAGTCATGTCTCTTTCAAGACAAGATCACCCAAGCGTGTATAACGCATGGTACTTAGCTGATGGCCTCTTCCGTCGTCTTTGACATAGGAGGGTCGAACAATTTGCACCCTAAAACTGAACAGTCGGACTATCCCGCATTTGAAGATTTGATTCTCGTGATAAAGATTTGCACAGAATCACCCCCATATTTTGAAAAATTACAGAACTCGTGATCCTCATTTTTTTAAATTCAGAATTGTCTTGCTTCTTGATTGACAAAAAAGGGTTTATCAAACTTGTCTCACAATTACAAATGGTGTAGTGATTTCGGTCATCACTAGATGTTTCATACTTAGTCTTGTGCAACATTTAAGCTACGCTTAGTAAATCCGCTCTCACACCCTGATTGAGCACTCTGGAAGAAAGGTAGACTTTGAAAAACAGTAGCCACTCTAGCGTGTACGCATCGCTCATTCAGTAAAAATGAATTTGAGCACTCTAGCTACTGGGCAGTAATATGATATGCGCTAAAAAGACTGCCTTCTTCCACCGAACGCCCCGTGGCCCAGGGGTAGAGTCGCCGACTGACGCCAATTCGGTCGGGTTTCTAGCCTGGGTTGTGTAGCAATCGGAGTCTAACCGTACTGATGAGCTGTGATACAGCGAAACAGATCTGCAGATGACAACAAATATATATATATATATATATATATATATATATATATATTTGTTTGGACATTATTTTTGATCGATACTCGTATTTAAGTAGATATTCTGTATATAATCAAGCAGTATTATATATTTAATTCTGCCGGCCTAATTATTTACGATAATTTTTTTTTTTTTTTTACGAAAATGTGTAATAAAAATTTATCGTAAATAATCAGGCCGGTAAAATTAAATATATAATATTGTTTGATTATAAACAGAATATCTACTTAAATACGAGTATCAAACAAAAACAATGTTCAAACAAATTGTCGGTTGTTCATAACCAAGTTTCGTTAATCTTCGTAACATATATATATATGAGAGTGAGAATTAATGTGGAGCGCTTTTTCACTTAATTCGGTGTTGTTTGAGTCATACCGACTTCGGAGTTTAGTGAAGGCATTATTATGATGTCTTTATTTTTTATGGGTCCTGCATATACTGCAGCTTCTTTTCAATGTTTTTTTTTTCCGTATTTATTACGATTATATCAAATATTATTTAGATAAATACGAAAAAAAAAATCCCTATGACTCAAACAAAACTGCTCAGTTAAGTGAAAAAAAAAACCCTCACATTAATTCTAATAACGCTGTATGTCGATATCGACAAAAACAAACCCTGCTCGTCAAAAATGCCTCCCCCATCAGCAAATTACAGAAAAACCAGTAATTTTAGCATTAAGCACCATTAAAATTCAATACTATATATATATATATATATATATATATATATATATATTATACTTTAGAACATGTACAAACTACAATCTACTGCAAAATTGCACATTTTGTTTTGATATTTTCGGGTCTATTTCTCTCTGAGCCGTTTCTCATTGGCTTTTTCCTCTCGTTCCTTTCTTTCCCTCTTGTTTTTGCCTCTTTGTCCTTCTCTTCCCTCTTTGTCCTTCTCTTTCTGTGCCCCCCACTTTTTTTTTTTTTGATTTCCCCTTTTTTTATCTCATCTTTTCCTATCCTCTTTACCTTGTACAAAAAGTTTTTTCCAAAGACGAAGTGAAATTTCAGAAATTCTTTTCAAAAACGTTTGTCATCATTAACTACTTGATGAAACATTGTTCTTTCAATTTCGAAGCAAAATGTGTGATTTTGTAGCAGTTTGTAGTTTGTACATGTTCTAAAGTATAATTTATAATAAATATTCATTGCTCTATTTTTATATTGAGTATTGTTTTAAATTAATGTTTTGAACGTTGCAATTATTTTCTTCGTTCCTTATTCATTTAGATTATACATATATATATAAAGTGCGCATGCGTGATCTTGAATCTTTAAAAGACTCAGACATTCAAGTTTAATTTTAACGTCTAATGTATCTAAATATTTGTCACTTTTCTTTTTTTATTTTTACTGTTTAATACAACCAAGGTGATAATGTCACTAAGACTTAAATGCCTACTGGGATTGAAAGAGAATCAGAAAACTTTAGAAGGAACCGTAAACTCAACCCTAAACAAAGAATAAACCTCTACTCTTGTTCAAATGATCAGGGAGATATGTGAACAGGAAAATAGGTGAACCTAATTATTTTTTATATTTTAATATTCAAGTACTGAATAGAAAAAAGAAAATTCAGAGCAAAATTAATTTAATGAGAAAGCAGCAAGCCAAGAACCTGACACTGATATAGATAACATGAAACCTAGTTTCATAAACGTATGCCAGGCACATGCATTACAGCCAAACGTGTGTGATCTAGTCAAAGGTCTTCGTAAAAGTGGCGCATAACCTTACAGGCGAGGCTCAGGTAGAAATATCTTCTGTTTAGATAAATCCATCAGCTCAGACAACGTTCGATTAAAAACGTTCCCAAATAACAAGACATGACTTTCAACCTATCATGGTCGTTTCATTCTTAAAAACTTAATTAAAAGACCTGACTATGATGCTCCTTCACTACTCCCGCTCATGAACAGATATGCACAATGCGTCAGTCTCTACAGAATATGCCCAACTGGTCATGGTCAAGTAAGTCTGCGCCACTGAATGTAATATTTACTTTATAATTAATATTATTACTACTACTACTACTATTATTATTATTATTTCTACTACAATACAGTTTCAAAATTCCTTGAATATTGTCATTTTCAAGCAGCGTAGGAAAACTAGTATTATTATAAAGAGAAACAGAACAGTTTGTTTTTGTTGTTTTGTTTTGTTTTTTAATGGTGCATAGGATATTGCTGTCATATGGCCAGGTGCCCCTGCTGCTCATCTCCAAAAGAGAATCTGTAATGTGATAGGTCCCGAATTGGCAGCTCGACTCCAGCCACTTTCTCACCGGCAGGATGTGGCTTCCGTCTGTCTATTCTATAAATATGTTATGGCTTCTGCTCCGAAGAACTTAAGTCACTGGTGTCCCGCCTCAAGAATTTACTCGTGCAACCTGGCTGGCAACAAGACCCCACCCATTTACAGTTAGATCAACCAAATGCAGCCGACAGTTCTACTCCATCATTTTCTTTTCTCGCACTTCCTGCCTGTGGAATTCCCTTCCGTATACTTGCTTTCTTGATGGCTACAACCTCCAGGAATTTAAATGCAATGTCAATATCCATCTCTTATCTACTTGACTCCAGTTCTTTCTACATCACCCTGCATATCTTGTTCTTTTCCTTTCTCTCTTCCATCGCAACTGTCTTCACACCTGTGTTTCTATCCTTCTCTTGCCCTCTCTCTAACACATTCTGGAACTGGCTCGTCTTTCTGTTCGCTCTCCTCCTGCTGAAACTTTTACTCTTATGTAGCCCCCTGCACATCAGTAGCGGTACCGTCTTGCTTGGGGTGAAACGATAAAAAAAAATTATGTCAGAATGTGAGTCAAGGCTATCGCTTTTGCCTGCTAGATATTGGATTTGTAGAACATTCTTTTTAAGCCCTTCAGTCGTCATCATGGAGTTAGTCAAGATATAATGAGGAGGCAGAAAGCTTCTAATTGAGGGATACGCCTATATTGTTGACAAAACTAGAGAATAACTGTGCAAAACAAGACTGATTAAATCGATTATGTAATTAGCAAAACTTCTTCGGGATATTCACTTCCACCAACACCTGGACAGATCGCCGACAGTTTCTAAAAAGAAAAAATAGATGAGAGCTTGAACTTGGAAAAACTTAAACCGTCAACCAATTGTCCTGTCTGTGAATTGTCTACCAGTGAATTGTCTTTAGGCGAACTGCTCGCACACGGGCAGAACACTCCGCCCAGGCCGTTGAGTCTAGGAGGCCCTCTTGTTGTATACTGCATCTGGAAACCAAGATTGTCGATCGGCTTGACATGAACAAGAAACATATATAAAAATATAATCTTATATTTTTATTCTCTTCAGTGACCGTTGTGTGTAGAGGAGTAGTGGGAGGGTTTCATGTACATACGGAGGAGTTGATGGGCTGGAGTTGTTTTACATTCCCTGCGTTCTCACCGAGGCCTTGCTTGTCGTTAATCTAAATTTGGAAAAACCTGATCGTATATAAGCTGTGGTTCCTGCATTTCGCTCGATTGCGTCATCTTTTTTACAGGCACATTGTTTTTTGGGTTTTTTTTTTTTTGGTTTTTTTTCGAATTATTATTATTATTATTGTTTTTCGCCACTACGTTTCCATGGTTTATTTTCCCTGATCTTGAATACGGCTGCTAACAAAAACTCAACCACATTCCTTCTATGTAAAGCTGGTCTTGCATTCTTAATTCTCCAAAAAATATCTATTTTAATGTAAATACATTTTTGTTTTTATTTCCTGATCTGGAGAACAGCTGTCTTAACACAATTTCGCCTGTCACCCGACGTTCGCATTCCTGATTTCTCAAAACAATATTCATTCAATGTAAGCACACTTTTATTTGCCAGCCTTCATTCATCTATTAAATAATATTTGTTTAATGTAAATACACTTCTGAACGAAATGTGGTCACAGAATATATAACAATATCTTGAAATAGTAAAGAGTAGATTTATTCAATAAAATTTTCATTGGCTTCAACCACAGCCTCCGGATGACTTTGGAATTGCCTGCATCTCTTCTAGACGGTCTCTGTGTTTAAACTGGTGAATGCTGCCATAATTATTGCATTCAGTTCATTTTTGCTGTCATAAAAGATCGATGTACACCCCACCCATACTAATCAAGGGACTGCAGTCTGGGTAGTCAGATGGTCACATATAAGGAGTGATGTGGTCGCAGAAATTGTCTGACATTTATGAGTGGGTTTTCCTGTTTGTGCGGCATGATGCAGAGTCCTGTTGCCAGACAGTGCTATGCTATTGACCCAGAGTATCTCTATCTCCTCAAAGCATTTGATGCAGGCTTCTGCGTTAAGTCTGAGGCCTACACCAACAAATTCGGGAGTTCATTTTTATCAAAACGATCAATGAGTTTTCCGTGCTGTCGTACCTTCGTAATCACCTCATACTCATCCAACTTTTTTTCATTTCCTCTGTACTGTTACCAGATTGACATCTAAACACTCCGAAATGTTCGTAATTCTTGCAGAGTGGACTGCGTTATTTTGCTCTTTTTCTCACAGACGGTGCCCAGCTGACCCTATTATACTGTGCAGTCGGCAAAATCTAAAACAACGCGCATGCACGAAATTAAAAATATACAATGGCGACAATTTACGCATCGCACCTTCAGTTTGTTTGTGTGTGTATATGTGTATATATATATATATATATACACATACATACTATTATTATATTATATAGTATATTATATACATACATTTTAATATTTTAATAGAAATATAATATGCATAAGAGATATATAATAAATAACGTATATTAAATAGCAATTCAATCATAATTATCTATATTAAATAGATAATATATTGTATATATTCTATTTTATATTATTTAATGTATATACCTTAAATTAATCATATTGTATTACAATTCTTATTAGTCGTATTAGTCATGTATTCTGATAAAGTCTTAGCTATCCTACCTAATATATTGTCATTCTTCTTCTATGTGCCCTGTCCTTTCTGGACGTAGGCGATCATGGCTTTTTACGTTTCCCTGTCCCTGGTGGCTCTGAGCACGCCTTCTCCGGTTACGCCATGCAATCCTCGTTCCGTCATCCACCTGATTAGGTCCTTCAAATATGTTATCCGTTGCTTTCCCCTGTCTCCTTTTCGCTCTATCTGGCCTGTTAGTATCAGGTTCTCCAAGCTCACCTTTCTCATTGCATGTCCCAGGAACTGTTTCTTCTTGATGCTCAGTATTAATTTCCTTTTTGTTTCCATCATTTCCAAGACCTCATCATTGTTCACATGCTCAATCCATGCCTCAGATAAATAACGAGCTATTCCGTTTTTAATGCGATGAAAAGTTGAAAAAATACATCAAAGAAGCTGTTCGGCCTTAGTGAGTGAAAGAAGTGATAATGCTCTCATGCGTTTAACGTCTGCTTCAGTGAAATGTAAAAAACTGTCAACTTCAAATCTTTTAATTTATACCATCTTGCTTCTTTAAATAATGACCTGCATTCATATTTATTATTGAGATTGAAATATTTTGTTAAGCTCAAATATTTAACGGTGCAACAGGGAAATTCCACGCGAATTTTATAACCAGGAACTCGCAAAGAGCTTATCCAATCATTAAGGAAAGATGAAATAAAAATATATTAGAGACACTCTTGTGTTTTAGTGAGAAAGAACGCATGCGTAAAAACAGCTCGAAAGTGAAAATCGAGATGGTGATAACGTCTCTTGCGTTTAACGTTTGCCTCAATAAAGTGTAAAACCTTGACAGTGTTTAATCTTTTCAATTTCACCATTTTAATTCTTGAAATAATGGTCTTCACTCAAAATGATATCAAGCTTAAGCCTCAGTGCGCACAAAAGGCAGAACCTTTCCACCGGGAGGGAGCTGGGGACATTACTCGGTGCCTGAAGCGTCTCCAAAAGGGTAAGTGACGAGGGTGCTTGAGCAATTTTTCCACGGTATTGCTGTTAAACCTACTTTAAACTAATCTTGTGTCACATTCGGAAGCAACATGGGCGCAATGAAAAATCCACATATTTAGGATTGTTATTGCAACATTTTGTTAAGGTTGTTAAGCTCAAACCTCAAGGGTCCTGGGTGTCACGCTAAACTGCATCCAGCAACAAGGCCTCTGATTGGGAGGTTATGGAACCCCCTCTTAATTGCTATTGTTTTCAGGTTCACTCTGACTCAGGGTGGTATTATCTGTTAGGGTCCCAGCTATGGGCAAAAATTCAACCTCTGAACTGGGATCAAAATACTATGAAAGTATAAAAATAGACTTGTATAAAAATTTCAGCAATACTTTTATGACAAAGAAAATGTTACCAGCAATCCATTTTTTAAGGTAGATAAATATTAGCAGTAATACATTTTTGAAGAAAACAATACTACCAGCAATATATTAAAATACGTATTAGCAATACATCTAACTCTTAACAAAACCCTCTTTACAAAAATATGTCAATGAAATCTGATTTACAAACTGTTTTTTTTACAAAGAATACATATTCTATTCATATGAAACTATTATAAAAAAAAAGTCAGTATTAAATAACCAATTGAGGTTGATATGCCGAAAAACAAAACAGACCGCGAGTAGTGTGTAGTCAGGGAATTTGCAATGGGATTATTTAATCATAGGTATTAAGTTAGAAATTGTGATTCATCAGAAAATTCAAATAGTAAAATTTTCATGTATATTGGTGGTATAAATTTGTTAAATTTAGAGAAGCATTCATTTTCGGTTTTTACTTATACAAGTCGCGATTATGTCCTATAAAAAGCATATTAACTGTTGGTAGCTACTATAGTTTAATATTCCTGAAGTGATTCATCGTTTGTTTTTTTTTTCTTGCTTTATTTCATTTTATAGAATATTCAGTGAATATTCAGTATTCTAAGCACAATACAATGTTAGATAATTACATCAGGCGCCATTTTTTTATTTACCTTGTCGATCTTGAGCGTCTAAATAAAACTTGAGTCGGTCACATTTTTAATATTTCTCTTGTTATCAATATAGACTCCCCAAATTTATGGAGCCTTGGATATTTTTGAATTCATTCATATGTATGAATTTATGGGCAGGTGTGGTGTGTTTGAGGTGGATTAGGTATATAATTCTAATGCATATATGAAATTCGTATGTCAATATGTTCCTACCTGTATATGCGATGGTTTACATTGATTGAATATATGCACGAGAATGAAATATTTTCAGTGCGGCTATATATGTGCAAGTAAGTTTGTACATGAATATATAGTGCTTACTTGTCTCTATCCAAAGTCTGTTTATACTATGATTTCTGTTCGTATATAGGTTTTTAATGTAGGCAGAAAAATATTTCATAAACTATCGCAACTTTTGGAAACTCTTCGTCGTACATCTTTTATGCATATTTTATTTATTTGTTTTTTATCTTTACAAAAAAAAATATTCTGCCCTTCACGAATTATTCAAAAATATTCTAAATAGTAGATTTTTCTTTTTTTTTTCTTTTATCGACCAATCTATCTTCAGCGTTTGTCAATATGTCGAAATCCGCCATTCATCGATTCTCATTTTTCTGTTTAAAAAAAAAAATATCCTTTTCTCTTTTTCTCTCATTTATTAGATTTTATAATTTCCTTTATATATATATATATATATATATATATATATATATATTCTTGAAACATACATGTATTTCCACGCAATTTGCTTCTATTTTATCTTTATCTTTCGAATTTTATTCTTTGTTTTTTCTTACTCTTTCGCTTCTGTCCCTCTAATTTAACACTTGTCTATTTTTTATTTCTTTTCTCCATTTTTCTTTTTTTTTTTTTTTTTTTTTTACATTGTTTTTCTCTCAATTTTCCCTTATTTACGGTTTATTTTTTTTAATTCTTTACATTCATTTTCTTCTTAAATTAATGATTTTTCTATATATTTTTTTCCTAACATCTTTTATTTTTTCCCTTGCTTTTCCCGTGATGTGAAGTATTTTGTCAAGAAACTTAAGTTTACTTTTCATATTTTTTTTACATGTAGATAGCATCTGAAATGATTCAAAATAAAAACTAATCGTCGTGCATTCAGCCGGGTTTTTTTTAGAACAAGAAATAGCAACGCTTACACGATTTGTAATGAAGTTCTGTTAAGACAACAGAAAGATATTTTTACTTTTTTCGAACTTCTACAAAATTCTATTTTTTTTTTTTAATATACGACTGTGTTGCTTGCGTTGTATTTTCATTTATACATATTAGACATCTAGAATATAAGACAACTTTGAAAACAAGCATTCTGTTTAAGTAGTATTTCTATGTTTTCAAAGACTTCATGCGTTTCTTACGAAACGGTGCATATTTTAATGGCCCTATTTCAATCCATTGAATTTTTGAAAAGTAATACATTTTTTATCCAGTTTTGTTTTGTGTGTTTTAGGTTTGTTTTTGTTTTATTTTTTAAGGATAAGTTTTATTTTACATTGATTTTTCTTCATGACCTATCAGTCGACTCATTTTTCAAGCAAATTTCGTGGTATTTTACTTAAAGACCGCCAGAAAATAAACCATCCGAAAATTTATGGAGTAGGGAATTAAACGTACAGATTGAATAATTGTAAATTGGCAACAGCCTACATTTTTATCATAAATGTTTTTGATCGGCGATTCGTAGTTTGATAAAAAATCATTTTTTAATTATACTTTATTTTGTGTACCCACACCAGAAATGCACATTTGCACAAGCGAGCTTTCTTTTTATGGGAACATTTTTTTTTATCTCAGCGATTATTTTTAGGATCGACCACGCGCGTGAGAACAAATTCTGACGCATGAAATGCACATAGGTTGCATGAATCTGAACCCAGACAAGTACATTGTTCGGACTGTTGTCCTCATCTTTATTGCCATGTTTACGAGGTTTCGGCCGTTGTACGTACCAGGCCTTCGTCAGGTGCTGGGAATTTTAAACTGAACCCTTTATTTCGATCATTGGGGTATATAGATCTCATTCCATGTGGGATGCTACTTCCGGATCTCATCAAGGACACATGGCTCAGTGGATAAAAGCGTTGGTTAGATCCAGTGACCTGACTCAGGGAGTTGTGAGATCAATGCCTAGCTACAGCATTGGTGAACAAATAACTTAGTTGAGCTAAAGCGAAATAACTACATGACATCCGGAAGTGGCATCGCACATGGAAGGAGAATAATATATGGTTAACACCAATATTAATTACCTGATAAGACCTTGTTCTTTCAATGTCGAAACAAAATGTACAATTTTATACTAGTTTGTATATATTCTAATGTAATAATTGATAATAAATATTCATTGCTCTATTTTTATATTGAGCACTGTTTAAATTATTATGAATGTTGCAATTATTTTCTTCGTCCCTTATTCATTTGAAGATATCGCTCATTCAATAATGAATTAGAGCACTCTGGCTATTGGGCGTGTATAATGATAATATACGCGCTAAAATGTCTGCCTTCTACCGAACGCCCATAGTCCAGAGGTAGAATCGCCGACTGACGCCAATTCGGTCGGGTTTCAATCGTGGGTTAAAAAGCAATCGGAGTTTAACCGTACTGATGAGCTGTGATACAGCGAAACAGATCTGTTTGCAGATGACTATAATTTTTCTCCTGTTACGCTCATGGAGAGAGAGAGACAATGGCGAGGCAGCGTCAGCTCAGTTCATTCTCTTTACTACCAGTTACGAAAGCTCTTTCCGCGTGTTTGCTCTTTAACAGAGGCTTGTTATTTTTTCAATAATTATGTCGCTTAATAGTGAAGAATATATATACACTTCTATTATAATAAAGTGTTTATACAGCTGAACTTGACAGTCTAGATATAAACTGAAGCCAAGTGGACACATTTAGTTTTCTGAAAATTTACTTTTGCGGTCAGCGGATAATTTCCTGCGATCAACCTGGTTTTCCGGTTTTTATTTGTTAAGATTTAGTTTAGATATTTCCTCCACTTGACTAAAATACCCTCTGGTTGAGGTTAGCGAATTATTCGTCTGGTTGACATTTTAAAAAAAAAATGTTACTTCAACAGTCTACTTCCGGTCTTGATCAGCTGCCACCATTTTTTCCTTTCTGTGGTCTTTTTTTCACTATCACTCGTTCGTTCATTCGTCCGTTTATGATAACTATTAGTCGAACTCGTTTCATTAACTTACGCACAAATATCCTTAGAAAAGGTATTAAACCATCTCTTCTCGCTCTAGATATGTGTTAAATAGCTATGATGACAACCTACTGCAGGAAAACCTTCTGCTCAGTCAGTCATGTCTTTTCCGAGACATGATCGCCAAAACGTGTATCACGTATGGCATTTAACTGACTGAATAGGTGTTTATTAGAAACCAATATTGAATATTGTAACTTGACCACATTAAAGAGAAAGTTGCACTAATGTAGAATGGAAGAATAGAAAAGTATTGTGGGCAGGAAAAGATGAATGCATTTAATGACTGCTGGTGCGAAGTCATTTATTCACCACCCCACGGTGAGAAGATGTAACACAATATTGATGCCAACGTGAGGCTGTCACGGTCCACGCGACCACTTTCATGCTGATATCGGTATTCCACCCACCCGCTCTCTTTAATGCAATAAGGGAGTTGCTACCATAGGGTCGGATGTACAAGACTTAATATCACTCAAATTTTTTTTCTATGACGGTAAACTGCATCCGGCAGCAAGGCCTCTGATTAGGAGGTTGTAAGGAGCATATAACCACCTCTTAGTTGTTGTTGTTGTTGTTCTCAAGTCCACCCTGATCCGGAGTGGTAACACCTGTTAGGGTCCCAGCTAAGGGCAAATAGTTAAACGCCAAACTGAAGTCAAAACACTATGAAAGTATAAAAATATACTTTTATAGAAATATATATATATATATATATATATATATATATATATATACTTTTATAGAAAACTACACATTTTTTAAGAAAAAAAATTATTACCACAACACATTTTTGAAGAAAAGAAATTACTGCCATAATACATTTTTGAAGGAAAAAAAATTATTACCAGCAATATATTTTTGGATACAAAACTAGAAGACATCTTCAGTTTTCTAAAATTACAAAAAAAAAAAAACAATAAATAAATAAATAAAAATTTTTTTTTTTAAATTGAAATCTGACTAAATCAACCTTCTCATTGTAACTGAACATTAAAAAAAACCTTTAAACGCCACCTTTTTGGCATTAAATAACCCACAGAGGTTGATATGCCGTTAAACAAAACTCACTCAAAACTTTTTTTCCGTGAACTGCCCGAAGCCGAAGAAGGGAGGTGCAGTACAGATACTTCACTTTGATCCCAGCTCGATTACTGAGTAAACTGTCATAGTAAATAGTGATTTACTAGGCGTAGCTTAGGTGTGGCTCAATGCCGCAATTATGGAATACTCAGTGAGAACTTAATTCAATACTCAGTCGTAAGTAACCTCCCTGACGTGATCAAATCCCAAGTAGGCATCTACGCTGATGACACTACCATTTACTTCCGCCTCATTAAAAAAAAATCTGGCGAGGTGGCCAAAGGTAACCCGCTGCCCTTCTCGAGAAGGATCTCCACTCTGTGGTAGACTGGGGTAAGAAATGGCTTGTAAATTTTAACGCTTCTAAAAACGAAGCTGCTATTTGTCAACCACAACAGGAAGTATCTCCTATCTCCCATCAGCATGGACCAAGCGAGTCTCCCTGAAAGCAATACACTGCGCCTGCTCGATCTTACCCTCTCTTCCAACCTCAAGTAGAACGATTACATTGAATCGATAGCTAAATCGACTGCTAGGAAGGTTAGGTCACTGTGTCGGACCAGGAAGTTTTTTTCCGTCTGAGTCCACCTTGCACATATACAAATCAATTATTCGACCATGCATTGAATACTGTTGTCATACCTGGTCGGGTGCCTCTACCATTCATCTCAGGGTTCTCGACAGGCTCCAAAGGAGAATCTGAAACGTGATCGGTCTCAATCTAGCAGCTCGACTCCAGCCACTTTCTCACTGGCGGGATTTGGCTTCCCCCTGTCTCTTCTAACAAATATTTTCATGGCTTCTGCTCCAGCGAGCTTAGCTCACGGATGCCGCTCCACAAAAATTTACTCGAGCAACAAGACTTGCAAAAAGGTCCCACCCTTTTAGAGTTAAATCAACTAAATGCAGCCGCCACTTCTACTCCAGCAGCTCCCTTCCTTGCATCTCCCGCCTGTGGAACTCTCTTCCGTATACTTGCTTCCATGACAGCTACAAGCTCCAAGAATTTAAATGCAACGTCAGTTCCCATCTCTTGTCCACTTGAATCCAGTCCTTCTCTTATCCTTTCCCCCATCACCTCATGTATCTTGTTCTTTTCCTTCCTCACTGTACCCTCGCAACTGTCTTCACACTGGTATTCCCGTCCTTCTCTTGCTCTTTCTCTGACACCCCCAGTAACTAGTTCGTCTTTCTACTACTCTGCGTTGAGGTAAAATTACTGGTGTAAGTTAATCATTAAAAGAGTAGGAATATATCAATATAAACGAGGAGGAAAAGCAAAGAGCCCCCAGCCAAAAAAAAAAAAAAAAAAAAAAAAGAAAAGACATTTATAAATAATAAATAAATTCATTCCAATCCTGATAAACGGTCATACCCGTAATGCGGATACTCACTTCGAACTCTGATTCTTAAGTTCACGCCAGACCTCAAATGAAATTCTTTTATTCGCTAATGATGCTGATTCCTTGTATCGCTCTAGAAAATACCTAACTCCTGTCATTCTCTACTATTGTTGTATTGGAGCGTCCTTCCGACCTTGACGATGACTAACAAATTTGGGTGCTGGTATAGTATGTTGCCTACGAAATTTTGTCACTAATATAGTATGTGGCCTACCTTAACAAGCGAAATGTTACAATTGTCTGGTTGAGGTTAGGGAAAATAATTAGTTTCAATAAATAGCTGAATACTTACTGAGGTAGGACACATTCAAACCGGGTAGGCCACATATTATACCAGAATCAAAGAGGTAGGTCACATACTATACCGGTACCCAAATTTGAGCAACGTTCCTGTGTAAGGTTTTACAGGAAGACCGTGAAAATCTATGAAGCTTTATGCTGTTTCAAAGTCGGTCAGTAAATGACCTTTCTGGGTAGACGATTCAGCATAAAGCTAGAAAATGTTGGAAAATATTTATGAACATTCCGCAAGGCCAGTTAATTTGAATAATATGTGGAATAGTATTTACTAAAGTAATGGTTTTCTTTTGGGGAAACTACTCCGGCAAATTTCCGATACAAACCTGTAGGCGCATTTTCTCAACTTTGAAATTCGATTCAACCTTTGGCAAATAAAAATTGAAACTTATAGGCACGAATTCTTACTAAATGCTTTGTACTAAAACCTATTAGCTCTTTTTAATAGCCACCTTTTGATAAAGATTGGCCGTCAGCCGTACACAGTTGAAATTATTCGGATTTCGATAATCGATCACCGACTGCCTCAAGCTAGTCCGTATTCTGTCTTAATGACAGATTAAAATGTTGGCAAACCAGAAGCAGAAGCATAAACAGTTGACTTTATCCCATTATAAACAAGTAACCGGCTGGCCTACTGTCTAATACCCTTCAGAAATGTCTTCGACCATCGACTCGATTGGAGACGCTATCCACCATTTTAATTTTACGCACCCTCTCCCCATGATTACCCTACATCCGTCACTAAAATCTCTTGTCTCGCTGATCTTGACGGACGATTTGAGGGTCTGGTTGGAAGAAGGCGTGGAAGGTGAGAGTCGACAGCAAGCAACGTGAATTGGCTTTTCTTGAAAACAGTTTGACTCCTGTTCAAGCAGATCCTTTCATTTTGGTAAGAGCAGCGAGGTGATGGGAGTTTAGCGTCAGAAAAACGAGAAAGTCGATTAGTGAATGCCCTGCTGGTCGCCCCAATTTCTCTAACTGACCAACGTCCATCTACTTGACTATCGACAATATGTTTTTCCGACGAATGAAAATGAAAGTATCCGTGGTTTTTATTTTTCCGGCCAATAAAGTCCGGCCAAATAGACTTATAACCACGACCCACTCACGAGGTCTTCATCTGATCGTCTTCTCTCAGTGGGTGAGCAAATGTGTGCCAAGAAAATTTTCTAAATGATATAACCACTTTCAGAAACTCATTGATAGTCAACTAGAAATGCAAGGTTGAACTCTTTTAACCTTCAAGAAAGTGGGAGAAAATATTTCCTATTATATTGGCGGGCATCAGGCGAGAAGAGACTCGCATCCCAATGTTGATACCCTGCAGACAATAAATCCAATCACAAATTTACAAATGCACAATCAGAATACTTGACAAGAAATTAGAGAAGAGGACCACCCAGCGCCAACAGCGATGGATTTTAGACGGGCCTTAATAGCACTCAGTGGAATTACACACACCAACATTCATAATTACCTATGTGTCAACGTGTAGATCAAATAGTTTGTGGTCCGCGTCTGAACCTCCTCGAATTCTCTCATTTTATTCTTTCTTTCTTTCTTTCCATCTTTATTTTTGCTCTCTCTCTCTCTCTCTCCATTTTTTCTCTTTCACTTTTCTGCTCTTTATTTCTCTGTCTCTTTCCTTTTTTCTGTCTCTTTCCTTTTTTCTGTCTCTTTCCTTTTTTCTGTCTCTTTCCTTTTTTCTGTCTCTTTCCTTTTTTCTGTCTCTTTCCTTTTTTCTGTCTCTTTCTTTCTTTCTTTTTCCTTTTTCTTTCCTTTCTTTCCTTTCTCTTTTTCTTTCTTTCTTTCTTTCTCTCTTTTTCTTTCTTTCTTTCTTTCCTCTCTTTTTCTTCTTTCTTTCTTTCCTCTCTTTTTCTTCTTTCTCTTTCCTCTCTTTTTCTTCTTTCTCTTTCCTCTCTTTTTCTTCTTTCTCTTTCCTCTCTTTTTCTTCTTTCTCTTTCCTCTCTTTTTCTTCTTTCTCTTTCCTCTCCGTCTATATTTTTTCTTAGTCTCTCTCTCTCTCCGTCTGTATATTTTCTCAGTCTCTCTCTCTCTCTCTCTCTCTCTCTCTCTCTCTCTCTCTCTCCGTCTGTATATTTTTTCAGTCTCTCTCTCTCTCTCCGTCTGTATATTTTCTCAGTCTCTCTCTCTCTCTCTCCGTCTATATATTTTCTCAGTCTCTCTCTCTCTCTCTCCGTCTATATATTTTCTCAGTCTCTCTCTCTCTCTCTCTCTCTCCGTCTAAAATCAAATGTCCTCAAAATAGAACAAAAAGCACCTATTATTTTTCTGGGCAACTTCATTAACACACTGAGAGAGAGAGAGACTGAGAAAATATATAGACGGAGAGAGAGAGAGAGAGACTCCGTCTATATATTTTCTCAGTCTCTCTCTCTCTCCGTCTATATATTTTCTCAGTCTCTCTCTCTCCGTCTATATATTTTCCGTCTATATATTTTCTCCGTCTATCTCTTTTCTCTCTCTCTCTCCGTCTATATATATCAGTTTTCTCTGTCTCTCTCTCTCTCTCCGTCTATATATTTTCTCAGTCTCTCTCTCTCTCTCTCTCCGTCTATATATTTTCTCAGTCTCTCTCTCTCTACGTCTATATATTTTCTCAGTCTCTCTCTCTCTCCATCTATATATTTTCTCAGTCTCTCTCTCTCTCTCTGTCTATATATTTTCTCAGTCTCTCTCTCTCTCTCTCTGTCTATATATTTTCTCAGTCTCTCTCTCTCTCTCTCTGTCTATATATTTTCTCAGTCTCTCTCTCTCTCTCCGTCTATATATTTTCTCAGTCTCTCTCTCTCTCTCTCTCTCTCCGTCTATATATTTTCTCAGTCTCTCTCTCTCTCTCTCCGTCTATATATTTTCTCAGTCTCTCTCTCTCTCTCTCCGTCTATATATTTTCTTAGTCTCTCTCTCTCTCCGTCTATATATTTTCTTAGTCTCTCTCTCTCTCCGTCTATATATTTTCTTGTTCTCTCTCTCCGTCTATATATTTTCTTAGTCTCTCTCTCTCTCCGTCTATATATTTTCTTAGTCTCTCTCTCTCTCCGTCTATATATTTTCTTAGTCTCTCTCTCTCTCCGTCTATATATTTTCTTAGTCTCTCTCTCCTCCGTCTATATTTTTTCTTAGTTTCTCTGTCTCTCTCTTTCCTTTTATATTTCTCTCTCTCTTTCCCCGCTCTCTCTTTCCCCTCTGTCTTTTTTCGTCTATATCGTTCCTTTTATCTCACTATCTATATTTTTCTTTCTACCTGTGTCTATATTTTCTCTCTCTCTCTCTCTCTCTCTCTTTCAGCACCATCCATGCTTGAACAAACACGAATGTGCCTGAGCAAGAGCTGCAACAGGGACCGACTAACCTCCATAATAGGTGGTATCGGATATTAGTAGCTAGCTGGCTATTTATTTATTTATCCTTCTTGATACTGTGCAATGCATGATAATTTTATCACCAGGTGCACAAAACTAATCATACACATGTATACGCACACACTACAGATAACACACACACACACACACACACACACACACATACGAAATGGTCATCGAGTGGCAGCATTCATTTAACGCAGGGCCTAGGGGTAAGAACTGTCACTCAAACCTTTTTATTCTAAAACTAACAGATCTAAAACATGGCTCTGGCGGTAACAGATCAAACAAATGTTACCCGAGATGATTTCTCAGTTTAATTATCTTTTCTGCGACAGCAAAATCAAATGTCCTCAAAATAGAACAAAAAGCACCTATTATTTTTCTGGGCAACTTCATTAACACACTGGAAAGCCCTTCTCTTCGATGCCGGGCAGTTGGCACGCTAAGCAGTGATGCTCGATTGCGGATCCTCTTGTCGATAGCGACAAACGAAGTGCACTTCAGGAAAGCTACATGTGAAGATATATATGAGAGAGATCCATTTGTTTTTGAAGACGAACGGATCTCGATATGTAAAGTCAGAAATTTATTCGCCTGAAGAGAGTCAAACAAGTGTAGCGACACAGACATAATTATAGACACTTAATGTATTATGGAAAAGATAAATAATATTAATTATGATGACAAATAATCTACACTTTAAACAAAGCGTTTACGGCTTTTCGCTCCTTTTTCACACACACACGCGCGTGTGTGTGTGTGTGTGTGTGTGTGTGTGTGTGTGTGTGTGTGTGTGTGTGTGTGTGTATGTATATATATATATATATATATATATATATAATCCTACGTCTGAAACACAATTCTGAGTTTCATGCGCTGCACAATCATCTATATGCACCTGATACTTACGTAGTGCATGAAACTCCGAGTCGTGCTTTAGATGTAGAATAATATGCATATTTATTAAGGTATACTTAATAGCTCTGTTATATTACATTGAGCATTGTTGTATTAACACCTAATAAATATTTATATATGGGTGTGTACCTACGTGTATGCTCATATGTATACTTATTTACTTCCATATATATATAACAATCACAAAATATAGATGGAGGGCAGTAAACAACCGTCCTTAAAGGCACTAAGCATCAAAAAATGCCCAATACTATCTGGAGAAAATAGAGCAGAAATGAACTTAGAAATTTTTGGGATCCGTATAAAACTACCCGGGTTTCAACCGTTAGTTCTCTTCAGGAAAATTATACGGAAAATTAATGGATGTTACTCCCAAATGCACAAACACCGGAAGAGTAGGAGTAAATGAAGAGAAGGAGGAAAAAATGTGGAGGACAGGACTTCCGTACTACCAAAGAGGGGTAGCAGATTGAAGGACAATAGAAGTTTATCCGAGTTCGTAAGTGTCCAGGATTTTGTTCTTAACGCGAGAAAATCAACCATGGGTATATAGTACCCAGCGCAAATGACGCCATTTTAATTACAATTTGATTAATTTTCAGTACCTGATTTTCTTATCTAAATGTTTTTCAGTTCCTATTAATGTTAACTCAAATTTTGAAATACCTGCTTGTAAAATATTTCAAGTTATGATTTATATTTCATATATTTTTATATTTTCAAAATCGGGTTCGATGTACCCATGGTTAATAGTGGTTTAATTTCAATTGATGGTTAGTGTTCCAGGGTTAAAATACCTACATCTTGACATTACTTTGCTTTTCGCGTTTCGTAAAACTGGCCAATTTTTCTTCCTGACACATAGAAGCAGACCCGGCAAATTATAATGCCAATCCTTCCAAAAATGGGATAATAGGCAGGGTTATAAGCAGAATCCTATAAGTAATACCGAATTACTATAGACATTTTTCATTATATTCAGTGTGCTTTCGGGACGTAGGCGATCATGAATCTCCACTTACCTCTATCCCTTGTCCCTCTTAGCACTTCTTCCCTGCTTCCTCATCTACTTACTCAAGACCATTAAGCATGTCTTGCGTTGCTTTCCTCTGTCTCTTTTACCCTCCATCCGTCCCGCGAGTATTAGATTCTCCAAGCCTTCTTTCCTCCTTACGTGTCCCAGAAACTTCATCTGTCTCTTCCTGATGTTACGTATGTTTCCTTTTCGTTTGCATCCTCTCCAAAACCTTGTCGTTGCTCAAATGTTCGGTCCATTGTATCCTCAGTATCCTTCAGAAGAACTACATTTCTGTTGCTTCGAGTCTCTCCTTCATCTTTAAGGGGCGTTCTCAGTTATATAGGAGGACATATGTCATAACAATCCAGTACTCTTTTCTTTGTTTCCTGTCTCTCAATACTCTGCTTATTATACCGAATTTGTTGTAAACCTATAATTAACCCTCTAGGGCCATTCGTATCATATTTGATACAGTATGAAAACAAGCCTTGAAAGAAATATTTTCCTGAAAAAGTTTTTAAGAGAAATATTTTATAAATTTCAAATGAAAGCAGTACTGACTGCTCAGTCAATGAATACCAAATGTTTCCTTATAGGGAAATACTGTATCAAATATGATACGAATGGCCCTAGAGGGTTAATAACGTATTTTATGGTGGGTATTAATGGGTTAAATTACCACTACACCATGCTAACTTAATAGTAATATGAATACTAATTTAATAATAATATACCGCTCTTTATATTATAACCATTGTGAACTGCATGATATGTGTTAAGCAAGAGATACAGACGGTTTTTGAATTCTAAGTTGTCTTTCTCCTTAACTGGTTACCAGCCACAGCGAGAAAGTCCTTTCCCAATGGTATTTATGCGAAAGTGAATGCTACAAACTCTGATAGAATTCGAACTCTGCACGCAGATTTCTCCTTTCGAGCTACTAATCATTACACCCTTCTCATATCATGAATTAAAAAAATTGATGTGGGACTCGATGAAAAAAAGTCTTCTTTTTTTTTTTTTTTTTTTTTTTTTTTTTTATTTTTCGCTCAGAAATAAGGGAGAAAAAAATTATTTTTCAAAGTAGATAACTATTAAATGCTAATTATAGCGTACCGTGCCGTTTTTATCTGCTTATTTGGAATATGAATAAAATGTCAGTGTAAGAACAAAAATAGCCTCCCTTTGGCGTATAAACTGCTAGGAAAAAATTAATTTCTTTTTTTTTTCAAAATAATTTTTTCTCGAAGGATATCCCAAGTGATCTTTGGGTTTTCTAGTGTAACAATATCATTCAGTCATGCTTAACTTTAAAAATGATTATTATGACCATAACTTAGAACTTTTATCCGCCTCTATTACACAATTAGTACGGCTTTTTAAATCTATCCAGGCAGATATATTGGTACACCCAGTTAGGATCAAACTCACTAAAAAATGTCTTTAAAATAAATAAAAACACATAATTAGACTTAGGTTACCGTATATACTCGTGTATAAACCGATTTCTTGTATAGAGTTAAGCCTAAATTTTTTCGCGTGAATTTTATCCTCTCCAGAAAAATTTGTCTGTATATAGTGCAACCGGTCACCGAAATAGTATGACTTTTAAGATATCAAAATAAATGATCTTTGTATAGTGCGATTTCTTATTTTTGCGTAAAAAAAAAAAAAAAATTGTCATAAAAAATCGCACTGTGCCCAAGTATATATGCTATTCAAACCTGTATGCCTCGGGATTTGGTAGCGTCGAAGTGAAATAAAATGTAATCCTAAATCTGAAAAAAAATTAGTGTTCTGTAGTTTGAGGAACTTTCAAATTAAAGAAACAAATGCTTGACCTGCTTTTTTATAAAGTAATTTAAAAATAACAGGGAGAATTATTTTTATTTGTCAATTTTATTTTTATTTTATTTTTTTTATTGCCGAGTGGGAGACATTGGCGACTTACGTCTGAAATGAATTCAGAAATAAAATTACTATCTGAATTTTTGAGATGAGTACTATTTTTGCCAAATGTTCTCCCAATACAAGGCCGAAAGTTTTGCTGAAAGTATTGGTTACTAAATGATGTTGTGGTATAGACGCTGGGGGGTTGAAGAGAGTAAGTGCAGATTATGAGGATACGATGGTTGAAGGTTGACCATAAACTTGAAGAAGTTAATAGTAGTGTTCCGAGGAGTATCCTCTCAGTAGCGTGTTTCATAATATAGCGGGTCTTGGGAAGGAATTGTCTGAATGGTACTTCCTTATTACCAATGAAATACAAAGGACATGAGAATGGTTTGCTCTTGTGTATATGTCATGGCAAGTCTTAGCTGTGAATGTCTAAACCAGTGGAACTAAGAAATATAGCCAGCCATAACATTTGCCATGGAAATAGTAATAGGATAGCAAAAAACTTGCGACGTTGCGTCTGTGGGAAAGGGGTTATAGGGTGAAAAAATCCATCACTTACAAGGTCGTGTAAAGATTTTGGAAGGTGGAAGAATGTGCGTTGTGGTGCAGTGGATCGACTCGGAACGACAAATCGGGGAGCCGACTTGGAATTCGTTAAATTCTTTGCATTCACTTGCACGTTGGGAAAGGTATTAATCTATCTCTTCCCTCCAGTTATGGATTAAATAATGACAGATTGGGTTCTGTAGCCTTGGTCGGCAACCAATCTACCGCAGAAAGCAATCGCAACTTACTGTGGAATAATCTGCCCAGTCAGTCATGTCTCTTTTGAGACATGATCGCCCAAAGCGCGTGTCACGTATGGCGTTAACTGACTGACAAGCCTAAAATGAGAGGATTTTATAAAGATAGAGCATGGTAGGTGGAGTTTGATACTTTCTGGAGGGGTATTCTTCTGTGTGCCCTGTCCCTTCAGGGCGTAGGCGATCATGGTTCTCCACGTCTCTCTATCCCTTGTGGCTCTTGGTATGTTTGCTCCAGTTACACCTCGCAACCCCCGTTCCGTCATCCACCTGATCAGGCCCTACAAATATGTTATCCGCTGCCTTCCTCTGTCTCTCTTTCCTTCTATCTGGCCAGTCAGTATCAGGTTCTCCAAGCTCTCCTTCCTTATTGCATGTTCCAGGAACTTCAGTTGTCTCTTCCTGATGCTCAGTATTAATTTCCTTTTTGTTGCCATTCTTTCCAACACCTCATCGTTGCTTGCATGCTCAGTCTACGATATCCGCAGCATCCTTCTGTAGAACCACATTTCCGCTGCTTCCAGTTTTGTCCTCGTTTTCGATTATATTGTCCAGCATTTACTGCGGTATTGAAGAACTGACATCACATAGCAATCCAGCACTCTTTTCTTTGTTTCTAGTGAAATTTTCCTGTATGTTAGTGTGTCACAACGTTTCAGTCTTTGGATTTTCCGACTATCTTCAGGTGTCCGTCTATCAGAGTAACCTTAAGTGAATTTTGAACTAAACCCTTTATTTAATCTACGGAAAGAAAGAGAAAGAGTTCTCGTTCTGCTGTTAACGTCTAGGGATATATCGTCTTTCTTTTCTTTTTAGTACTACACAGTTATTGCTCACTCTGTTTCCACTGACTCTGAGATAAAGAGTTAAGACATTTTAGCTTTGTCATGGATGATAAATGTAGGGTCCGACAGAAATACATCCCACATATACCTACCAAATAAAGGTAAGACATTAGTGGCAAGAGTGTCTTCATCAAGCTAATGTCTTACCCTTATGTGGGTAGTGTTTCTGTCACAATAAAATTTAACCGATGTGTAAGTATTCATAATATATCTTAGAAAAGTGTTTAAGATATGATTTATTAGCATAGAGATATTTACTAAGCTGAGATTAGATTTGGTATTAGGCCAAAAGTATAAAGCAGACTGTGAGAACCTAACTTCCAAGTAAAGTAATAGTCACGTTCGGTTTTTACTCGAGCCTCCTCATAAATGCGGGATATGTCACAAGGTCGATTTTTACGAGACTCTGTCATTTGGGATAGACTCGTCTGGGTTCCTCTCCATCCGAAATCACAGTGTCCGATAAAGTCGAAAAAGCCAGTGGCGTACTCTCAATAGTCACGCCCACAAACTGTGGCATTATGGAGACCCCTTTTGGGGTTATGCGAATATTTGAGAAAAGATGGTCTTGGTCATTGGGGAGGAGGAAAACAAAATGATTTTGCATGAGTCAAAGGAGAGTAACATGCTAATAGAACTCTGTGGCTCGCACAAAGTTAGAAATGCCAGGCACCTGTAATTCGCTTCTCACTAATCTATAATTGTGGTCATATGCTCTACTAATGTAAATATCAGAATCTGTGTCAATTGAATGTGTCTTGCAAGAAGATAGAGGCGGTTAGATGAAGCGAGAACGACGGGGATCAGTTTCTGATATTGTTATTTATTTTAGTTGAGTGATTTCACTAATTGTAACGAACAGTACTGATTCGAGCTGATGATGTAAATGAGAAAGCGAGTTTTCACTCAATTTCTGCACTGATTTTCCGATGTAAAAAATAAGAATATATATTCAAACATGTTTCATTACTCAATATAGACATATTGTGTCTATTTTTATACTGATCATTTCTTGTTGTTCAATCGGTTTCTTGATATTAAGATGAAATTCATCATGGAATGTGCCATTTTTTTTTCTTCTCAAACCAACCATTTTCGAACTCCTACAAGATCATCTTCAAGAGTGAATTACAAAGAAAAACTTATTGTGATAAAATCTGCAGAAAAATATTAGGGCATCTAAACTTAGTTATAAATGGAACTTTATGTGTGTGTCCGTTACCTAAAGACTCCGAAACGGCTGAACCGATTTTCTTGAAAATTTACACACTTGTACTATAAGCGTCTGCGGGTGTTCTTAGCTACGTTTTGTGTCGAGGTACCCCCGATAAATATCGATAATCGAAAAAATCGGGTTATAGAAGGAGTGGTCCAATTTTAATCAAATTTGATATACTCATAGACAAAGGCATAAGAAACGATATTCAGAAGTTTCAAGGTTGCAGTTCCTACAATAGTGCAGAAAATCGATTATATATATATATATATATATATATATATATATATATATAAAGGCAAGATGTTTGTGTGTGTGCGTTTATCTGCCTGTATGTCTGTATTTTATTTTTTTTTCATCCCTTTTATTTTCGTTTTTTCTTCGGGTTTGGCTCTAAATAGGTATAATTGTAGTTCTTAGTCTCAGCCATGATACCAGTTACTCAGAGGAATTATTTAGCCTTCAAAATTCAGTTTACGACGAAAACACTTATTTGATATCGATACGAGGAAATCAAAATTTGACTAACATCCATTCATTTTTCTTTCAGTCTACGGTTTCGCTTTAACTGGAAACAACTATTACTTTTTAGTCTTTCGTGCCAACGTCCAGAGATTCTGAGCTCCAGGACCATGGATTATTTTTAAAGCTTTCATTACACCTGAGCAACGCCGGGCTATACTGCTAGTATTCCTTCATGAATTTCATCTGAGCATCAAAGAATTGATTTGACAATTGCAGAGAATCAGTATAAATACAAATAGGCAGAGTATGTCTATATTATTCAATGAAACATGTTTGAATGGATATATGCTGCCTGTATAGTGTGTGTGTGTGTGTGTGTGTGTGTGTGTGTGTGTGTGTGTGTGTGTGTGTGTGTGTGTGTGTAGAAGAATTATATTAGTTAAATCATATCAAGTTCAATTTGTCAGAAAATATTTGAAATCAATTCATATATTCAGTATTATATAAACATTGCATTTGTCATATATATATATATATATATATATATATATATATATATGTAGAGAGAGAGTTTTGGCAAGCCGGTGTTTTGTTGTAAGTTGCTCGATATCGAGATAGAGCCTTAACAGGATTAATGTAGAGAAATTTGTCACTTAACTGAGCAGTCATGCCGACTTAGAATTTTCGTGAAGGCGCCGTTATAGTGACTTCACTCGCCAGCGCTAAACCAACATCAATCAACAAAATGAGACGAACAAATTCAACTGCCGAAAGAAAAGCAACTGTCAACTTAACAATAAATGTCAGCCGACAATATATAAAGCCACCGTGACAACTAACATCAACGCAAACAAAAGTATTTGCATAGGAGCAACAGCAACAACCTTTAAAGAAAGGTTCAACAATCACAAAACATCATTCAACACAGAAAGATACAAAAACAATACAACACTATCAAAATTCATATGAAACCAGAAAGAATATAACATTACTAGCAAAAATAAAAGGGAAATCGTAAAAAAAGAGCACCCACACACAACAGCAGTAGCAGAAACTGCAAATTATGTTTAGAGAAAAAAATAGTTGTAAAAAATCAAAGTAAAATATTAAACAAAAAAATCAAAATAATGGGAAAATGTAGACATTCGAACAAATATCAACTTTCCTACGAAATTAAAAATGAAAGCAAATAAACACAACACAAAACGCAAACCCCAAACTACCACATGTAAATAAAAATGTAAATATTAAACACTCAAGCTTATCAAAAAAGCATAGAGTAATTTAACAGCCACCGAACGGAAAAATATCACGCATAAAGGCCAGAAACATAAATACACGGAAGAACACGCTCAACTATGCCTTTAAAATCTTTTAAGCGATCATATACACTAATATGGTAAGAAAAAGGTCAACCAAACAAAATAAGAGATTAACCTAATGACAAGAAGAAACCAACCCATTATAAAGCAGTTAAGCAGACACCATTCATGTGCAAAATAAAAAGCATTAAAAAGAACATTAAAAAGAAGTCAGCACAACAAACGCAATAAAAAATTAAACACCTGTATACCACTCACATACCAAAATATCAAAGTACACAAGCTCTAAATAAATAAATAAACGAACACAGCAGCTAGTTTAGCCTTAACGAGTGAAGACTCCATAACGGCGCCTTTACGAAAGTTCGAAGTTAGCATAACTCTGCTCAGTTAATTGTCAAACCTTTATACAGTAATCACAGATATATGCGTGTCTGTATATTCATACATGTTTCATTGAATAATATAGACATATTATGTATATTTAATTTTATAATGATCATCTCCAATTCCATGATCATTTATTGATGTTAAGATAAAATTCATCAAGAAAGCGTCGTAGTTTTTTCCTACCCACATGTGTCATCAAGTACGTCACCTTGCTTGATGAATTTATCTTAATATCTAGAAACTGCTAACAGAACTGAAAAAGAAAATTATAAAAATATGTTTATATTATTCAATGAAATCTGTTTGAATGAAAATATGCTGCCTAACTACACACACACGCACATACACACACTCTCTCTCTCGCTATATATATATATATATATATGCAGTATTTTTTCATTGATGCATGTTCGCCAATCCTCCACACAAACAAAATAGACGACTACTACTATCGTTCGTCCGCGAACTGCCCGTTACAACCAACACTATTTTCATCTTTGATAATGGCTGATGTAAGCCGAAAGCTCAAAAAGGATTAAATAAAAACATGTATCAATATTGTGATTTTTTTCCTCTTTCAACGATAATGCTATTAAGCTTATCAGACGATATGAAAAAAAAAATTACATCAAATAAATCGACAAAACTTGTCTATCTTATTTAATGAAACATATATATATATATATATATATATATATGTGTGTGTGTGTGTGTAGAGAGAGAGATGTTCTAAGTATCGTTTAGATGTGGCACAAGGCCGAAAGTATGATGTATATTATATAAGAACTTCCCGATCTGTTCTTTAATCTTTTTTTCCTCTTGGTTACATTTTAACTTAATTTATTTAACCAATTTATTTTGATATTACCATTATTCGTGACTCTAAGATGAGCCTTGCAAGACCGTTATTTTGTTTGACCTATTTATTTCTTATATATATATTTTTTTAATTTATTCTTTTTCATAGTATTTTTTCCGCTTCTGTCACCAAGTGGCAAACTTACTAGTTCCAACAACAAGAATCTACCACACTTTTCCTTTTCCCTACCCTCACTTACGTTTTTTAGACAAACACAAATAAATTTATTTCACCATAATGCCTTATTTTCACTGATGAGATTAAAGTCACTCGTAGAAATAGCCATCCGATCTTGGAAAATTTGAATATTTTTATATGTAATATATATAATATCGGATTGAGAAATCGTCTTTGAATTTCAGTTGAGTTCATTACAGTTACTTACAGGTAGATACCGTTGGGAAAAAACCATCTCTTTTCACCCCCATCTCCACCGCCAGCTATGTTTAACTATCAAGACAGACTGAGTCCTATAGATTCGTTGGCACTGAGCCTAGGAGAATGACAACTCTGAATTCAAACTCTGGAAAGGGTCTTTTGATGATCTTGTGACACACTACGGGTACCAGTTCTCTGTATTCAGAGAAAATACGATAAAAATGTATGATTTGTTTTGCACATGGCATATGCTTGGATAGTTTGGCTATTCGGTCCTCATACGTCGAAAACAAACAACATTTTGATTAAAATAAAAAGTTCAATTATGACAACAAAAATTGAATATACTGAACAGATTGCAGTTGTTATCACGAAAAAGCCTATTTTCACTTTAAAAAACGAGTCTTTTTTATGACTTAACATATTAGAATAATTCTTAACCTATCTTGGCAGAAAACTTCTTGTATTCAGATAAAAAATAAGTTCAGTAAATATACAAATTATATAAAAATTTCAGTCGAATTTCTTGCATCGATTTACGCGCAAATACCCTTGGGAAAGGTATGAATCCATCTCTTCTCCCTCAGCTATGGGTTGAATAACAGGATAGTCTATAGCCTAGGTTGGCAACCAGTCTACTGCAGAAAGAAATGGCAGCCTACTGCGAAAAAATATTCTGTCTGGTTAGTCATGGATTGAAAGAGACCTGATCGTCCAAGCGTTTATCACGGATGAAAATTAACTGACTGAAATAGGCAAAACAGAAATGGGTGTAAGACAAGGATATGTCTTCTCAACGAAATTATTCAATCTATACAGTGAGGCGATTCTGAGACAAATGAAAGTTGATCAGAGTCCGTTATTGACGGCTATAGTCTTAACAACATAAGATGTGCAGATGAGATAATGCTGATAACAACCTCAGAAAGGAAATTACAAGAACTCTTGCAGAAGGTAGTCAATGAAAGCGAGAAAAACTAAACATCAATTTTAAGACAAAATGAATAGTTGTTCTCAAAAGAATCAGTCCAGCAAATCACAAATTGGAATTATCAAAATCAAACAACTACAAAAATTTAAATATCTGAAGTGTTTTAACAGAAGGTGGAAATTGCGACCCTGAAATCTTAAGCTGCATTAGGGTAGCTAAATATGCCTTCCATAAGCTAAGTAAAGTATTAAGAAACAAGAATTTTTTCCTTAGAAACAACGAAAAGTGAACTTAGCTTTCACGTAATATCAGTTCTTCTTTACGGGAGTAAATTAAGACAATCTCTTCAATAATGAAGAACAGACTTGAAGCAATAGAAATATAGTTCGACAGAAGAATGCTGAGAAAACCATGGACCTAAAATGTGACCTCTCCAGAAAGCAGGTCTGGACGATTATCTATGGAGGCTGTCTATCCAGAAATCATGGCTTACCTTTCGACCGTACCAACAAGATCCAAAAGAATATAATTATCAGGAGTTGCCGAGAGTTTGTCAGTGTTGACAGCTACAGCCTTCGGGATATCAATCAGTTAAGTGCCAAACGTGATACACGCTTGGGCGATCATGTCTCTTTCGATCCATGACTAACAAGATAGAAAATTTCTCCGCAGCAGGTTGCCATTTCTTTCTGTGTTAGAAAGGTTGCTAAACAAAATTATGGAAGTCAATCTTTCCTGCTATTTAATCCATAGCCGAAGGGATAAGAGATGGGTTAATACCTTTTGAAAGCGGATGTCTGTTGCATTGCAGTGGATATCGGCTCGAAACGAGAAATCAGAGAGCCCAGTTCGAATTCCAGTTGAATTAGTTTCCTTCACTTGGGAAAGTATTAATTCGTCTCTTCTTCCACCAGCTATGGGTTAAATAATACGACATATTGGGTTCTACAGCCTTGGTGGGAAACCAGTCTGTTGCAGAAAGTAATGGCAACCTACTGCGGGAAAATCTTTTGCTCAGTTAGTCATGTTTCTTTCGAAACATGATCGCCGAAGCGTGTATCACGTATAACTGATTGAAGTAAATGTAACAAATTCAACTGGAACTCGAACTCGGCTCTCCGATTTCTCTTTCTGAGCCTATATCCATTGCACCACAACGCACATATATTTTGAAAATATACTGATATTTTTCGATTGATTTTGCTCTTTTTTTCTAATTATGGGAACTTGACAAAGTACAAAAGACAGTAGTAATAATAATAATAGAAAATACTTCAATAATTTCTGTGTTTTAAAGCCAGTACCTTTTGTTTTTAATGGATAAAACATGTTAGGCTATAAATTTATTCATGGCCAAGATTCGCTACACCTTTGATATTATGCATGCATAACATTTCTCTTTGAAATCACTTCACCCTCAAGCAAGGCAGGCCCGCCGCTGGTAGACAGGAGGGTTACAGTGAGAGAAAATCTTGGTGCAGAGATTATTTGAGAGATGGTAATATAAACAGGATTCAAGAAAATAAAAGATGGCAATTTACCTTGCATAAAAATTTTTGATGATTGTTTCTCGGGCGGGACGTGCGAGAAAAGAAATTATTGAAATAAGAGAGGGAGCTATATTTAACTATTTCAACGAAAATAAATGTTGAGACCTAAATGCCAATCTAGTAGTACGCTTAAACACCAAGACAGGACACCAGGGGAAAAAGCTCGTCAGAGCGGTTTCCATGAGAATATTTGTAAAAAAAAAAAAAAAGACAGAGGGAAGCCACGCCACGGTGGTGAGAAAAGAAACACAAAATATCCTCATACAAAAAAGCCAAATTTTTGTTTCTCATCTCACTTTCGTAATTGCTTCAGAAACATTAAAAACTGCTGCAATGATCACGGGCATTTTAAATTAAATTTTAAATAACTTATTTGAATTCTTAATTTTAGTTTTAATTCTAATAAAACTGCGAATAATTAGTTACAAAAAATGGGGATTACTTATGTTGCTTACTTAAAGCAGGTTTGAAAATGTTCTTAACGTTAACGAAACTTAACTCTTGCGAACGAAAAATATTTAAATTCTATAATTAAAACCTTTCCCCCAAAAAGCAAAAGTTGTAGGATTCAACTAAAAAAAGCTAATTTAATATTTATTTAACTCGTTTTCGAAAGATTTATTTTTTAAATATCCATGAAAATAAATACTTGTTTACAGCGGGTGTATTTTACCTGTCAATTAAGTTCAAAGGTTATTGAGTTAGCTTTCCTTATCGACATACAACGGATTCCGTTTAATTTTATAAACGACTTATAGAACGTCTGATGTGTGGATAACCAAAGATGACAAATCATGACATTTTCTACGTTATAAAAGGTATCGGGTTGTCCAGAAAGTAGTTATGTCTTACCAGAAATTATATAAAATAAATCAGCTAAATTTAAATATAATTTAGGTACTTACATTCACTTTCAACAACTGCAGTAAGATAAATTTTCGATTTTATGTTTTTTTTTTTTTTTTAAGGGGTCCGAAAAGAAAAAATTGAACAACTGTTTTCAATATCTTTTTTCTGGGTGTTCTTCGAGGGATTAAAACAAATGAAAATCTATATGTACTAAATCTGGTGTACATAGAAGACCTCCTATCTTAACGGTCTGATTTGTTCTTGAAGTTGCTATACAGTATGTGCTCTTTCATTGTTAAAAGCTTACCTGTTTACCAGAAATGCTTTTGACGTAAATATTCGTTTATCCGATAAAGTTACCAGCAATAAAACGTCCTTCCATGTTCCAGTAACTCATAATAAACGTCTTTCATATCATGTCGGACACAAAGCAAGAACTTCTGTGGATGAAGTTTTGATGATGGTGATGGCCCTAGTTTCTCATTTTAAAATAACTAGTCTTTTTGTATTCTGTTGCATGCAAAACCCATTTTTCATCATCTGTAATAATTCGATGCAAAATCAGGTATGCCGTCATCAGTCACTTTCTCACCGACGTGACTTTTTTTTCTGTCTGTTCTACAAATATTTTCATGGGAACCATTAGGATGCGTTTTTTTTTTGTTTGTTTTTTTTTTTGTTTTTTTGCTACTGGGTTGTTAACTATGTTTCATTGTTGAACTAGCTATTTTTGCTTCTCTGATAACTGCAATCTTCAATAATTCAAAGGCAACGTCAATCCCTATCTTCGGTTGTCTTCAACCATTGTCCTTTTGGAGGGGGGTCCTTTCACCTCTAATCAAATCTTCACTATTTTGTATCTTCTCATTCTTTTTCACTTTCACTTTTTTTACTTGGAGTGAAACAATTAAAAATAAAAAACGTTGTACTCAGTTCTGAAGCCAATGCTAATGAGAATCTAAATTCTCTCTTTGTAATTTTTCTTAAACTCTAAAATGCACATTTACGTATAAAATAGATAACAATAATAATAATAATAGACACCCTTCCTATCTAACCGCATAATGACGGTCATCTTGAATGGGCATGCCTCCACATCCTACTGCACAAACGCTGGAGTCCCCCGATGGTCTATCCTAGGCCCGACACTCTTCCTGATCTTCATAAATGATCTCCCAGACGTGATCAAGTCCCAAGTAAGCATCTACGCAGATGAGACCACAATCTATTCCCGCGTCAATAAAAAATCTCGCTGCTGATCTTGAGAAGGAGCTACACTCCGTAGTGGATTGGGGTAAGAAGTGGCTTGTAAATTTCAATGCTTCAAAAATAAAACTGCTATCTATCAACTATCATCTTCTGCCCCCCCCCCCTATAAGCATTGGTCAAGCGAGTCTCTCTGAAAGCAATATATTGCGCCTCCTCAGTCTTACCCTATCTTCCGATCTCAAGTGGAATCATTACATTGAATCAATAGCTAAATCCATTTCTAGGAAGTTTGGGTCAGTGTGTCGGGCCAGGAAGTTACTTTTCGCCTGAATTCATTTTAGACAAATACAAATCAACCATCCGTCCGTGCATGGAATACTGCTGTCATATATGGCCAGGCGCCCCAGCTGTTCATCAGTGTTCTCCACAGGCTCCAAAGAAGAATCTGTAATGTGATAGGTCCCGACTTGGCAGATCGACTCCAGCCACTTTCTCACCGGTGGGATGTGGCTTCCCTCTGTCTATTCTACAAATATTTTCATGGATTCTGCTCCGACGAACTTAAGTCACTGGTGACCACTCCATTAGAATTTACTCGTGCAACCAGACTGACAACAAGGTCCCAACCACTTACAGTTAGATCAACCAAATGCAGACGTCAATTCTACTCCATCAGCTTCTTTTCTCGCCCTCCCCGCCTGCGGAACTCCTTTCCGTATACTTGCTTTCCTAAAAGGCTACAACCTCCAGATATTTAAATGCAAGGTCAATGCCTGTCTCTTATCCACTTGACTCCAGTTCTTTCTACATCACGCTGTATATCTTGTTCTTTTCCTTCTCTATGCCTTAGCAACTGTCTTCACACCTGTGTTCCCATCCTTCTCTTGCTCTTTCTCTGACACCCACTGTAACATTCTCCTCGTCTAAACTTTTGCTCTGATGTAGCCCCCTGCGCATCAGTAGCGGTACCGCCTTGCTTGGAGTGAAAAGATTACAAAAACAGTTTTTTATCATACAAACTTTGTTTTGCTTTAGTTGGTTGATTCGTAATAGCGATAAAATACGGAATTTCTTTCCCAACATACTCAATATTAAAACGCCATCATAATTATATTAATAATATTCATGTTTCAAATTCTAGGATATGGTGTATTATTATTATTATAAAATGTTGGGGGACTGTTATCTTCATTTTTCTTGATGGTAATTCCGATAAAAAATATTGTTTTAAATAATATTCACTTGTACCTCATCAGCTTGTAAAATATCGCTAGATATCTTGACGAAGACGTCTCATCACTATAATTTCGTAACTGAGAAATTAGTGGGTGATTTTACGGTTGAGCAAATGACTTTCTGCCTAGAGCTCTCATACCTGTCCAAGCAGTAACAACAAATCTGTTTCGACTGTTTCCACCCTTGACAAGATACAACCAATGCTTTTTCTGTGCATTTATTTAGATAGATCAAGATATTAGTGTTGTACTACTACTACTACTAAAAATAATAATTTTCAGAGTTATCATTTTGGTGTCACACGCTGATGTAATAATAATAAACGTTTCCGCTACTACCAGTGGTGTGTAGGGCAGCCTTTTTGCTGTTTCTGTAACAAACCGTTTTTATGGGGTAGGGTTGTTAGCCCTGTGCCCAACCTCCAAACCTGGAGAAAGGTGATTTTTTTTTTTTAAGCGTAGCTTAGACGTGACACACGGCCGAAAGTAAGAGACACCCAGTGAGGTTCGAACTCACTACTCAATTGTAATCATTCAAGCGAGACAAGCTTGCTAACCATTACACCAACGCTAGGTGCCTACACGCTGATGTAGTGAGTGGAAATTCTGTTCTTGAGGCATGGTGTCAACAAGGCTCCTCAAAGCTCAAGAACCCTTCGAAGAATCCTCATAAAGTAAATGGTGTTGGTTTTCTGAAACTTTACAATTTTTGTCTCAACTTCCATTTTTTCCTAAGCGCTCTTTGAAGTTTCGACGTCTTTTTCCAAGTGCTTCTATTACTACAGGAATTACATAAAGTCATATTCCATAACATTTTTATCTGTCTAGTCATATTCGGATAATTTTTAATTTTGTTCAGTTTCTTTAGAATCCACTCTTGTATGTTAAAGAACAGCAAATTCACTTAAAACTTGTTACTTTTCTCATCTATAACAATATGGTCGGATCTTCGTGCTTTCTGTGACATGATTCGTCTAGACCGTGAAATACTATATCTTTTTATTTAATTTTTGCCATATTTGCCACCGTTCAAAAAGAATCATAACTAGTAATGATATGCGGCTTTGCATAAACCAAATCAGTTTCCATTGCTCTAATAGGCAGTTGTTTCTTTAAAAGATTTGCAGATGCCGTCATCTAGTATTAAAGAAATTGTCAGAAAGTAGTTCGATAAATCTAAACATTCGGAAGTATAGTATTTCAAATTTTGCATGTTGTATTATGACAAAATGTATTATAAAAATGTACTTCCGTTTACTACCGAGCTTGGATCTAAACGCTGAGATAGTTACAAATTTTAACGCAAACAACAGATTTATTTGAATAATTAGGTAATTTAATTATGAAAGCCAGTAACAAATTAATTGCTCATTTATTTTTTAAAAAATTACAACTGATCAGATTGGAAATGAATAAAGACAAAATGTTTCTTTCTAAATGAAATTGTCAAAGACGAATATGCAAATTAGTTATTTACGTTAAAGAAGAACCACAAAATTTGACAAAATGTATTGCACTTGATGAAATAATATTTATTTGATGTTACAGAACTACATATTCACACACACAATGAACCAACGTATAATTTTTAGGGTATCGAGCGGACATACACAAAAAAAATCTTAGAGCTTTATGTATCAGTTGATTTGATTTCTTGTAATCGGTATGTTTATTACCGTAAAGCGGCAAATCGTAGCGAGAATTTTGTTAGCGCCTTGCCGTTAAAAATATCTAAATTTAGGAGTAAATATGTTTGTAGTTTAATAACAATAGTGTTAGCGTTCATGATAATGACTCGCTTTTTGTATAAGTTTGTATTTGGTATAATATTTTAAAATAAAAATATATCAATATCTAATCTATCTAAACTTAGTTATAAATGGAACTTTGTGCGTATGTCCGTTACCTATAGACTCCGAAGCGGCTGAACCAATTTTCTTGAAAATTTACACAGTTGTACTATAAGCGTCTGCGAGTGTTCTTAGCTAGGTTTTGTGTCGAGGTACCCCCAATAAATATCGATAATCGAAAAAATCGGGTTATAGAAGGAGTGGTCCGATTTTAATCAAATTTGATACACTCATAGACAAAGACATAAGAAACGATATTCAGAAGTTTCAATGTTGCAGTTCTTACAATAGTGCAGAAAATTTTATATCGATACCAAGAAATCAAAATTTGACTTACATCCATTCATCTTTCTTTCAGTCTACGGTTTCGCTTTAACTGGAAACAACTATTGCTTTTTAGTCATTCGTGTCAACGTCCAAAGAGTCTGAGCTCCAGGACCATGGATTAGTTTTAAAGCTTTCATTACACCCGAGCAACGCCGGGCTATACTGCTAGTTTAAACATGAAAAGAAATGAATGCGTTATTGATTGCTACATAAAAATAATTGCAATTGTGAAATAGCTGTTTTCATACATGAAACATTAGACATTATTTATTAGCGTCACTTTATCTTGAAATTTATAAAATATTTCTATTAAAATTGTTTTTCAGAAAGATAAACTTAACAAAGGATGTGCGTTGTGGAGCATTGGTTATCGGTTCGGAACGAGAAATCGGGGGGCCGAGTTCGAATTCCAGACGAATTCATTGCATTCACTTACGCGCAAATACCCTTGGGAAAGGTATTAATCCGTCTATTCCTTCCAGTTATGGGTCAAATAAAGATTGGGTTCTATAGCCTTGGTTGGTCACCAGTCTACCGCAGAAAGCAATGGCAACCTACTGCGGGATAATCTTCTGCCTAGTCAGTCATGTCTCTTTCGAGACATGATCGCCCAAGCGAGTATCACGTATGGCACTTAATTGACTGACTGAAACTTAACAAGTCTTCTGTTATACTCCTTCATGGAACTACTCCTAAACCTTTCTTTAGGTACATGCGCTACCCATTTTTATGCTACTGTTTGAAGTGTCTCCAAGCCTTCATTCCTCATTGTTTCCTAGAAATTTCAACTGTTTTCTTCTAATTATAATTATAACCGTCTTTTAATTTTCTGTTTGCCTTAGAACTTCCTCGTTGATCACATGCTCTGTCCATGGTGTTTTCAGCCTGATTTTGTATAATATTTGTTGGCTCAAATCACCTCTTCGTCTGTGAAGAAATTGTTCAGAATTAACTACCATATACAGGAAGTGATATTACATCGCAATTTAGTATTCTTTTCTTTTTTTTCTAATGAACTTTTCCCATTTTTTTTTTTTTAACTTTGATTAGTTTTGAAGGGCAACTTTTAATATTTCAATGCGCGTTTCGAATTTCGGTGTTACATTTCTCGTCCCCTTTTTAAAATATTTACTTTTTTGTACTGATTGATTTTACTATGTCCAATTCGTAACTAGCATTTTGGGCTGTTTCCTCTTGCTGACAAACATATCACCGTCTTCTTACAATTGATCGTTATAAAAGTAAAATTCTGAAATGGACTAAAATCTTCCGATATAGCTAGGCGAGAAAAGATTTTTTTTTATAAGCGTTTCACCCCGAGCAAGGCATGTCACCGCTACTACTGCGCAGGGGGCTACGTAGAGTGGAGAAAGGCTGATTAAATATAGGAAATATCAGAGGGTGGGTGATAGGCGGGTAAGGATACCGAGAGTGAGGGTTGGGTAGATGAGAGTGTTCTGAGAATAGTTGGGAGTTAGTGTGATAGGTGTCTATTGACCCTACATTTAAACACCTGGAGATTGTAACTGTCGGGAAAGCAGACTTGTGGAAGGGAGTTCCACAGGCGGGAAGCGCGAGAAAAGAAGCTGTTGGAGTAAAATTTACGGTTACATCTTATTTGTTTAACTGTAAAAGGGTGGGACCTAGTTGCTAATCTAGTATCTCGTGTAAATTCGTGCTTAGGCAGCACCAGTGATCTAAGCTCATCGGAGCAGAAGCCATGAAAGTACTTGTAGAAGAGGCGCAGGGATGGATTACTTCCTTTCCCTAAGTCATTTCCGTGTAAGGGAATATAGCGAACCTGATGGGAATTGAAACTCTGCTTTCTGATTTTTAATTCCGAGACGTTATTCATCGCACCACCCGCACACCCAAACTTATATCACCTGGTATTCCCAAACGGTCATCCTGACCAGTCTCGACTTTGCTCAACTTCGGTGATCATATGAGAACTGGTTTTTCATCTCAATATAACCAAAATTCCCCCAAATTATAATATAAATTGTATACATAGAAAATAACTTGATCTAGGTTTAACGACCACCTTCAGTGGCATTTAAGTAACTGACTCCAAAGAAGATATACAGCAATACATTTTTGAAAAGAAAAAAACTAATATATTTTCATAAAGAAAATTACTAATGTTTTCAAGAAAATTAATTTTAGGCATTAAACGACCCATAAGGAATTGAAATTGTTTTTCAGCGACATATCAACTTCTGATGGGTGATTTCATTTTCTTGGAAGTATTCGTAATTTTCTTTACGAAATTTTTTTTCTTTTTATTTATTGCTAGCAATTTTTTTTCTTTTTTTTTTAAACCATGAAAATGCATTGTTGATATAAAAATGTATATTTATACTTACATAGTGTTTGATCGCAGTTTGGGAGTCATTATTTGCTAATAGATGGGATCCTAACGGATGCTACAACCTCGGGTTATGGTATACCTGGAAACAACAATAATTAATCGTTGGTTCCACACTTTTCAAAACCTCTAATCTCCCGATCAGAGGCGTTGCTACCGGATATAATTTATTCAGGAAGAAACGAGTTTGGAAAAGGAGGCGCAAGAACAGTTTTGTTTATACGTAGATAAGTATTATGGGGTTTTAAGTTCAATTTTTCATTTTACTTATTTATTTGGATTTTTCAGGTCATTTTTTGGGTTGTTTTATTTTTTAATTTTTTACAATATTCTTCCCGCTTTTTTATTTTTTTACTTGTAGCGCCAGGAATTTTCAGACGAGCACATGACTTGATTAGACATCGTTGTGCAAAAGCAGTTTTAATAATAATATAATAATAATAATCATCTTCGTAGCATCCTTATTTCTATGCAAACAGAAGTTTGCCTTCATAAACATTATTGTTCTTTCTCCAGTTGCTCCACTTTCTCTTTAATTCTTTTCTGATCAGCGTCGTTCCTTTTTGTTTTCATTGCACCCCTCTGGTTTCGCTCCTGTTGTTCTTTAAATCCTCTTTTCTCTTTTCTTTCTTTGTTGCTTCAGTCACCCCGGGAGCTCACTCGCTTGCAGCCATAGGAAGACTCAAGCTCCAGTCAAACAACAACAGCCAATAACTGATTTTGGGCGCGAATTTCCAAGAACGTCAGGTAATATACTCATATCCACATATAACCTCTTTCCCCTCCATATTCTTTGCAGACTGTCCGCTGCTGGGTGCCTTGCCAGAGATAACTGGCTGTATCTGTAGGTGATTGCAGCCTGACTAACGCAGCTGTCCCGACAGGCTGATTAGAACGGTGTCGTCGGAGGATACAGTATGGCCGCGGGAAGGTAGGGGTCGCCATTTTGACAAGAATCGGTCCTAAGGGGATGAATGGAAACGACTAACGAAGCAGGGATAGGGATAGAAAAAGTGAATGTTGAATGAATGGAATATAAACATTGAATAACACAGCGGCACACACAAGTAATTAAGCAAATGTGAACTATAATAACGAAGCCGTGTATCAAGTGACGGGCCCAGTTATGGAATAAATAAATGGAGAGGTAGCTGTGATTTAGTTTGATTCAATCAATGACTGCATTTTATTAGTCCGTTTGAGCGACAAGAATCTCTTGTCATATTGATATTATTTATGCCGCATGTCTCGCATTGATGATATATTTATCTTGTCTCTAATCTAAGCAAGAGGAAGAAATACCTTCACCAAAAGAATTAACAGTAAATTTCCTTGAGCTCTTTCCACTCTTCTGCCATTTTGTAAAGATGTGTTCCTTAATATAGGACTTATATAAAAATGTTGAAGGAGACTATGTGTGAGTCTCTGTTGCTGTTATAATATTATAAACTCCCAGAGTTGATTTCATGTTTTAATGAAAACGGTGAAATTTGTTAAACTGCGTACATTTTTATCGACTATTTTTCAAATGCCCTTAAACTAATTTAATCGTCGCATTTTTCTGACGGTGGCCATTAATGGGTTATAGGTAGACAACTATAATTGATGCAGGATTTTTTTTTTTTTCGCAAACCTATAATTTATATTAGATTGTTTTTTGTTTTTATAGACGTGTAATGGGAAATGGATTTTTTTTTTTTAGTAATGACGTAACTGAAACCGAATTTTTTTCTTTTTTTACTTATGCCTTGTAATTTAAACCGGATTTTTTTTTTAAACCTGTAATTGAGACCTGATTTGTTTATGGAACAATAATTGATACGGATTTTTTCTTTTTTTATAAAGCTTTTTTATGGAACTATAATTCTAATTTGTTGCCGTAGTTGTTTTTTTTTTTTGTTTTTTTTTTGTTTTTTTTACTATTATTATTTTTTAATAAAACTAATTGATGCCGGAGTTTTTAATAACACTATAATGAATACCGGGTTTTTATTTAATTTTTGCAGTTAATACCAGATTTAACGGCATATATTAATGGGTTCAGTAGCATCTTAAATTGTAGCTATTCTTATATTCACTTTTTTTAATGTCCATCTGGGTATCTACAACTTAGGTGCAGTTAGCTGTCCAAGCAGCCAGAAAATCGAAAATAACCACCAGTAACAAACCTTTCAAGAGACATTTTAATAGTCATACTAACAACAAAACGTTTAAAATGATAGCGCCTAATTATTGAGTAATTATTCTTATTTTACAGAGGAATACATTATTTGTTGATTATTAAGAATAAATGTTTATTTAGTAACCTTTCAGGTTTTACTGGAGGCAGAAATGATAAAAAACAAGAGTTTTTAAGAATTTGTTTTCATTTTTAAAACTTCGAATAAGATATATATGCGCTACCTTGAATATTTTTATTTATCGAACATTACAATTTAAATAAAAATAAAATACTGGAAAAATGCAATATTTTGCGTTATTTTTATTTTATTTAAGTTGTAATTTTGATTCTTGGTTTTGTATTTTAGAGTTTTTTCTTCTCTTTTTCTTAAATGTTACTAATTCTCCAAGCAAATGTTTTTTAAAATATATAAAACTTATTCCAGTTCAGGCAGAACTTGACTGAGTTTCATAGAAGAAAAAAATTATTTATGCTATTTTTAATTTGTATCACGAAAAACTTTCAGGAAACAAATTCGGTCTTTGATGCAATAAAGATAAAAGTATAAATCATATTTTAATAATCCGTTGTATCTTTGAAAAAAAAAATGGGGCTCATCAAACGTTAACATTTTTTTCTTAACTTGATTTTTTAACAACTGGAAACACGCTGCCTGCATAAGGACAGGTAACGAATTCAGCAATTATTTTTTTTTATTTTTTATTTTTTAATCATATCACCCCGAGCAAGGCGGTAACGCCACTGATGTGCAGGGGGGCTACATAGGAGTGAAAAGATTGAAACCACATCATAAACAGGGAACAAGGGATGAGCCTCTTCACCTGTTCAATAGATGAGGGTGGAGTGATACTAAGATTGAAAGTGGCGTAAGACAAGGATGCGTCTTTTCACCAGATCTATTCAACTTATACAGCAAGACTATTCTGAGAACCCTAGAAGTTATGCCAAAATTCGTCATCGGAGGCCACAATTTAAACAATATAAGGTACGCAGATGATACAGTGCTGATAGCAGACACAGAAAGAAAATTACAAGACCTCCTCCAGAAGGTAGCTGAAGAGAGTGACAAGAAAGAACTACAAATAAACTGCACGAAAACCGAATGCATGGTCATCAGCAAAAAAGGCAGCCCAAAATGCCAATTACAGGGGTGAGGGACTCTAAAATTAAGCAGGTACAGACATTTAAATACCTAGGAAGTGTTTTAACAGAAGACGGAAAGTGCGACACTGAGATCTGAAGGCGACTTGGCATGGCGAAGTAGCATTCCAGAAGTTGAGTAAAGTATTAAGAAAAAATTTCACTAGAAACAAAGAGGAGAGTACTTGATTGCTATGTGATGTCAGAATTTTCTTTCACCTTGATGATTACATATAATAATTCCACAGGAATTACTAAAACCATATATTGAAATTATTTTACTATAGAAACCATCTTTCATTTATTTTATGTTAGTGTAGCAGTTCGATGTAGTGTACTGGTTAGCAACCTTGTGTAACTAGATCAATTACGACTGGGTAGCGAGTTCGATCCTCATTCGGTGCTCCACACATTTAGCTTTGTGCCACATCTAAGTTATGCGTAAAAAACTATTTTGGGCATTTCGACGTAATGGTTGGCAAGCTTACCATGGTAGGTCAATTACAAGTGAGTAATGTGTTCGACTCTCACTGGGTGCTCTACACATTCGGCTTTGTGCCACATCACTCTCTCTCCCCCTCTCATATATATATATATTTATTTTGGCAGCATTTTTCATTAATACAGGTTTCATTGAATAATATAGACAAGTTCTGTCTGTTTATTTTGTGTAAGATCCGTTCGTATGATCTGATTAGCTTGATAGTGTTGTCATGGAAAGACGACAAGAAATCGCAATAATTGTTGATTTTTTTTTATCAGGTCTGAGCTTTCGGCTTACATAAGCCATTATCAAAGGATGAACATTTAATGTTCAGTGAACATAGAACATTTAAATTATTATTAACAGAGTGGAGTTATACAGAGAAAATTAGACAGGTCCATTTTTTGTGTCGCACATGGCTGTAGGCCGAGAAGGAATGGTGGTAGTGGGTTTTTGGTCAATTACACTATACAAGCAGCAGTTCCCAGACCAATCCCTCATGCCACTATACACTCAATTGACCAAAAACCCACTACCACCGTTTCTTCATGGCGTTTACAGTCTAAAGATTTTTTTTTTAATCTTTTCAAACCAAGCAACGCAAGAAAGCTACTAGGACGCAATGAATTAAATATTAAAGAATATAAAAAATAACTAGGACGCAATGAATTAAATATTAAAGAATATAAAAAATAACACCATTATGGAAACAGAAAAATAAAAGAACAGGAATTAAGAAGATAAAAGATTGCAATTGACATTGCATTTAATTTTTTTAAAGGTCAACGTCAAATGACAAGGAAGAGTCCGAAAAGAAAAATGTTTTAACTATTAGGGAAACCACATTTAAACGAGGCATTCTGTAGACCGCTTAGCCACGAAAGGACTTCACAGCGATGTAATGTGTATCTCTCATTGAGGCCTATATCTGATAACTTTCAGTCTATATTCTATTGTTATTTGGTTAAAAAAAAAAAAGAGACTTAAATTAAGACTTGGCTTAAAGTGACACAAAATCTTTGTGAATTTTATAACTTTTTGTTTTAAATTAAATTTTTAAAATTTAAAATATCTTCTAAACTTTGTGAACAGACAAAATAATTTTTTTTTTCAAAGTCTCTTCTCTTTCTAGTGATGGATTAAATAGCAGGACAAATTGTGTTCTATAACTTTGGTTGAGAACCAGTCTACCACAGAAAGTAATGTCAACCTACTGAGAGAAAATCTTCTGCACAGCCAGTCATGTCTATTTCGAAACGCCACTGATGTGCAGGGGGCTACATAAATGTAAAAAGATTAATTAGAAAAGAGTGAGGAGTACAAACTAGTTAGAAAGAAACAACAGAAAGCTGAGAAAGCAGGTGCGATGACAGATACATAGGTGGAGAGAAAGGGAAGGTTATACGGGGGTGGGGAGAGAGCTAGAGTCCAGTGGTTAGTAGATGAGTATTGACTATATATATATATATATATATATATATATATAAACTTATTTATAAATGGAACTTTGTCTGTGTGTGTCCGTCCGTTACCTATAGACTCCAAAACGGCTGAACCGATTTTCTTGGAAATTTACACAGTTGTACCATAAGCGTCTGCGAGTGTTCTTTGCTAGGTTTTGTGTCGAGGTACCCCCGATAAATATCGATAATCGAAAAAATAGGGTTATAGAAGGAGTGGTCTGATTTTAATCAAATTTGATACACTCATAGACAAAGACATAAGAAACGATATTCAGAAGTTTCAAGGTTGCAGTTCTTACAATAGTATTATTATTATATATATATATATATATATATATATATATATATATATATATGGCAAGATGTTTGTGTGTATGTTTATTAATCTGCCTGTATATTTTGGAACACGGGTTGATTTCTTTAAGAACTCATAGAACATCATATTAATGGCATGAAAGAGCTCCTTCGTGTTGGTTGCTTGGGTGATTTTGTTTAGTGGCATATCAATCTCTATGGGTTATTTAATGCCAAAATCTAAATAATTTGAACACAATTTTATGGCTTCAACAAAATATATTTTGAACGTAACTTTGTCGTGTGATGTTATATAGCTTTGAAAAATAAGAATAGAAACTTATAGGTCTGAATCGTATTAAGATGTTCCGCAGGAACATAGAACTTAGTATAGAACTTCAAAACAAGCAGCACACAAAAGAGAAACTATGAAAATAAAAATAACAAAGAATTAAGTAGAAACAAGTCAATTTTGATCTGGTTGTACATTTCTCATCTCAAAATGTAAAGTAAATACTGACTGACTGGTTGGTTGTTAGGTAATCGCGTACTTTAGACTCGATTTGTTCAAACAAAATCAGAACTAATTTTCGGTTTTATCAGATTCAGGGTAATTATAACCCTATTTGCACGCTATTGATTTACTGTGCAGACGTGTGCTAAATTGTATATTTATTCAGTTTAGTTTAGTCTTGGAGCAAGTGGGAAATGTTGAGCTTTATATCAATGTGGTTAGTATATTAAAATGGAATTTACTTATCTACGCTGCTACAGTAAAACACAAGAGTAGGAATTCATATCCGTGTCTGGATTTGAAAATGAGTTCTGATTTTTTAGGAGTTTTATTATATTACTTTCTTCTGTCAGTCATGTTTACATCTTAATGAAGTGTTGCTTTAAGATAATAATGTATTTACTTTCCATATATTTTTTGAGATGCCATATATATATATATATATATATATATATATATATATTGAAATGGATGTGCAGTTTGTATAGTTTCAATCAAATGAGCTGTTTATCTTCCAGTTCTTCTGTTATCCTTTATATATTTGTGTGTGTGTGTGTGTATTATGTTTTTTTTCCTTTGAATGTTACCGTAGCTTTGTACATTACATTATTTTGTAGTCAATTACCGTTCAGTGAGCATTCTTACTTTTTTCCTGCAGTTACGTGACTGTAGTGGTTGTTTATGGTGTACTGGAGATTTTTCTGGTTTTGATTGGGGGTTTTTTGTGTGTGTGGGGGGGATAGTATGTGTTTGATGTAGCTATAGCTAAGTTTCAATGAATTTCTGATGAACATTTCATACGATTTGCTTGTTTGTTGATGATTTTGAGGAATATTTTATTTTTTGCATTTTTGTTATATATGTGGTGTTTATACGATATTTTTATTTTTTCTTCCCTGAGATCTAAAAAAAGGAGTTTTGCTAAAAAGCAACTGACTTTTCGTGCTATTTCATAAACTTTTTTTGTCTGCTTGAAAATTGTTGGGCTGATAGAAAATGGGATTTATCCGATTATGTTGGGTGGGTAGTTAAAGTGTGTGTGTTGCCGTTTGCTTTACTGTCCAGTTAATATATACCTTAATGACGGTTTTAAAGCCACGTTTAAGAAATGTGTCCCTTTCTTATTTGTTTTAATGTCGATTTTAAATCCTATTTGAAAACTTTAAAAATTTTCTGTTCTTGTTTTTTGTAATTTCTTAGGATTATGAACACGTCGTCTTTGAATAAACCAATGCCTTTTATGTTAATAATCTTAGCCAGTGTTTGCTTTATTTTATCAGAGTATATGTCGATATGGAGATGTGCATGTAGTATAACTGTTATCGGCAGTGAAAATAGAATCGTCGAACTGAGTTCAAATCCTCGCCTAGTCCTTTGTTTTCACTGTCGCACAAATGCCCTTGAGAAACCATCACTTCTACTCCAACAATGGGTTAAATCGCAAGTTGATTAGGCTCTCGAAACTTGAGGAGCAACCAGTCTAGAAAGAAGACAATTCCGAATTGAAAAATCGTGACGAAGACCATTTCTGCGCCTTCCCCAACAAAATCATCGTAATTCAAAGATATTAAGAAATCGCATTTAAACAATATGTCCACTACTTCGAATATAACGAACAGATAGCTTATACACTTTTATATATATATATATATATATATATATATATATATATACACACACACACACACACACACACACACACACACACACACACAAACACAATAAAGCCTGGCGTACATATGAACAGCCAAGATATCATGTGCAGTCATCAGGTGGCATATATTGATCTTTCGGCTAAACCAAGTAAGTCGTGGCCGTTCGTATGCACGCTGAATTTATGTTGTTCTTTGTGTAATGCACAATCTTTTTCATCGTGCTTTTTAATATACTCCGTCGAGAGCATATATTTATGGATGTGCGTTGTGGTGCAGTGGATATCGACTCGGAAATCAGGAAACCGAGTTCGAATTCCAGTTAAATTCCTTGCATTCCCTTACGCACAAATACCTTTGGGAAAGTTATTAATCCGTCTCTTCCCTCCAGTTATGGGTTAAATAATAGGACAGATTGGGTTCTATAGCCTAGGCTGCCAACCAGTCTACCATAGAAAACAATGGCAACCTATTGATGAATAATTTTCTGTCCAGTCAGTTATGTCTCTTTTGAGACATGATCGCCCAAAGCGTGTATCACGTATGGCACTTAACGGACTAATATTTATGGATAAAAGTGCTTAATATCAGAGATGGAGCGTATGTAAATATAAAAATGAACTCATCAACACCAAGTGGCGACAGTCAGTTTCATGCTTTTTAAGTACAAACATCAGGCGATGACTGTTGCCGCTGAGTGTTGACCTCAGTGCACACTTTTATGATGTTGGTTTATAAAATTTGGAGAGTTCGCAATTTTTTCATCCCAATTCAAAATTTCCATATTTGAAACTGAGGAAATATTTAGTTTACTTCCCAGACCTTATTGGCTGAATTTAACAAAGCCTGTTTGCATTAGTTCTTGCTGTCAAAATATACTTCATAGGCGTATATGATAAAAAAAAATATAGTTTTATGCTATTATATTTTTATGGATAAATGTACTCAATGTTAGTTATAATTATACCGAATGTGCGCTCTCTCTCTCTCTCTCTCTCTCTATATATATATATATATATATATATATATATGAGAGAGAGAGACAAAGGATTTATGCAATTCAGATAAGTTGTGGGACAGTGGACAACGACTCGTAACGAGAAATCGGGGAGCCGATTTCGAGTTGAATTCCCTGTACTACTTAGGCGCAAATGCCCTTGAGAAAGGTATTAATCCGTCTCTTTCCTCCAGTTATTGGTTAAATAACAGGACATGTTGGATTCTGTAGCCTTGGCTGGCAACCAGTCTACCGTAGAAACTATCTACTGTGGGATAATCTTCTGCCCAGTTAGTCATGTCTCTTTCGAAACATGATCACTCAAGCGTGTATCACGTATTGCACTAACTGTGAAAGTCTTAAGTTAACCACACCAATCAAATTTATCAAATCTTTCACTTTTCCCGCTTAAAGTTCGTTCTCTTCAATCCTGTGCATGTGTGCGTTTTTCCTCGGAATTTTGTACATTATAAAATTACGAAATGAAGAATTTTTACTCTAAGTTTATTAAGAATTCTAAAGAAGAAATAATAATCAAAGAAAAAGAGGTTTAATTTTTGATGGGGTTAGACAGTGGGGGGGAAACGTTAAAGAAAGCAAAGCATTACCGAAAAGTAGGGAGCATTGCACCGAACAGGATAGAAAGTCAAATCAAAATGAATAAGTTGATTGAGAATAATAATAATTTTTTTTAAAAAATAGCAACAAAGAGAAGATCATAAAATGTTACTAAACAATGCGAAAGATGAACACGGAGTGAGAATAAGGAAGCAAAAGAAAGAAAAAAAAAACGTTTTAAATCAGAAAGGAAAAAAAGTAGAGGATGAATAAAATAGGAAGAGTTAAATCGAGGAAGGGAAGAAATCGAGAAAGCCCCCCCCTCATCTCTTCCACTGCCAGAAAACAAAACGCTCCGAAATTTGTACCCCGTAAAAACAGCAATAAAACCGAGGTGCAGACAGACGCAAATGATTGTCAAGATGAATGCCGGAAGTGATCAATCAACCAATTAGAATTTGAGCAATCACGTGACACCCGCGTCTCGTAGGAAAGGACCTGAAATTTGATTCCTTCGCCATTTTGGCCTATCGCTGTTAGACGGCTGGGGTGGAAAAAGAAATGATACGATTCTCCTGTAAAATTTTTCATTTATTCGTCAAAAGGTAAAACAAAGCAGACGATAATCATTTTAAATTTAAAGCTTCTTTTTAATATTTATTTTTAGTGATTTTTTTTTTTCATTATTTAAAAAAAAAAAAAAAAAAAAGAATTTCCTAGTTATTTTATTCCGATATCAAATTGTTGAAATATGACACCGTCGAAAATATGTCCGTGGGTGGAGAAGAGTTGCCGGGAAGGTTGTCGTTAGAAAAAAAGGGTTGATTTGTAAAAAGCGGGAAGATAAAAGCGGCACAGACAAAAGAGCAAAGGAAAGAGAAAAGGTAGGCAGAAAAAATAATCAAGATCCTCAGCGAAATAGCTTCATGGGTGATGAATTTAACTGGAGATATTAGATCAATGGTTCAGTTGCCGATGACACATATCACTTATCACCGTATTAAACAGCAAATACGATTCTGGATACATTTAATATTAGAGTATTATGAAGTTGTAAGGCAGAAAGGGCAGGTGGAGGCAGTGAGCTAATTACATGAGCTTGTGTGAATGGATAGCAGAATGGGGAGTTCTCATATATTATTTTAAAAAATGCATCCAAAAATAAATTCAAGAACGGGAAATATTTATCTTTGAAAGATATTCTTCGCTATCAAACCATTTTAAAACAGAATTATATGCTTTGTTATTCGGACCATGTGTGTGAAGTTTTTAAACGGCGCATTTTCGCCGAATGTGTTAGGTTGGCCTCTTCAGGTTAGAATACTTGGTTGTTTTGTTTTTATAGCATATCAACCTCGGCGGGTCATTTAATACCAACTAAATTTTTATTTATTTATTGTTCGCAATACCTTTTCCTTTCAAAAATTTATTGCTGTTTTTATATAAGTTTTGTGTCTAGTAATACTTTTCTTTTCGAGTATCAAGATTCATTGGGATTCGTTTTTAAGGACAGGGTCTTCCAAGTCCTACCCTGTTATTTAACCCATAACTGGAGAGAAGGGACGGATTAATACCTTTCCCAAGGATACCAGTGCTTAAGTGAATGCAGAGTATTCAACTGGAATTCGAACTCGGCTCACCGATTTCACTTTCCAAGCTGATATCCACTGCAACACAACGCACATCCGTCACCTGGTATTCCCAAGCGGTCACCCATCTAAGTACTGACCAGGCTCAACGTTGCTTAACTTCGGTGATCGAGCGAGAACCGGTGTATTCAACGTGATATGGCCGTAAGCCAGATTAGAATGAGAGACAAAACTGTCTGTAAGAAAAATGCGTTGGGATTTTTTAGATTAAGAGAGGACAATAAATTACTTTATCAGATCCGACGAGCAGAGTGTTATACTGATTTTCTAAGCGCCACTTAAATTTGGCCCAAGGCCGAAAGTGTGGAACACCCAGTGAGGATCTCATTCACGACTCAGTTTTAACAGTTTCTAGCGAGACAAGCTTGCTAACAATGAAACCACGTCGGGGTGAACGTGAATTAATAAATATACATATGAGAGTGCACATATGTCTAGCATTATTATTCAGGTGTTAATAAAACAGTGCTCAATGTAATAGAAACAGAGCTATTATCTATATATATATATATATGTGTATGTGTGTGTATATATTTTCCTACGTCGATCGTGCCATCAACGTAGGACACCATATATATTTATTAAGGTCCTTACGTATTATCGGGAGGACCTTTGTGGCCCGCTTATAACACTAAGGAACTGGAAAAATCAGGCTTTCATCACCTCAACGTCAACCACAAGTACAACTTTGTGGATTCGAACACCGGGGCTCATACGCAGACAGTGGAACGCCTATGGGGATCGACAAAGTGGCGAAACAAGAAGCACTGTGGCACTGCACGTCACCATTTGGAGTCGTATTTGGCCGAATTCATGTGGCGGAAGCATGTTGCCTGTACTGATGTCTTTGAGTTACTTTTGGAAGCAATTGCGACGTTCTGGCCTCCGGAATTACAAATGTAATGTTATTTTATTGTTTTAACCGTTTCAATAAATAATTTACTTTAATTTTTGAGTCGTTTTTTTAAAGGTCCTCCCGATAATACGTAAGTACCTTTATTAATATATATTGTCTTCATAAAGTCACTCCAAGGACAAAAACGGTCGGCTAAGAAGTTTTCCTCTTTTGTTTATATTCATTTAGATACACTCTATCTGAAAATATATATATATATATATAGAGAGAGAGAGAGAGAGAGCTGTGAATATATATATATATATATATATATATATATATATATATATATATCCTGTCACGCTCATCGAGAGAGAATAGCGAAGCAGTTTCTGCTCAGTCCATTCTCTTTCCTACCAGTTAATAAAAATTCCTACCACGTGTTTGCTCTTTAACAGTACTTTATTATTTTATATTTTTGCAATAATTATGTCATCGAATAATGAAGACTGTTACGACCGAGGGTATAATGTACTGTTTATAATATATAATAAATATACTTTCACTCAAATATGAGGTAAAATATTATTAATAATAATAATAATAATAATATTAATAATAAATAATAATGTTAAACAAAAATTCAAATATATATGTTAGAGCCATTGGTGTCTTTTGGATTTTAAATCAGTTCATTTCAAGTATATCTCTTTTTCTATTAGCTCGTATGTTACATTGTGTTACTATTGCTTTTGCAATGACCGCTTATATTCTGTATGGTCTTGGTCTGAAGTTAATTGTCGAGAATTATGAGATTAATGCACTTCTTAATGACCAGACTGGTATTTATTAAGTCGAAATTGTGGTTAAATATATTACAGTGCACTATCAGTGCTTTTAATGTGGTATGTAGCATATCTCTGCGATGTTCATGTAGTCTATAATTGGGATTTCTGAATGTTTTGCTGATGTACACCATTGGGTATTTTGTGTAATCTTGTCTGTATATTCCTGGCTCCACTCTGTTGTTGTTGCTGTGTCGTTTGATGCTAAATATATCTCTTATTTTTTATAATCGTTTCAATCCAAACAAGGCAGAAATGCCACTGGTGCGCAGTGAGAGGACAGTGGGAGAATTACAAAAGTTACAGGGGATATCGATAAAAAGATGGGAGATTGATGGGAATCAAGTAGATAAAAGATGGTAATTGACGTTGCATTTAAACTTTTGGAGATTGTAGCTATCAAAGAAGCGCGCAAATAGAAGTGAGTTCCCTAAACGGGAAGTGCGAGAAAAGAAACTGTAGGAGTAGGAGAGGCTGTTACATTTAACTAGTTCAACGATGAAACTGTGGGACCTTAAAGCCAGTCTAGTAACACGAGGTCAAAGTACGAGAGGGAAAAAAGCTCCTCAGCGGTTGCCATGAAAATACTTATTGAAAAGACAGGGAAGCAACGTTATTATTTTAGATGGTGATGATGAATTTTAGGCTAAGTTTTGAGAAGTTACCTTCAATGGTGGTTGTTATGGAGTGGGTAGATAGGATTATGTGCCTACTTTTGTTATAGTTGTTGGGACTATTATAATTTGTAGATATTTTAATACTTCTGCTGTGGCTTTTGTATGTTTTGTATTTGGCATTTGTGGAGGTAATAATTCGGGTATTGGAGGTGTTTGAAAGTGTTTTCAATGTATTTCTTTTCCTCCGTAATTGTCTACCGATTATTACTCCAGATTTAATTTCATTGTTGTGATGGAAGTAAAAATGTATTGGATAGTGATTTGTACACTTTCTAGACTTTAAGTTGTATATACTTAGGCGTGCGTATTAACATGATACTGAGAAATAGTAAAGTGTAGCTTACCACTCTGTTTTCATTGGCAAGCTGCAATTGCATACGGAAACAAGAGAGAATAACCAAGTGCGTAGATAATTCACTCTCCGAAACTACTCAACGTGCCCCCAGACACTGACAACAAATTGGTTGCTGTATTCATATGCTATTCATTGTTAACTTGACTGACAGAGGCTAGCGAGAATTTAATATATATATATATAAGAAAAATTAAGGCAGACACGTTATTTCATGGTGAATCGGAAGTATGGGCCTATTTCAGGCGAATTCGTGTAAAATCCTTTGTTAAATAAAGACGGAAGCTAATGATAGTTCGCCTGAAATAGGCCTATACTTCCGATTTACCATGAAATAACGTGCCTGCCTTAATTTTTCTTATATTTGCTCTATATGTATTTATATACATATATATTTAGAGCTCTCTTACAGAGTTATCCTACCACTGTATGTACAGGATACTCCTTTGGATTCTTCTATACTCACACTGCATGCTGATATATATTGTTTAATTACTTAGTTTTTGGTCATAATAAAATTATACCAGTACACAGTTGTATTAAAAAGTGTTCAATAAAATTATATTGCAGAACTTTTGAATATTCTTCATTTGTAATCGAGTTGTTACGCGACCTACGTTTCTACCGTGTGGTGTCTTCAGGCGAATTGCAATCGCCTGAAGAAACCACATGGTTTAAAAGGTATTGTTTTTAATGTTCGGTTATATTGAGAATGTTAATTTAGTCAGATTTTGATGAAAAAAAATCTCTATAATTCTGCAGAGGTGACCATATAACGGTGGTAGCGTATGCAAATTGTGCTCGAAGAAAAATTAGCTATTATGTTTTTCCCAGAAAGAAAAAAAAATGACTAAATGAAAGATCAGAAATTATGTACAAATATAATCATTTTTTTTTTTTTTAATCATATCACCCCGAGCAAGGCGGTAACGCCACTGATGTGCAGGGGGGCTACGTAAGAGTAAAAAGATTGGAAAAGAGAAAGCCGGAAACCGCATCCTAAACAGGAAACAAGGGATGAGCCTCTTCACCTGTTCAATGGACGTGGGTGGAGTGTGAACCGGGCGATAGTTTAGTCTATCTACTCCAATTGAAAAAAAAATACAAGAATTATACAATCATGGATGAAGGTTTTCTAAGATCTTTAAATAACTCCTCCCTAATTTTGAAACTTTTTCGGTTGTTTGAAAATTCCAGTTGCGTGTTCGTAAAAAAAAAAAATCTCTGTTCGAGCGTTTGAAAAACGGTAAAATCAGTTATTGTAAAACTCGCCTGAAAATACCGAAAGGTTGAAACCTAGGTTGCGGAAATAAACTTATTTCCAAATGAAAAAAAAAAAAAAATATATATATATATATATATGCTCTCTACTAAGTTGTTAATAATATATAATATGCATGTATAGAAGTATACTCTCTACTAATATATTTTTTGTCGCACAGACGTCCGAGTGGCAATTTGCAAGTAGGATTTTTTATTTTAATTCAAAGGTAGTTGCACATTTTTGTTGTTTGTTTTTTTATTGTTTTCTGTTTTCATTATTTTTTTTTTTAAATCCTTGTCTTCCCCCGTGTTATAAGTTTTCGGTTTTTCGCTGGTGATTCTTCTATTATAAATTGTTATCCTGTCTTAATAGGCATTGAAAGGAAATGTTGGGCAAATGTTTTGTCTTTTTTTTTTTTGTAATTGTAAAGTGTAAACAAATGTTTTTCTTTTAAAATTTTACCTAGTGACTGTCTTGTATTTTGTTTTTTCTATTTTGCGCTTATTTATGTCTTGCGATTTCAACTAAGTTTTGTGTCTAGCACAAGAGCTTAGATTTAGTAGAAATAAAATTTTTATATATGTAAATAAATATCCAGAATATAATATATAGAAATATATTAAAATATGCTCTCTACTACGATGTAATATATTATATAAATATCTACAAGTATCCTCTCTACTAATTTGTTCTATAAATGCGCTCTACTAAGTAGTTGATAATATAAAAACACTTAGAAATTTTTTTTCTTTTTTATAATCGTGTCACCCCAAGCAAGGCATTTTACTGCCACTGTTGAGCAAAGGGTTACATAGGATGAAAGTTATGAGAAAGTGACAGGTTATAGGGAGTGTCAGGAAGGGGATAACAGAAGGACGAGAATACTGATGAGTGAAGTGGACGAAGAAAGGAGCATGAGAGAGAGGGGGCAGGTTAGTGAGATAGATGACTATTGACTTTACATTTAAATTCTTGGAGATTGTAGCTGTCGGGGAAGCAAGTAAACGGAAGAGAATTCCACAGGCGGAAAGTGCGAGTAAAGAAGCTGTAGAGTAGAATTTGTGTTTACAATTTATTGGTTTCACATTAAAAGAGTGGGGCGTAGTTGCTAATCTTGTGGCTTGAATAAATTCATATATAAAGAGTACCAGTAAGCTAAGTTCATTTAAGTAGAAACTGTAAAAGTATTGGTAGAAGAGACACAGGGAAGCCACATTGCGCGTATTATTCATATTCATTTTTATGTGAATAAATTTTTTTCTTAATTTCAGCCAGTACAAGGACCAAGAGCCACTCTAGGTAGTGGTTTACTGAATGAGGTTTATGATATGAACGCAAGAGGAGGAGGTAAGGTGTGAAGATTAAGAGGATACAGTAGATAGATAACAACGATGAACTTGATGTTGTGATTGTATTGTTTAGTGTAAAATGTACAAGTAAGTCTATTCTACAAAAAATCTCGCGGATAAGAATACATGTCTGACCAAAATAAGAGAGTGAGTCAATATAATAAGAGAGTGAGTCAACCCTGTGGATGTAGAGGGGCGGGATTTTGTAAAGGTCTGAACTAGTGGCACTAAAGAATGGGGCTCATCTGGAGTTATGAGAAGTAGAGATAAACCTGCATCATTGGAAAATAAATGTTCTTCCCTATGGACGCGCAAAAGATTTTGAACTCTATGAAGGTTGGAAAGTGAGGATTAGGCAGCTCCAACCCAGATATGACAGCAATCCTCCTTTTTTTTGTTGTCTCATTTGACACTTGTAACGATAAAACATGGCAGCAGAAGCCAAGTACTTTCTGGTGCGATAGAATGAGAATAATAATTCCGGCCCATATCACCCCAAGCAAGGCGGTAATGCCACTGATGTGCAGGGGGCTACATAAGAGTGAGAAGATTAGAAAAGAGAAAACCGGAAACCACATCCTAAACAGGAAACAAGAGATGAGTCTCTTCACCTGTTCAATAGATGTGGGTGGAGTGTGAACCGGGCGATAGTTTAGTCTATCTACTCCAATTGAAAAAAAAAACGAAGTGAGAAGATTAGAAAAGAGAAAACCGGAAACCACATCCTAAACAGGAAACAAGGGATGAGCCTCTTCACCTGTTCAATAGATGTGGGTAGAGTGTGAACCGGGCGATAGTTTAGTCTATCTACTCCATTTTGGATTTCATCTGATTTGTAAAGATAAAGCATGGTAGAAGGAATCTGATACTTTGTAGAGCCGTATAAAGAATCGATCATTTTTCCAGGATCTTTAGCGATGGATCATATATATATATATATATATATATAAGTTTAACTTGAATCGCAGTAATGAATATTAAGAACAATACGGGAAAATAGGATAAAAACAGAATGCCTGTTGTCTTGATTTAAACCCAAACCATATGTTTAAAGAACAAAGAAAATATTTTCAAAATTCATTTCGTGGATAACTGTTGAATTGCTACCTGGGACACGATATTGCTCGAAGATAACAGAGCCGGTAAAGAATGACGCTAACCCAGAGGCGATTAACGAGAGAGGTTACATGTACTGCCGCGCTGGACTAATTAGATGGAAACAAATATTTACTGTCATTAATAAATCAAAGTGAAGCCAAAATGGCAACGTTTAGAAGTGTTATATTCGCTCTTCACGATCTCATTTAAAATGAGGGAAAAAAGTTGAGATTTTTTTTTCTTTCCTTTATTTATCTTGGTTCGATGAGATATCAGCAAATATTGACGTTCCTCGCCTAATTTTATGGTTTCTAACACTTGATTTTGTTGTATATTTGATTTCATTTATTTTGTGTGCCTTTGAGAGATTTTGTTTGGATTATTAACTCACTTCTTCTGTTAGCATGGTCATCAGTTTGTTGAGAAACTAATAGAGTTTATGAAGTCGATCTCCTTAGGATATAAGTTCGAAGAAGGCTTCGTCTCGGCAAGGAAGTGCTTTTCTTGCTTTTAGATTTTTTTATTTTTTTTTTTTTTTTTGATAAAATGATGCAATGACGCAATGCTTCTTTTTTCTGATGATGCGAATAATTGTTTGATTACGTATTTTAGAATTTATAAAGTTTTCTTTGCTTATTTATCATTAGCGAGATTGACTTTGTCATAAAGTTTATTGGTTGGTTGATCATTAAGTTAGATTACACTTAGAAATTAATAATTTACTTCCGTTCACACGTCTCCGCCATGATCCAATATGCCATGAATAACTTTGATGCTAGCAATCATTTCTCTCTCTCTCATTGTCTAAAGATTATTGCTTGATTGATGTTTTTTTCCGGTTTATCAACCTTTTGTAAGTTATTTAAAACCAGAAAATATTTTTAGATTGTAATCGCCCGGTTCACACTCCACCCATGTCTATTGAACAGGTTAAGAGGCTCATCCCTTGTTCCCTGTTTAGGATGTGGTTTCCGGCTTTCTCTTTTCCAATCTTTTCACTATTACGTAGCCCCCTGCACATCAGTGGTGTTACCTCCTTGCTCGGGGTGATACAATTAAAAAAAGAAAAAAAAGATATTTTGAAGATAATAATGATTTACTGATACTTCTACTAGTACCTAACCCATAGTTAGGGAAGAAGTGGTGGATTTGTATCTTTCCCAAGATTATTTGTACCCTTATCCATTAGACTACCCGCACATCCAAGCTTCCTGCATCCGATATTTCCAAGCGGTTACCCATCTAGGTACTGACCAAGTTTAACGTTCCTTGGTGATCGGAGAAGAAGCGGTATTTCAAAGTGATATGTCCGTAAGCAGTCCAAAGTAGAGAAGGATACGTGCTCTCTGCGGTTAATAATAATAAGGTTTGTTGAAATTTGATGAAATGGCAAAACCTGAAAGTGTTGATTGTGTGTGAATATTTTCTGATGATATCCGCTTTTTTCATATAAATAGGTGCATCAAAACAAATCTTACATTGCCCTGTTAACGTTTCTCGGAGAACGAAATACGTCGGCTAAGAATTGCTTTTCTTCTTGTCTCTTTTTTTAGTCATTTTGTCACTTCTACAAATACAATTCATCTGAGACTACACACACACACACACACACACACACACACACACACACACACACACACACACATCCAAATATAGGGTAAGTATGGATAGAATAAAATTCAGTATCTAAAAAAACCCACTATTCTTAAAAAAGTGCTTAATACAAAAGTCGAGCGAATGACTCCCCGATTTGAGGGTGTTTGGCTACTTTTGAATCTTTTAAGTCTTCATCTCGCAATCAGCACCATTACATGATAAGACACGGGAAGTGTCGAAACAAAATAGCTACTTTGTAGTGATATTATAACATACTTACTTTATAAATTATATAGTTAATAAGTGACAAATTGTTGTTGTTGTTCCAACGAGATAAAAGTAAATAATGGAAAAAGAGAAAAACCGCAAATGTTTATTATTATTATTATTATGATTATTCTGTCATTTTGTATTATAAATCGATTCCTGCTATAAACACACTACCTGCCAAGTCTGCAGGAATACCTAAGGCAGGCAGAGGTGTGTTGTTACGGCTCCATTTCATGTTTTTTTTTCATATCTCCCATAACATTCCTAGAGTTACATAGACAAAGTTCTCCTTAGTGTGTGGGCTGTACTTAACAAGACAATTTTTTGTATATCTCTTAAGCTAGGGTTTCCAGGGATTCTTTCAATGTGTTGTTTTGTTCCATTTTTTATCATTCCAAGTGCACCTACTATCACTGGTACGGTACTTGTTTTTATCTCCACATTTTTTTCTATTTCAATTTCCAAATCTTTATATTTTGACAGTTTTTCGAATTTCTTGGTTGCTATGTTACAATCCACTGGACAAGCCATAACAATTAATTTAATAAGCAAGTTTTTTTTCTTGTTTGGTTTTTAACAATAATGTCCGTCCTATTTGCTTCAATTTTTCTGTCTGTATAGATGGTGTAATCCCATAGAATGGTGACATCTTCTATTTCTGTAACCTGTGCTGGTTGATGTCCATACCAATGTTTGTTCACATATTTTCCATAGTGTTTGCACATTATCCAGTGTAAATATTGCCCTACTCTATAGTGAGAATTTTTATTTTAATTTGGGGCAAGTACAGAACATTCTGAGATTAGATGGTCTATTGTTTCTTAGTATTTATCATAGAACCTACATTTTGGATCCACATTATTATGTATAATATTTTCCTAAAAGTTCCTAGTGAAAAGACTTTGGTCTTGCGCAGCAAGAATAAAGCCTTCAGTTTCAGACTTTAATCCAGATGCACGTAACCATGAATGAGTATTAACTTTATCAACATTGGGTTTATCATCATGTTCTGGATATTGGCCATGCAGAGGTTTGTCTTGCCAGCGTTGTTTCATCTATCCAAGAACTTTATCCTTGGCTTTCTTTTTCATATTTTTGCCACAATAGTTGGTTCTTGGCTTCTTTTTTGCTTTTCTACAGAATCTACTAAATGTAAATCTTGTTTGTATTTACTGCCTTCTTTCAATATTGAACATTTTTTTCTTTCTGTTTTCATGTTGTTTAACTAATTGTATCATCCAATCCTTTGTTGTTTCTATGTATGTTAGTAAGCCAATAGTTTTTGCCTTGTATGACAATTCTAGCTGAATAAGACCTCTTCCTCCTTCTTTACGGGGTATGTATAGGCAGCCTTTGGATGATGCATCTTATGTTTAGAAAGAAGCTTTCTTGTCTTAGAAGTCATTCGTCTGATATCATTTAGAGTCCAGTTCAAGATGTTGAAACTATATTGCACCACTGGGATGGCAAGATCATTATTTGCCATAATTCTGTTCTGAGAGTTCAATTCAGTTTTTAATATCAGTCATAGCCTTCTATAGTACTCTTTACACAATATTTCTTTCACTTTTTATGGTGAATTCTTTCACTCTCACCTAGGTACTTATAAGCTTCTTCTTACTCTAAGTTTTTTATTGTTACAGCAGGGTCTAAGCTAATTGAAAATGTTTGCTGTAGTGATCCTCGTAAAACTGTAGTTTTAGCACATTTATTCAAATTGAATGCCATTCCGATGTCTTCACTGAAGCATTTTACAGTTTGCAGAAGAGCTTCCAACTCATTATCATTCTTAGCATACAACTGTAAATCATCCATGTAAAATAGATGGCTTATTTTCTTTTTAGCTATTTTATAATCTTATTATTATATGGCTTTTTTCCATATTTTTTAATATTTTGCTACACATGTTTTGGTTCACTGACCCCCCTAAAAAGTGAAGAATGACTGGTCGTACATATTATAAAAATGCTTTACTTATGTTAATTTTTATTTTAACATGCTGGACAGACCACACGCGCGCGCACATACAAACGCAGTCTATACTTATGCACACACGGATGCAAACTGTATATATGCACACACTGACACACAAAAAGCATGCTCACAGAAATGCATACACGCACACACATGTACAAACATACATCGGAAGAAAGCATAAATACGCATACACATTTACACATGCACACAAAGAGAAATAAATACACAAAAAATAAATACACAAATAATAGAAGAAAGGAAGACGCCACAAAAGATATCTTCTATATGCCGTGTCCCTTCAGAACGTAGGCGATCATGGCCCTCCATATCTTCCTATCGCTTGTCGCTCTTAATACTCTTTCTTCTGTTATTCCACTCAATCCACGCTCCAGCATCCATCTGCTCAAGTCTGTCAGATATGCTGGGCGTTGCTTTTCTTTGTCTCTCTTCCCCTCTGTTCGTCTTGTGAGCATCAGGTTCTCCAAGCCCTCCTTTCTCATTACATGTTCTAAAAACCTTTCATGATGTTAAGTATCAGTTTCTTTCTTGTGTCCATCCTCTCTAAAACCTCGTCGTTGCTGGCGTATTACGTTCATGGTATCCTCAGCATCCGTCTGTAAAACTATATTTCGGTTACTTCGTCTTTCTTTCATTTTTGATGAGATTGTCCAGCATTCGCTGCCCTATTGAAGGACAAACATCACATAGTAATCCAGTACTCTCTTTGTTTTTAGCAAAATTTTCCTGTTTCTTAATGCTCTACTTAGGTACCTCCCTGAAATCTCTAAAAAAGAATATGAATAAAAAAGGTCCCAAACTTAATAAAAACGATTTTTTTCATCAAAATGTTTATATTATTATTAAGAGGAAAGATCAAAGTAATTTTTTTTTTTTGAATCCCTTCTAACCTTTTCGAAATTTTGGTAGAAAATCTTGTTTTGATTTTTGTTAGCGGGTAATCAAAACGTTTACGACTGTTTTTACAATGGAAAACGTAATGATGACATCACCCACTTTTTTCCCCGGTGACAAACATTAATTTGGAAACTCTAGCAAAAATGAAATTATTGTCGGATTTTAATGAAACTTTCAGTACTCATTCACAAATGAATGAAATTATTTTTGAAAAGATTATTTTTTAAAAATCTAGGTAAAATATCTTTTCCCCCACCGCCACGTAAATCCATGAAATTTTAATAAATTTTAATTTGTACTTGTCTATAATTTTATTAGTTAAACACAGGACTCATTGGGGAATAGTACAATAAAAAGCAATAAAACTCTGATATTATTTCATTTGATAATCTTTTAATTGCTTGAATAATTAATAAAAACTAAGAACATCAGTCTAAAGAAATTTTTTTCCGATTACTAATAAAATTTTAAAAGAATGGCTTTCATTTTTTTTTTTATTATAATAATTTATAAAATTTCAAAAATATTTCAAAAATCTTCAATGATTTGTACCCGTTAGATTTTTTTAGTTAAAAATTGATGATTATATTGCCTATCGAAAATTGAAAAGTTTGATAAAAATTGTTTTGCCTTGATATTTAATTTTTTTTTAAATTTGTGCGTGTAAAATGTTCATTTTGATTAAGTACGATGTTCTGTATGGGACATATTGATTTTAGAAGTTAACAGGTTTTGTGGATTGATTTTCCTTACATGGAAAACCACAGAAAACCACAGTATTTTCTTGTTTATGGTATTGGCTTACAATGAAATAAAAAAAATAATGTGTAAACATTTGTGTAAGTATTAATAAAATGAAAAGTACTATAAAAATTTAATAACTTTGACTTACCATAACAATCATGCAAATAATTCGTATTAATAAAGAATAAAATGAAAAATAAAATATTTAAAAATATCATAAAATTTCATAAATTTATAAGTAAAACACTAAAATATTTCAGGAATTACTAAGCTACCTCACTATTTCTTAAATTTAAAGCTATTAAATATTTAAATTAATTTAAGAAAAGTTTATATTATTTTAAAAAGAAAATTCTTTTTTTTCAGAAACTATATTCAAACGTAAGCTAATGCAACTAAAATTCAATAAAATATTAGATTGCTGAAAATATTAGTTCTTTTAAATTACTAGGTATGTATCATTCAAAGGTCACGTGTTTCAAGGTTGGTTCCTCTAAAAAAAATTATGTCAATTCGGATGAACCATAATTGACGAGTTGACAGCCCGATTACTGACAGGCTGTCAACTCGTCAATTAGCACTTCATGAATATCTTATCTCAGTGACTAAGAAATACCCTTTTTCTTAAATATATGCCGTAAACAAGTAATATTTGTTTCAAATCAGATTAATTTTAATTTGCTATTTTTCCAGAATTAACAAGTCACAGAAGTATTTTTTGTAAGATTTTTAAAACCGAGAATTAACTTTTGTTTACAAACGTGTCGATCACTCAAAAATGGCAGCAAAATTAAAAAATTGAAAGAAAATTTCAAACTTATATTTTCCAGTCAATATAATTTCTGTTTGAAATAAACCAGAGTATTTTGCTTGCTGGAAATAGTAAATTTAATCATTTAGCTTTCAATTAAAACTAAAATAAAAGTTTCAAGAAAATCTTTTCCTTTTTAAAAATCGGTTTCAATGTTAGATATCGAAAATACTAGGGACGTATCTACTCTACTTAGCTACTGGAATGCATCCTTGGCCATGGCAATACGCCTTCGAATCTCAGTGTTGCACTTTCCGTCCTGTGTTAGAACACTTTTCAGGTATTTAAATTTCTGCATCTGTTTAATTTTAGTATCACCAACTTGTAGTTCGCATTTTTGGGGGCTCCTCTTTCTACTGTTTACGATGCATTCAGTTTTCTCTAAGAATTGTCTCGCTGTATAAATTAAAGAGATCCGTTGAGAATGTACATCAGTCTTACACCCCTTTCTATCCTTGTATATCTGCCGAACTCGTTTCCTTTCTGTATGCAGGCAGTTTTCGGCCAGTACAACTTCTTTATTACTCTAAGATCTTTTCTGGATATGTCAAGGTTGCCGAGCGTCTTTATCATGGGTTTGTGGCGTACTTTGTGGAATGCCTTTGCGTAGTTAATGAAACACAGGTACACGTTCTTCTGCATTTGTATTGCTCTTTCTGGTAACATTCTAAGCATAAATATCGCGTTCCTTGTTCCGAATCCGCACTGTTCTTGTCTTATTTCCGGTCTGATTCTGTTGCGCACTCTCTTCATCAGAATTCGGATGATGAGTTTTGTTACGTGACTTATTAAACTGATTGTCTGGTGGAGTTCACGTTCAAATGCACCTGGCTTCATCTGCAGTGTTATGAAAATCAATCTGCTTCGGTCTTTCGGGATTTTGCCGCTGTTGTAGATTTCATTTATGATTCCTCTGATTTTTGCCTATTCCTAAATCATCCAAGGCTGCCAACATTTCTATTACAATGCCGTCTGGTCCTGTTCCTTTGTTTCTATTCAGTTTGGCCAGTGCAGATTCCTCTTCAGATTTTAATATTTCTGGTCCGTCTGTATTTCTGTGGATTCTCGGTTGCACTCTCTCGTCGTGAAAAAGATCTATGTTTTCTTCCCTCCTCTGAAGTACTTCCTCCTTTTCTAATATTAGTGTTCCATCCTTGGATTTTATACATCCCGTTGAGGAGTATATTCTTTGTCTTGTTAGTTTCCTTAGTTTTTTATGCATGTCTCCGTTATTGGACGTGTTCAGTCTCTCTATTTTTGCACATTTGTTGTTGAGCTATTCCTCTTTCGCTTGTCTGCATTTGCTCCTTATTTCCTTGTCTAGTTTCCTGTATTCCGTTTCATTTCTTAGCATTTTCTGTCTCTTTTGCATTATGTCGAGAAACTCATGTTATCCACTCATTTTTTTCTTCTGCGTCTTTTTTCCTTTGGGACGATACCGTTGACCGAAGACACTAATGCTTCGTTTAGTGCGTCCCATTTTGAGATTCCGTTTCCAGTTTGTCCCTCGTATATTTTTTCACGCTATCCGTGTACTTTTCCTGCAGCATGAAATCGTTCATGAGTGTGTTGTATTGCAGTCTGGATGCTGTACTAGACTTCTTCATTCTCCGTAGTTTCACCCTTAGTTTGCATACAACCGGAAAGTGGTCGCAATCGGCACTTGGATAAGTTCTACTATAAACAACTGCATTCCTGAATCTCTTCTTGGCTGTTATGTGATCAATTTGATATTTTTGTGTATCCTCCTGGGCTTCTCTATGTCCATAATCGTCTTGGGTATTCTTGAAGCCAGGTGTTAATTATTACTTGGTCCTCCGCTGTGCACCATTTTTTATCCATTTTTGTCTTTCATTGCTGTTTCTAATACGAAGTTGCCAAATGTTACCCCTACCCTCTTATCTACTTTTGCATTCAGATCTCCCATAATAATTCTAATTTCTTACGATTTACACTGAGCCTGGGCGCTATTCAGTATGGAATAGAAAGATTCTATTTCCACCTCAGTTCTTTACGTTGTCGGTGTATAAACTACTATAACCGTAATGTTGAAGGACTTTCCTTTCAGTTTGACCAGTTTGGTAGTACTTTAAGACGCAGTTCTCATGTCTCTGTTTAGTATCAAGCCGACTCCCTTTTCACTATTTTTGCCGCCTGGCTATATTATCCCGTAATTGCCACTGACGAAATCTCCATTGTTTGGCCATCTAGTTTCACACACTCTCAGAATACTGATATTCAATCTGCTAATTTCCTGCTTGACATTCTGTAGCTGTCCTCAGTTGTTCTGTGATCTGACATTCCATGTTGCGAGGGTAATTTTGTTTTTGATGTAAACAGTCGCTGGATAACGGTTCAGTGACACTTGTTGCTCATGTCGTTCCTTCCCGAGCGAAGGACCAGCTCCTAAGAATTGTCTCCGTTTTACGCCGTTGATATTAACAGTCGCTGGATGACGGTCAGGTGACACCTGTTGCCCATGTCGGTCCTTACCGAGCGAGGAATTAATTCCTTTGGACTTAACCCCCTTCACGCCGTTAGGTTTTATGTATTTGTGACTATGATTTTTATTGGGAGTGACTGTGGAGAGGTTTCCTGCTGCCTTCTCTACGGTGATTTATCGAGACACCACCTCCAATTAGCTGGCCGTTGGCTCCTTAAGAATTCTTCTGCCGTTTTTGTAGGTCGTTTTTCGTCCTACCGGATTACAAACATCCCGCCTTACTCACAAATACTGGGAATTGGGTAGCCGGGTGGTTGCCGACAATCCGACAGATGTTTTGTTGTGACATCACATATACCTAAGGAAATAATTCAAAATTGAATACCTGTGTCTTTCGAATGGTGGTGGGGGCGGAATACATTAATATTTTTTTTGTAGTGGATAATGTATTTATGAAACGCTAGGAGGAAGAAAATCTTATTAAGCTACAACTCAAGTCCAAACAGACACTTTTTACACAGTCTAGTTTCCAAATTTGAAACTTTACTGACTCAGTAAAACTTGTAGTAAATTCGTTTCGCTTTTTCAGATTATATTCTTATTCAATAGAAAGTTGGATTGACAAAAAATGAATTTATAGCCAAGTAGCAGTATAGCCCGGCGTTGCTCTGGTGTAATGAAAGCTTTAAAACTAATCCATGGTCCTGAAGCTCAGACTCAGTCTAAAGAATATTTGTGAAGTTTGGTGAGAAGCGAATAAAAATTGTGGATTTGTATAAAGGACATACAGACAGATAAACAGACACACACAAACATCTTGCCTTTTATATATATATATATATATATATATATATATATATTATCGATTTTCTGCACTATTGTAAGAACTGCAACCTTGAAACTTCTGAATATCGTTTCTTATGTCTTTGCCTATGAGTGTATCAAATTTGATTAAAATTGGACCACTCCTTCTATAACCCGATTTTTTTCGATTATCGATTTTCAATATTTATTGGGGGTACCTCGACACAAAACCTAGCTAAGAACACTCGCAGACGGTTGTAGTACAACTGTGTAAATTTTCAAGAAAATCTGTTCAGCCGTTTTGGAGTCTGTATGTAACGGGCACACACACACAGACAAAATTCCATTTATAAATAAGTTTAGATTTAGATTATATTTAGATATAATTTTTTTTTTTAACAAGAGAAACAGACATAAATGTACTGACAAGAATGGTGGGGGAGCTAACTGAACTATATACCATCGTTAGAAATTCAAAGTTTTTTTCAGCAATTTTCTGACCTTGGTGTCAAAATATTCAAAATTAAATATCTAAGACGTGATAAAAATGTAACTGTCTCATACAAGTATAATCTAATATCTACGCTCGTAACTTGAAAAAAAAGAAATATAAAATACACCTTCACAGAGACAATTTTCAATGAAAAGGCTTCTCCAAATGCAGAGTCCAGCTTTATATTTGGATTTTTTACTGAGTAAATGAAACTTGCACTGAAACCGTTTTGCTTTTTCTGTATGTATTCCCATTCGATAACAGGTTGGACTGGCAAAAAGTGACTTTATAACAAATATAACATTTCATTAACGAGAGGAAAACAATTTTAACATGCATACCTACCTGTTTCATTTGCGAGTGGGGTGGATTTCGTTAGTATTTCTTGCTGTAATGGATTATGACACGTATTGGGTGGTGGGAAACGAGAATGTTGTTATAAAGTTTCAACTTATACTAAGTTTGAATAGACTCTTTTACGCAAAGATTCTGGCTTCAATTTGAATATTTACTGAGTTGAGAGAAACGTTTAAAATTAAAAATAAAATTAGGCAAAGTACACAAAGAAGATATAAAAGGATAACAAAAACATCCTCCTCCCTTTTTCTTTTCCTTCTCTGACGAGGTTTAATTATTTTATTACCCATTATCCAGAAAAAAATATTTTTCGACCAGTCCAACACAGATTCGAATGACTTACACGCAAAAGACAATTGCTTAAAAAAAAGTTATGAAAGTAAAAAAAAATTATATGTATGACCAACCATTTTATTACCTGAAGAGAATCTCAAGACCCTAAACACGTTTAGCTATATATATATATATATATATATATATATATAAATGTTTGCTATTTTTTTCTTCTTCTTCAAATATATAATGAGAGAAAGAAGATAACGGGAGACATGTGTAATGTAGCACGTTTACATCCATATATGGAAAATCGTTACATTATAATGAAATTTGCTTATTTATTTCTCGGATTACTTATTTTAGTTGTTGTTCTTTGAAATATATTTTTTAAAATTTTATTTAATTTTTTTTTTTTTTTTTTTTTTTCAAATGCATGACCTAACCAGTAAAATATACAGCTTGAGGCTGGCGTTATTTTTTTGTTCTGTTTTTTTCTTAGCAGCAACATTGAAGTGCTGTCAGCTTTACACAGTAATGATAAACGGAAGAAAATGATGATTGAAATTAATTTTAAGAACTCGTGTCACGTTCTGAATAAATATGTTAAAATTAAACTGACGAAAAATAAAGTTCCCATTGCATTTGGAAAAAAAAGAATTAATTACAAAAAATAATAATGATGATGATGATGATGATAAGATACCTTGTGGATACCTGATATCATTTGGAGTGTGTAGAGATAAGAAGTTAAGAACTAAAAGCATTTGGGGAAAACCCAAAGTAAAGTTGCACACCCGCAAAATTGGATTCAAACGACTATTCACAAGTCAGTGCGAAAAGCAAATTCTGAATCCTGATTGGATTAAAAAAAAGAAAATTCATAATGACGTTATTTCACATCTAAAAGCGAAAATGTTTGCTGGAGCCGGTCACATGACCAGATTGAATTACTTAAGGACATTTTGTGACTGGTCAACAGAATCAGATGGGAGCTACGAGACGAAACAACTAAAATTTTACTTCAAATCGATAAGGTCAGGTCGTACCTTTCTTTCTTTCTTCTTTCACGTGTACTGATTACTTTTACTTCTTCTTCTCCATCCAAAGACATTACTACTGAATACATACATACATACATACATACATACATAAGTACGTACGCATATACTTTTCAACAATTACTGCTATGAACATTTTTACGAGTCTTGATACTCATAACTTTATCATTGAACACGAACTCTACTCTTAACTTCATATAATGTTTCTAATTGCGCATTAACTTCTACAACTTGTCTTATTTCTTCTTTTAATAAATCTCTATTTTTAAAATGCAAAATGTATATTTTATTTTTAAACTATTCCACATATTGCAACCTGCCGACAACCAACCTGAAAACGATGAAAACCTTCTGATGATAATTCTGCATAAAACCTGTAAGCTGTATGGAGTTCGGTTCGGTTAAGACACAAGGCCGAATCAAAGGAGCATTAACCATCTCCCTACGGCTTCAGGTCCACAAGTGACAACACTGCTTAGAACAGCTCATCTGTTAAAGGAAAGCGTTTTGATTCTAAGCTGCGGGTAGGATCTAAGACCATCATCACCCGAGCGAAACATCTAATAGTCGGAGAGGATATGAAATGCTACTAATAAGAAAATTCAAAAGATGTGAGGTATGAAATCCATTTCTATCCCAGTAATGTTAGAAGCACTTAGTCTGATACACAAAGAAACTGACGCACTTTGAGACCAAATACCAGGCAAAATTTGTCTTTTTTAAAATCGTGGGATTACGGACATAAGTTTAAAAAAAAACGGTTCTCGTATGCCGTTCCTGGACAGTACCTAGATGTATGACCACTTAAGAATACTAGGTGCTGTAATCTTGGATCTAGGTGGTGGAATAGATAACTACTATGAATTGGAAATCAAAGAGCCGTGTTTCAATTCCAGTCGAGTTCGTTAAATTCACTTACGCGTAAATATCCTTCTGTGTCTGTTCTATAAATACTTCCATGGCTTCTGCTCCAACGAACCTAAGTCACTGGTGCCTCCGCAACAGGTGTTTACTCGTGCAACCAGACTGGCATCTGGGTCTCACCCATTCACAGTTAGATCAACGAAATGCAGACGACAATTCTACTCCCTCAGCTTCTTTTCTCGCACTTCCCGCCTGTGGAACTCACTTCCTTATTCTTGCTTTCCTGACGGCTACAACCTCTAGGAATTTAAATGCAAGGTCAATACTCATCTCTTAACTACTTGACCCTAGTTCTTTCTACACCGCCCTGTATATGCTTTCCTTTCTCTCCACCTTTGCAACTGTCATCAAACCTGTATTCCCATCCTTCTCTTGCTCCTTTATAACTGGTTCGTCCTTCTCCTCGGTCTCCTAATCTTTTTCTTTTTATAGCCCCCTGCACATCAGTGGCGTTACCGCCTTGCTCGGGGTAATATGATTTAAATGAAAGATATGAATCGACTTTTTTCTGCCCCCTGCCCCGCCTATGAGTTGATTAGAAGAACTTGTATCCCTAAATCATTATTATCTCCCCCAAAATTCTTATAATCTAAAAATTATTTTCTGGCTTTAAATAACCTGCAAGATGTTGATAAGCCGTAACAAAACAAATCAATAACAACGTACTCACCAGTGTTGCTTACATCGTACATTGTCAATATAAAATTGGGGACATGTTTAGTTCTGTAGATAGTATTTTAAATTTTTGTATATAAATTCAACTTCTATTCCGGTTTAATTATCTATACTTGCAAATAACACGTGTATTATGTCAAAATTAATTAATATAATATGTTAATTTTATTTATATGTAATTGTCTGCTGGGATGTACGTTGTGGTGCAGTGGATATCGACTCGGAGCGACAAATCAGGGAGCCGAGTTCAAATTTCAGTTGAATTCCTAGCATTCAGTTACGCACAAATACCTTTGGGAAAGGTATTAATCCGTCTCTTCCCTCCAATTATGGGTTAAATAATAGGACAGATTGTTTTCTAACTTGGCTGCCAACCTACTACGGGATAATCTTCTGTCCAGTCAGTCTCTTTCGAGACATGATTGCCCAAGCGTGTATCACGTATGGCACTCAACTGACTGGCTGAATTGTATGCCTATGATGTAATAAGACGCTAAAATGTGCTTTCTTAACATCGGAGAAAATGTTAAAATTAGTGATTTTGTTCTTTGTTGATTAAATTGCGCCGTGGTAAAAATATCTTTCACCTTGAGTCTCAGGTTAGGACACACTGGGGTGCATGTGTATGTACAGATAGCAATACGAATAATAATGAAATCTAGAAAGGAAAAGAAGCAACGGTATACATTTGGCTCGCTATAAAGCTTGGTCTTAAACTGACTGATCCAAAATGGTCGTTAAGTGCGATACGTGATAAACGCTTGGGCGATCATATCTCGAAAGAGACACGACTGACTGGGTAGATAATTATCCCGCAGTAGGTTGCCATTGCTTTCTGCGGTAGACTGGTTGCCGACCAAGGCTATAGAACCCAATCTGTCCTATTATTTAACCCATAACTAGTGGTTTGTAAAATTGTATACAAAAAAAAAAGATCTGCAAAAGATCGTATTCTTAGGAACCGCTTGTTTAGATTCTGAGTAATTTTTTTTATAAAGTAATCTTTTAAAATGTTGTTGCTTTGCAAATATCGAGACAAAAGCCATGAAATAAAGCGAAATGATGATTGAATAAAAATAATATTTATGAAAGAAATAATAATAAAATTAAAAATATGGTGTCTGGATTACAACAAGCCGGACATGTTGGCGGAAGATAAATAGAAAGAAAAGAGTTAATCATTAATCCGTTATCTCCTATTGAGATTTTCACACGGATGTTATGCATGGCGCCATCCTTGTTCAGAAATATCTAAACTGTCAGCTGTAAACAACAGTTTTCTCTGAACGATGCTTTAAAATAGCTTCATGCAGATTGAACCTTTAAGTCTTAACGAGGACCATACTTCTTCGAATCTCGTGGGCTGTCGCTACAAAAACACAAGGGGCTTTAACAAATAACAGAAACCACATCATTTGAGCACTTTCACCAGTGGTTACAAAATGGAAAGCACATGTAAACTGAAGTGAGAATAATGACAAAATCAATATGTTGACATTCCACACAAATTTGAGCAAAAGATTAGGAAGGAAATCTCTATCAGTACCGAAAAGTGCAATAAAGGCGGATTTGAGAAATCAGTTTTCATGGAGAACTCTTTTAATATAAAGATTTTACAAATTTCAACCGAAAGTAGCAGTGATTGCTAGGGTAATGAATACCAAATATCTTTTCATAATGAAACGGCTAATATAGCCATCACTATTTCACACAAGAATAGTGTAAAATGAATTTTTGAAAATAACCATGACCTACAGGATTTATTAGTTGAAAGTCACGGTCATACCATTTGTCATTAGTGCCCTTGGTAGAGTAAGTGGGAGAAGAGACACGAATAAATAAAATTGACATTGATTGTCCAGTGGAACAATTAAAAAAAAACTCTTAAGAACGGCAAAAATAATCCAAAAAAATGAAGATTTAGTCAGAAAACAATTGAAGAACGCATAAAATTTCTGGTTGTGATCCGCTATTCATGCATTCAGTCAGTTAAGTGCCATACGCGAAACACGCTTGGGCGATCATGTCTCGAAAGAGACAGGACTGACTGGGCAGAAGATTATCCTGCAGTAGGTTTCCATTGCTTTCTGCGGTAGATTGATTGCCAGCCAAGGCTATAGAACCCAATCTGTCCTGTTATTTAACCCATAACTAGAAGGAAGAGACGGATTAATACCTTTTCCAAGGATATTTGCGCGCAAGTGAATGCAATGAATTCAACTGGAATTCGAACTCGGCTCCCCGATTTCTTGTTCCGAGCCGATCTGAAAAATTACTGAAATAATAACCATAAAAAAATAAATGCCTTAATGCTACACAAAACATGTCTCTCGTGACCTCTGCCCTTAATTGCTTGGTGTTAACATATGAAGTCTATATGAAAAGTAACGGGACAAACTATATGATTTCCCCCTTCAAAGTAATCACCCTCGTGTCTAATGCACTTTTTCATCCTTCTCTGCCAGTGCTTCTATGCACTGCTTGGAAGCCCCTTATCTCCGCCGTTACGGTCTTCTTGATGACCACCATACCTTCAAAACGACTCCTCTTTGAGCTTGAGGAAAATAAGAATCGCACGAAGCAAGACCAGGTGAATCGAGAATTTGCTCCAGTACGGCGATGATCTTCTTGGCTAGTAACTGCGGATGCTCAGTGCATTGTGAGAAGGTGTATTGTCGTGTTGATGCAGACATGATTTATCCTGTCACAACTCTCGTCTCTTCCTGTGCACTGGGTGAAGCAAGCACAGCAGAGCCTTATTGTAGACTTGCCGATTGTAAATTTTTTCAATAGGCTTAACTCTTAAGTTCTATAGCCCTGGTTGGTAATCAGTCTACTGTAGAAAAAATGGCAACCTAGCGCGGGCAGATCTCCTGCCTAGACAGTCATGGATCGAAATAGCATTTAACTGAATTGAATAGTGACACTTAATATTTAATAGTCTTAATATCGCAATATTCAAATATTCACAAAATAGTCACCATGCAGTGTTGATTCCTATGTCCACAGTATTATTTCTATATATCTGTCTATATATATATTATTGCAATAATAATAATAACATATCGTAATAATAATAAGTAATATTAATAACCATAATTTTAATTAAAGCCAATCTTTTATCTAATATTCCCTTTGAATCTGTTTTGTTTTTTGCCTCCTTCTAGTTTTCATCTTTCTCTCCACCCTCTTCTTTATTTTCCCCTCTTCCTTGCCTCAATGCCTATTTCATTCTAAACTGTTCTAAATTGCAAAAAACGTAATATTTTTCTTCCTTTTTTAATTTAATTTTATTTGTTTATTTTATTTAATTTTATTGGCTGGGATTTTATCTCGAGAAAATAAGCAAATCAATCTTCCGGCATCTCTTTCCGAAATAACTGTTGAAGAAAAGTAAAATAAAAATAATTTTAATGAAAATCGTTGATAATTTGCCGCTTTGCCTTGCTCTAATGTCCATATTTATCTAATGACCGACGAATAGACAATATAAAGACGATGAAAGTGTAATGTATTTCTTCTCTTTTTTTTATTGCAATTAAAGAAATGTATGTATGTATGTATGTATGTATGTATTAATACATATACATAAATAACTGCTTGAGAGAAAGAGAGTGGAGGCGTTAGTAAGCTGGACACAGATTTGTGTGTAAGTGTGTAACATTCACACACGTTGATGAACACTTCTGTGAGTGTGTGTGTGTGTGTGTGTGTGTGTGTGTGTGTGAGGATGAATCGATAAGTCCGTGTCCTGGCACTTCTTTATTAGCTGGAGTTTTATCTAAAAATTTAATTATATAATCTTCGATTTATGTGATATTAATTACTGAATTAATCTCCTTAGTCAGTAAAATGATACTGAAAAATTAAAGACAGAAATTCGGCATGCCACTGAGTTCCCCACTCAGCATAATACTGACATGCCGCATACAATGTTTTAGAAAAATAGCCTTTCATCGTATTCTATACCAAGACACCGCATAAATACACACACACACACACATATATATATATAGAGAGAGAGAGAGACAGACAGACAGACAGCAATCTTTCATTTAAACATATTTCGTTAACGACCAACAAGAAAGATTTTATTTCATTTTTACTTAATTTTTCCAGTATTCGTAAATTTTTTTTTTTTTTTTTTTTTTTTTTTTTTTTGCTGGAGATAAGGAGAGTAAAATGTTCCATCACTTTTTACTTTCCGAGCGCTTTCAGCCATTTCACTGGCCATTTTCAAGGATATTATTTTTCTGATGTTTTTTCTTTGTCTTCCTGTTTGACTGTAACGTATTCCCTTTTCTTTTCTTTTTTTTTTTTTTTTTTTTAAAAAAGGAAAGTTCGTTAAAGCTGTCATGTGATACGCAGGGGCTGGGCATTGCGTGAGCGTCTGTCTATTTTTTAACAAACTTTCAAAACTCCATTTCCACTGTTAAATAATCTAAGGTTGATGGTAGAAGAAAATTGTTGGATATATAGTGCCCCCCTTACAGCGAGGTTTCTTTGATATTGTGATTTAAATAGTATTTTTGCATTTTCACCAAAAATATTTTTAAGGGTTCTGGTAAATTCTGGCTTAATATTTTTATTGCACTACTATTATTAGATAAGTGACGTGTAAGGAGTCTGCTCAGAGAAGTGATTGTATGGCCAACATAGGTAATTGGTTTATGACAAGAAATACAATCTTGTACAGGGCATTGGAATTCATACACTGTATAAGTCATCGCTAGTTTAGATTTGACGGGCAAAGTATGCTATCTTCCATTATTCAATATATTATAAATTTTACATGTTTTTAAGGGATTTCACCACGGGAAAACATATGCCGATTGTTTATTGCACAAACTGCTGATCCGTTGTTTGTCTCTTCTTTCTTGTTTAAGGGTGACGTAACATTTGGAACAGAGAATAACAAATTTATACAAGCAAAATGCGTAAGCTGGAATTGTAGGTGACTGTATGGTATGCCCATATGTTTTTTCAGCACATCTTACGTGAGCTGTCTACAGGGAGTTTATTTCGAACACCATTCCAGACCTGCAAGAGGATGTACCCCTGCTAATAGTTGGTTCATACATGATGGGGCTACAGTACATATTAGCAACATTGTCCGCGATGCACTACCATTAAAGAAGAATAATTATGAGAGGACCAGTTCTATGGCTTCTCCGACATCAATCCTTTGAATTAGTATCTGTGGGGCTAATCTAAAACAATTGGTTTATGGAGCAGATAATAATAATTCTGAGATGCTTCCTTAACGTGTAATAGGATCCTGAAAAAAACATTCAAGACCATGTGCTCGTATTTAAAAGGGGACACGTATCTATGATCCAAGATTTACTGTTCGTATTAAAAAGGAAACTAGAGACATTTTGAAAATGTGTTATGAATTACTGTGTTGACTTTTTAGATATATATTTATGTGAACTTTTGACCTTGTTTTGGTGTCAGGAACCCACCCTCAAAGTTTGTAAAAGTATTTTTGATAAACCATATATATATATATATATATATATATATCTTGTTTGAACATTGTTTTTTTGTTTTTTTTCTTTATCGATACTCGTATTTAAAAAGAAAAATAATGTTCAAACAATTCATTTCAAATTGTCGGTTGCTTATAACTAAGTTTCGTTAAAATAAATATATAAATTAGAGAAAATTTTCAAAATTCAAAGGTGTTGGATGCACATTTCAACATGGTATCTCTAACAAAGATTCCACGTCACATCAGCGACATTGTTTTGTTTCAAATGGCGAAGGCCCTGGGGTAAAGGAGGAAGTGGCAAGGTTAACAACGATCAAGAATTGAGAGTTCCCTTAAGGTCAGGGAAGTGGGATTTTTTTTTTAAGCAAAACAGAACAGAACAGATAGACGGGGTATCAAATATCAAATGGTAGAGGCTAGTGACTGTTTACACAGGTTTGAAACGGTATGTTTAGGAGGGGAAGGAATAGATTTAAATGTAAGATCTTAAAAATTTTTTATTAAGTTTATCCATTACAGGAAGTCATGAATTTAAAGTTATTAAAGAAATATATATGTGTGTGTGTGTGTGTGTGTGTTAACAAAGGAAAAGAGGGGTTTGGTACAGGAGTTCATATTTTATAAAGATAGACAACTAGAATTAAATTACTTCTTTTAGGTTAAGATTTTGAGCTGTTTGAAGAGGTGTATTTATTGGGGAAGGAATGGGTTTCAATATAAGATCTTTAAAAAATGTTATTTAATTTATTTTAATTAAACCTTTTAGGTAGATGCGAGCTAAATGCCAATTACAGGAAGTTATCAGTTTAAAAATTATTAGAGAAAAAAAATATATATATGTCTTAACCAAGGTAAAAAGGGGTTTAGTAAAAGAATCCATATTTTATAAAGATAGGCAATTAAAGGAGACTGGGATAGGAAGGTAGGGGGGTTAAAATACTTTTTAAGGTTAACGTTAAGCTAAAATTAAGATTAAAATTTAAATTGAATCCATTTAATTTATATTCTAACATCCAGCAAACGGGGATTTAAATTCTAAATTTAAGTATTCAAAAAATTTGCCTTGAGGCGGCACTTACTGATTAATTCCCTTCCAAGATTCAGTAGCCGGTGTTGGTGGGGGTATTTTAATATTGAAATATTTTCCAGTAAACATGGACAGCACCTATCACAAAAATTCCTCGGAATACGGGCTGAACCTACTAGTTTCCAGCTAAATTCAGGATCCAGCCCTTCCTCTTTCATTTTCCAGAATGCTCGCGAAAGGGCTGTCTGGTACCTCTGACCGGGGTTCGAAAAAGAGTACCTGTGGTTATACAGCCTTGGTTTGAAAGGACCGGCGGACATACCGATATAGGCCCGGAAGTCGTTTTTTTTTTTTTTTTTTTTTTTTTTTTTTTTATGGAGAAATGCGGGCTTTATAAATCACCTGGGTGGATTTGCCTTTTCCCTCCATCGGGCAGGCGTCCACAGAATTGCAGCTGCATTGGTTTAGAATTCCGGACCTAGATTCAGCATTGCGCACGTCCACCAGAATACTCCTATTATGGGAACCAATAAGGCTGTCCATATTCGGGGTGCAAGAATAACTAATTTTAAGGGTGTACCTATTAAAAATCTTCCGTAGAGGGTTACTGCTATTAAATTTTTTGTCTATTAACTTGAGGAAATATTTACCAATATTGATGTTAGTTAGCTTACAATAAGGGGGAGTTAAACCAAATTATCTTTCTTTTTCTACAGTTTCCTTTATTTTTATTTTTGGATGATTCGGAGTCTTTTGTAGGTTTATTATATGTTAACTTGTTCTTATATCCGCTTTTTTGAAGGGCCTTATTATATATATATATATATATATATATATATATATATATACGTTATTCCATGGTTAAGCGGAAGTATATAACTATTTCAAAATTTTAAAAATAGGTTTCTATTTCCGCTTTTCTGAAATAGGTCTATATTTCTTCTTAACCATGGAATAACGTGTCTGTCTTCATTGTTACATATATTTGCTCTATATGTATTTATATACATATATATATTAAGAGCTCTCCTAAAGAGTTATCCTACCACTTTATGTACAAAATACTTCTTTGGATTCTTCTATATCTACACCGTATGTAATATATACTAGCAGTATTGCCCGGCGTTACTCGGGGGCAATGAAAGCTTTAAAACTAATCCATGGTCCAGAAGCTCAGACTCTTTGGACGTTGACACCAAAGACTAAAAAGCAATAGTTGTTTCCAGTTAAAGCGAAACCGTAGACTGAAAGAAAGATGAATGGATGTAAGTCAAATTTTGATTTCCTGGTATCGATATGAAATAAGTTTTTTATTTTTTCGTCCTAAACTGAATTTTGAAGGCTAAATAAGTCCTCTGAGTAAATGGTATCATGGCTGAGATTAAGAACTACAATTATACCTACTTAGTCAAACCTGAAGCAAAAACTAAAATAAAAGGGCTGAAAAAATAGACATGCAGGCAGATAAACACACACACACACAAACATCTTGCCTTTTATACATACATACATATATATATATATATATATATATATATATACATTATCGATTTTCTGCACTATTGTAAGAACTGCAACCTTGAAACTTCTGAATATCGTTTCTTATGTCTTTGTCTATGAGTTTACCAAATTTGATTAAAATCGGACCACTCCTTCTATAACCCGATTTTTCCGATTATCGATTTTTGATATTTATCGGGGATACCTCGACACAAAACCGAGCTAAGAACACCCGCAGACGCTTATATCACAAATGTGTAAATTTTCAAGAAAATCGGTTCAGCCGTTTCGGAGTCTATAGGTAACGGGGACACATACGCACGCACGCACACACAATGTTCCATTTATAAATAAATTTATATATATATATATATATATATATATATATATATATATAGCCCACCTCTAGTTTATACTGAAGCTATGCTGAACAGACCTTAGTTACACTTTTGGGGAGAGAACGCGTTATCTAGAATGATCAACTTAGCCAGGACGCTTAAACCCATGACTGACTTCACTCGCACAACCACTGACGACTCCTCAAACAAATTTCATTAACAAGGTTTGGGTGAACATGTGGTATGGTTTGCAGGCACTTTTCAAAGGTGTCGCAGGTTGGGATTGCCTCCTCCAGAATTATAACATAACCGAAGTCAGGAAGTTGACTTATTGACAGATCGACCATAGTGAGATCAGAATCCGGGCTGAACGGTCAAAAATCGAACATTCTAGCCACTCGGATATATATATATATATATATATATAAATATATGGGATCACACACTCACCCCTATCTAACTGACTATGTCAGCTCTATCTCTGATATTGAGCGCTTTTAAATAAGTACCGCGCATATATAATGTATAAATAATCTAATATATATAACAAATTGCATAATCATGTCGCCCCAAGCAAGGCATTTCACTGCCACTGTTGAGCAGGGTGCTACATAGGAGGTAGGTTATAAGAAAAGAAACAAGCACACATACACACACACGCACACAAATATATATGTGTGTGTGTTTTTTTCTTTTCTATGTTTTTTCTTGCATTAGGTTTTCTAGTCTTTCTTTTCATTAATGTTTTGGTTATTATTCCTAAATATTATTATTCTTGGCGCCTCATCCATGTGAATTTAAGAGTGCTACTTCACTGCATTCACTTACGCGCAAATACCCTTGGTAAAAGTATTAATCCGTCTCTTCCCTCCAGTTATGGGTTAAATAACAGGACAGATTGGGTTCTATAGCCTTGGCCGGCAACCAGTCTACCGCAGAAAGCAATGGCAACCTACTGCGGGATAATCTTCTGTCCAGTCAGTCATGTCTCTTTCGAGACATGATCGCCCAAGCGTGTTTCATGTATGGCACTTAACTGACTGACTAGATTGATATCTATGTCCCATCCTTTTAGCGGTGAAATAGTTAAATTCAACGGTTACTTCTACAAGAATACTTTCTCTTCACGAAGTTTCCGCCTGTGAAACTCACTTCTGTTCTTTCCTTGACAGCTACAATTTCCAAAAGTATAAATGCAACGTCAATTGCCATCTTCTATCTTTTTGAATCCCATTAATCTTTCATCCTTTCTTCAAATACCCGCTGTATCCAGTTTCTTCTCACGCTGTAACGCCCTGCGCAATAGTGGTGGTTCCGCCTTGCATTTGGTGAAATGATCAAATAAAATTTTATATGAACAGTTTGAAGCATGCTTATCCCATATATATATATATATATATATATATATGTGTGTGTGTGTCATAATTGGAGTATTTTAATAAAATTATAAACCTCTTAATTCACATTCTTAACATTGTAAATATTGTCTATGCCGATAAATACTTAAATGTATATTTGTATTTTTTAATGTTGTTCAGCTTGTATAATATCCAAAAGCCAGTCGAGGTAGAGCTTTAAAGAGTAAGAGACATGATTTATGGGGGATATGTTCGGAAGATAACGGTTAACTCTAAACTTCAACAGGTTCAGATTGTAATGATCGGGAAAACAACCTCCTGGAAGTCGATTCCACAAAATGGCGCTCCGTGATAAGCTTTTGGGGTGTAACTTACATCTCAACAACGTAATACAAAGAGAATGGTGATTCGCTAAAATGTACGTGTCATGGCGGGTCTTAGCAATGAAGATTGGAACTGGTTAGATGATATGGTACGTATTTGTGGGTGTGTCTGTATGTTTGGAGATAAAATTATAAATGCCTATCTGTTAATTTGCATGTTATTTATGTAGTTACACATAGATGGATTCAAGTGTGAATCTGAATGTCTTTGTGTAGAAAAGACAAGCAATGTTTATAGATGCAAAATATATTCAATGTAAATTTATGCATTTTTCTAACGTTTAGAATTAAATCAAAACAGAAGAAAGAGTAACGAAATCAAAACCAATCAGCCATTGGTATATTACCGATCAAAATTCAATTATCTTCATACAACAACAACTAATATTTTGATGGGCAGATTACAGAAGATAATATATTCACTTAGGTCGCCATCTTTCCGCTTACTTCTTTCTCGCGCTGTTTATTGTTAGTTTAAATTGATTGTCTATCTAAATTGAAACGATGCAAGAAAAATCGAATTTTCACCTCCTCCCACTTTACTCACATTTCTATATGATTTTTTTTATATTTTTATTTTTTTCTATATATTTCTATATTTTATATATATACACCTCAACTCAACTCTGGTTTAGTCTTTTCGTACTTTTCTTAAATTTGTTTATTTCTACATAATCTGTTTTTCTCTCTTCATTTATTCTCTCTCTTTTTTCACCTATTGCCTCTGATCTCTCTACGTCTCTCTCCGATTGTTCATATCCATTAAGGTATCTCAAGCTGTTTACATCTCCGTCTTACATTTAGTGTTTTCGTATCTGTTTAGTTTATACAGATTTATGTGCCAAAGTTTGATCGTGTGTCTGATTTTCTGTCTACGTCTGTACATACCTGTGTGTCTACGTCTGTACCTACCTGTGTGTCTACGTCTGTACCTACCTGTGTGTCTACGTCTGTACCTACCTGTGTGTCTACGTCTGTACATACCTGTGTGTCTACGTCTGTACATACCTGTGAGTCTACGTCTGTACATACCTGTGTGTCTGCCAAAGTCTGTATCTGTCGACAGACACAAACAGACTTTGGGAGACAGACAGACAGACAGACTTTGGGAGACAGACAGACACAGACAGACTTTGGGAGGGAGACAGACAGACAGACAGACAGACAGAGACAGACAGACACAGACAGACAGACAGACAGACAGACAGACACAGACAGACAGACAGACACAGACAGACAGACAGACACACACAGACAAACTTTGGGAGGGAGACAGACAGACAGGCACAGACAGACTTTGGGAGACAGACAATCAGACAGACAGACAGGCACAGACAGACTTTGGGAGACAGACAGACAGACAGACAGGCACAGACAGACTTTGGGAGACAGACAGACAGACAGGCACAGACAGGCACAGACAGACACACATACTTTGGCTGGCAGACGAACATACAGATAGATATAAACAAATTTTGGTAGACAGACTGCCAAAGTCTGTGTCTTTGTGTCTGTCTGTCTGTCTGCCAAAGTCTGTTTCTTTGTGTCTGTCTGTCTGTCTGCCAAAGTCTGTGTCTTTGTGTCTGTCTGTCTGTCTGCCAAAGTCTGTGTCTGTCCATGTCTCGAAAGTCTGTGTCTGTCTGTCTGCATGAAAGAATGCATGTCTGTCTTACTTGCAGGGTCTCTATGTCTTTGTGTCTGTCTGCCAAAGTCTGTGTCTTTGTGTCTGTCTGCCTGCGTCTGTGTCTGTGTCTGTCTGCCGTCTGTGTCTTTGTGTCTGTCTGCCCAAAGTCTGTGTCTTTGTCTGTCTGCCTTCCAGAAGTCTGTGTCTTTGTATGTGTCTGTCTGCCGTCTGTGTCTTTGTGTCTGCAAAGTCTGTGTCTTTGTGTCTGTCTGCCAAAATCTGTGTCTTTGTGTCTGTCTGCCAAAGTCTGTGTCTTTGTGTCTGTCTTAGCAAGTCTGTCTTTGTGTCTGTCTGCAAAGTCTGTGTCTTTGTGTCTGTCTGCCGTCTGTGTCTTTGTGTCTGTCTGCCTGAATGCATGTCTTTGTGTCTGTCTGCCGTCTGTCTCACTGTGTCTCTCTCCCTTCCGTCTGTGTCTTTGTGTCTGTCTGCCAGTCTGTGTCTTTGTATTATCTACCCGTCTGTGTCTTTGTGTCTGTCTACCCGTCTGCCTCTTTGTCTGTCTGCCAAAGTCTGTGTCTTTGTGTCTGTCTGCAAAGTCTGTGTCTGTGTCTGTCTGCCAAAGTCTTATTTCTTTGTGTCTGTCTGCCCAAAGTCTGTGTCTTTGTGTCTGTCTGCCAAAGTCTGTGTCTTTGTGTCTGTCTGCCAAAGTCTGTGTCTTTGTGTCTGTCTGCCAGTCTGTCTTTATGTCTGTCTTAGTCTGTCTTTGTGTCTGTCTGCCCAAGTCTGTGTCTTTGTGTCTGTCTGCCGTCTGTGTCTTTGTGTCTGTCTGCCAAAGTCTGTGTCTTTGTGTCTGTCTGCCAAAGTCTGTGTCTTTGTGTCTGTCTGCCAAAGTCTGTGTCTTTGTGTCTGTCTGTGAGTCTGTCTTTGTGTCTGTCTGTCTGTCTGTCTGCCTATGTATGTCTTTATGTCTGTCTGTCTGTCTGTCTGTCTGTCTTAGTCTGTCTGTCTGTCTGTCTGTCTGCCAAAGTCTGTGTCTGTCTGTCTGTCTGTCTGTCTGTCTGTCTGCCAAAGTCTGTGTCTGTCTGTCTGTCTGTCTGTCTGTCTGTCTGTCTGTCTGTCTGTCTGTCTGTCTGTCTGTCTGTCTGCCAGTCTGTGTCTTTCTGTCTGTCTGTCTGTCTGTCTGTCTGTCTGCCGATCTGTCTGTCTTTGTGTCTGTCTGTCTGTCTGTCTGTCTGTCTGCCAAAGTCTGTGTCTTTCTTTCTGTCTGTCTCTGTCTAAGTCTGTTCGTGTTTGTTTGGGTCTGTCAAGTCTTTTCGTGTCTAAGTCAACAATACGTTTGAAATATTGCTCTGCAATAGGTCCTTTCGATAATAATGACAAAATTGAAGACAATAGTCCGAATGGAAATAATGGCATTCTTTGGCATGTACAAGTATACGCACGTACGCACACATACACACTAAAATACTCATGCATGCATACAGAGAAGTATGCACATATCTACCATGCACATACAAATAGTCACACACGCTCACACACAAATACATACAAACACGTACACAAATACTCAGTTTTTTAATAACCATCATAGGATTTTAAAATATAAAGAAATTAATTCAGTATCAGATTTGTAACACTTCGTTTTTAAAAATAGTTGTATTCAATACTTTTTAATATTTCGATGTTTATTTACATCATCGAGACTCGAATTTACTTGAAAATAGTAAATGAATCAAACATTATCATCAATTTTAATTATCTGACAACAAAGTTGATATTATTAATAGTTTGATATTTAATTTCATGAGACTGGTATCAATAAAAATCACAATACTAATAGAAGCAGACATACAATACACACGCACGCAAAATGGAATAAAAATAAAAGTATTAATTATATATTACGCAGAAATAATATTGGGAAAGATATTGATCCATCTAAAAAAGAATTATTCTTAAAATCCAAAATATGTTTCGATATATCTGAGAAGGGAGAGGTGTAAAAATTTCAGATAGAATATATCTGTAAAAAGACAATATTAATAAATTATCTGAGACGACGCAGTTCGTCCTCTGTGGGACTTTCCTTTATATATATATATATATATATATATATATATATATATATATATATATATATATATATACGAGCTCTTATCTATCTATATATATATATCTATATATACGAGAAGAGCTAGGTGTTCACAAAATCTTTCAGAACACTTTTTGTAAATATAAAGCAAAAACTACATATACAGTTTAGAACTAATTTTTTGCTGAAAACCCCTTTATATGCACTTATATATATATATATATATATATATATATATACTAACATGTATTTTTTAGTTTCTCTACGTTTATGAGGGAAACAGGAAACAATATCCGGAGAAGATCGTTTGCATAAATAAACAACGCAGACAAAGAAATCAACTACATTTTACTTTTTAAGCCATCATCAGTATTGAATTTTATATGGGATAACGATATATCATTTTTTTTTTTTATACATCAAGAATCATTTTAGAAGAAAGAAGTTTGTCAGTTGAAAAGGGGTTTTTGAGTGACGCGTTTTGTCCTTTTGAACTTCCTCGGACGACTACACGTGCGCACGAACGAAAGAGAGACTCTAGGAATTTCAAATTTTAAAATGATTCGTTTTATTTTATTTTATTTTATTTTTTTGTATTTATTTTATGGATATGATGCAGCTGATTTCATTTAGATTCTTTTTGTTTGTGATTCCATCTGTTTGTTGTTAAATATTCCACATTATGATGATAGATCTGCCAAAAATAATGAAACCTTATAAGAAACTGAACGAAAATTTACTGTGGATGAACTCGCCGTGAGAGAAGGCAAGATGGTCAGTGTGGATGTAAACAACATTGCACTTGGTCTGAAGATACCATTTAGGCGTTTAACAAAGAGTCATTATTGCAGTGTTTATTCCTATGTCTGCATTGGCTATTTATTTCTATATTTCTCATATTTCAGATTTTTTTCTATAAATATACCAAATGTATAAAATAGCGTTATCTTAACAATCGAGCAATTAACTACCTAAACTTATTTATAAATGGAACGGTGTGTGTGTGTGTGTGTGTGTGTGTGTGTGTGTGTGTGTGTGTGTGTGTGTGTGGGTCTGTCCATTACCTATAGACTCCGAAACGGCTGAACCAATTTTCTTGAAAATTTACACAGTTGTACTGCAAGTGTTCTTAGCTAGGTTTTGTGTCGAAGTAGCCCCGATAAATATCGATAATCGAAAAAATCGGGTTATAGAAAGAGTGGTCCAATTTTAAATTTGATACACCCATAGACAAAGACATAAGGAACGATATTCAGAAGTTTCAAGGTTGCAGTTCTTTACACTAGTGCAGAAAATCGATAATATATATATATATATATAAAAGGCAAGATATTTGTGTGTGTATGTGTGTTTGTTTATCTGCCTGTATGTCTGTATTTTTTCAGCCCTTTTATTTTAGTTTTTGCTTCGGGTTTGGCTCTAAGTAGGTATAATTGTAGTTCTTACTCTCAGCCATGACACCATTTACTCAGGGGGCTTATTTAGCCTTCAAAATTCAGTTTACGACGAAAAAACTTATTTGATCTCGATACCAGGAAATGAAAATTTGACTTCCATCCATTCATTTTTCTTTCAGTCTACGGTTTCGCTTTAACTGGAAACAAAGCTATCGCCTGGTTCACACTCCACCCACATCTATTGAACAGATAAAGAGGCTCATCCCTTGTTCCCTGTTTAGGATGTGGTTTCCGGCTTTCTCTTTTTAATCTTTTCACTCTTACGTATCCCCCTGCACATTAGTGGCGTTACCGCCTTGCTCGGCGTGATATGATTAAAAAAAAAACTGTTCCTTTTTAGTCTTTCGTGCCAATGTCCAAAGAGTCTGTGCTCCAGGAACATGGATTAGTTTTGAAGCTTTCATTACACCCGAGCAACGCCGGGCTATGCTGCTAGTCAATAATACAGCAATATTAATAATATGAAAATATTCATGACAATATGAATAAGAATAATTCAAGAAAAATCTTTGAAAATCGGTTGATCTGTTCTACGTCACCTGCTATATTCATCATGAGCCAAACGATTATTTCCTTTTTTGGATCGTTACAAAATGCTTCGATGATGAAAAGTTCCTCTAATGGAAATCAGATTCAAGAGTTCGCCGAAAACCTTAATACGTCAAAACCCTCAGAAGTTTACTCAAAAAGATATCAAAGAGTGGCCTGATAAGCGACAAGTCACTGCAAATAAAAACGAATTGAAGAATGGATTAAAATATAATTGTACTTTCTTTATTCTTTGAAAATAGATAAAAATGGACATTATTAATGATTCAATATATTTTTATCAATTTGGTATCGAACATTTTACAAGTACACTAATGTACTTATTGCTGGAAGAGTGAGAAGATTCAAAGCCGACATTCAAAATTCCGCTTTTTATCTTTGCTCAAACCTCGACTGTAGTAAACAGACACAAACAAGCAGTTACTTGTGTACATAACTTTGTAAGTGCAAAAATTATCAATTTACTGACAGTGAATTATACTACACTACTCTCATTTATGCCATAAAATATTGGTATTCATCATCCTAACCTTTTACTGGGAATTCGATGCCAACTGCTAGCGTCGAAGGTAACTTTACAAAGCAAATGCATACATCGCTGTACTTGGCTAGTTCTTACACCAAGCACTACCATCTGAGCGTTCACTGCAATCCACCACATTATAAGAAGTCTGCTTGAAATGGGAAAATCAATTGTCAGCACTCAGGCAATACCGGTAACAAGTGGCTCCCTCTGCAGGCGAAGCGAGGTGTTACTCTAATAAGCATTATACGAAGATGATTGGCCAATCTTGTTAACACTACGAGCATTAATCAACAGCCTAATGTGGCGGGGAAAATGTTTGTGCCGCGCCGCCAGCAAGACAGCGGATTGGTCAATTAATTAAGTATTCGTTTCGCTCGTTACCTGGTTCTTGTAGTGGGTTGGCTGTTTGTTTAGGTTTATTAAAATGCTGCAAAAAATTTAATTTCGTTGCTAAATTAAAAACATATATAACTTATTTATAAATGGAACTTTGTGTATTTATCTGTGTGTGTGTCCGTTACCTATAGACTCTGAAACGGCTGAACCGATTTTCTTGAAAATTTACAGAGTTGTACTATAAACGACTACGAGTGTTCTTACCTAGATTTTGTGTCGAGGTACCCCCGATAAATATCGAAAATCGATAATCGAAAAAATCGGGTTATAGAAGGAGTGGTCTGATTTTAATAAAATTTGATACATTCATAGACAAAGACATAAGAAACGATATTCAGAAGTTTTAAGGTCACAGTTCTTACAATAGTGCAGAAAATTGACAATATATATATAAAAAGGTAAGATGTTTTTTTTGTGTGTGTGTGTGTTAGTTTATCTGTATGTTCTTTATACAAATCCACAATTTTTATCCGATTCTCACCAAACTTCACACAAATCTGCTTCAGGCTGAGTCTGAGCTCCAGGAACATGGATTAGTTTTAAAGCTTTCATTATACTGCTAGTATATATATATATATATATATATATATATATATATATATATATAGTTGTTAAGTAAAGGTACAGTTTCTTTTCATTACTTAATCTTAAATATGCACGAATGTATGTAATGTAAATATGTTTATGAAGCAGGAAAATGTGTATGAAGGTATTTATGTATCTGTACATTACGAAGGTAAATATACATCTATACATTGGCGAATATATAAAGATAAGCATGTATATTCAAATAAATATGTTATTACATATTTATTTGAATATTTTCGTCAATGTATAGATGCGCACGCACTTACCTATTCATAGCTAAGATACGTGCAAAAACACACAGGCAGTTAATTGCTAAGTATTTCTTAACTTGTCACAAAACTATAATTCGTTTGTACTGGATTGTTATATGATGTCTGTCCGTCAACATGGAAGCGAATTCAAAGATGAGGGGGAAACTGAAAGCAACCGAAATCTGGTTCTACAGAAAGATGCTAAGGATACCATGAATTGAATGTGTGCAACGACAACGTTTTGGAGAGAATGGGAGCGAAAAGGAAACTTACACTTAACATCAGGAAAAGGCAGCTGAAGCTTTTGAGCTATGTAATGAGGATGGAGGGCTTGGAGAATCTAATAATCACAGGTCGGATAGAGGGAAGAAGAGACAGCGGGAAGCAACGTGTGACATACTTGAGGGGTTTGAGCAGATAGATGGCGAAGCAGGGTTTGGGATGTGTAACAAGAGAAGGGGTGTTAAGAGCTACACGGGATAGGAAAATGTTGAAGGTCATGATCGCCTACGTCCTGAAGGGACACGACATGACACGAAGAAGACAAAGACCACATATCTTCATCGAGATTGTGTCATTCAGTCACACGTACACACACACACACACACATTATTGGCTCTGTATTCTTAATACATTGAGCTCTCTGCCTGCATCACATCACTTTTTAATGTTAAAATTTTTTAAATATTAATTAGGATCAGGTTCTTGGAATTTACCTTCCTACCCTTCCACTTCGGATTAAAGAAAAACAATATATATATATATATATATATATATATATATATATATATATATTGTTAAATATAAGAGACAATAAATGTCTATTATCCTTAATTATAAGCCGTTCTAAACATCACGTTTTGGCTTTAATTTCTGGTCGAAATAAAGACAAAAATTGTATAATTAACGCGCAGTTTTCAAAATTAGGAGAAGTTACCAAGTTTTGAAAATTGCGCCATCATAAACGATCCCTGTTAGGTGAGTATTTGAAAAACGGTAAAAATCAGTTATTGTAAATCGCCTGAAGACACCGAAAGGTAGAAACCTAGGTCGCGAAAATAGCTCATTTTCAAATGAAAAATATTAAACAGTTCTACAATATAAGTGTATTGAACACTTTTTAATATAACTGTGTACTGGTCTAATTTAAACATGACCAAAAACTAATTATATATTAAAGATTGTTTTTGCTTAACAAAATACGCTGGCCAGGAGACAGGCTAACACCTTCAAAGCAAGATTTTTTTTTTTTTTTTTTTTTGCAAATGAATCGCTCAGTATTGAAGAATAAAGACAGCAATAAAAGTGAATAAATAAATTAATTAAATCAAAATTCAAATGACATCTGTCTTGAAGTTTCGCCGAGAAACCGTTCCACTCGTCAGGGCAAGATTAATCTATTGGATTAATAAACACGTATTACATTTATTATTTTAAATTCTTTCTATAAGAAAAACGTAAATTACTAACGCCAAATAATTTTAAAGTTTTATTATGGAAGAAATTTAAATTTCGGTTGACGTCAACAATTAAGGCTTTTAACGAATGTGATATCTGCTAACGAATTCAATAGTTATTTTAACCTGACAAGCGGAAAGTTCTCTGCGAAACTTAAGTTGGAAGATAAGTCAACTGAACTTTAATTTATCAATTCTATTTTTCACTCTCTCATAATGACAAAACACGTATTTATTTTACTCAAAAATAGTTATTTTTCAACATAATTTCCTTCTTTGTGAATACAATTAATTTAGTTTAAGTATACGGATTTATTCATATACCCTCGCATTTGCAAGTATCCACACACACGTGTGTGTACACGTTCGCTATTCAGTTCTTCTCTTGAAGCTATGTGATGGTGCAGTGTACTAGAAACGGAAATAGAAATCTTGATTGCGTCGGTCGGTCGGTTGGTTGGTTGGTTGGTTGGTTTTTCTGTTCGATATTCCGTTATGTGCTTCCACTGACAACCAAATCCGAAGCAAACATTCTCATTCACAGACATTCATGCTATATTTGCATATTGGAATAAGAAATTGATTGAACCGATCATAAGCCGATATTTATACCATGTTAATGGTACAAGTTTTACTACGTACTGGAGTTTGAATATTGGTGGCACCAATCTTTACAATGATGAAAGTCTGCTTACAAAATCATCATGAGAAAGATTATTTTACTTGGTTTCCCCACATGAAGCACCCCAAGGAATTCCCTTGATGGGTAGATAGATAGGAAGATAGAGAAATAGATTTGACAATAGATAGAGAGATGATAGATATAAAGATAGGTAAATATGGCTATATATATATATATATATATATATATATATATATATATATATAT